>OX461808.1:173350005-173950005 GCA_949802685.1 Dicyrtomina minuta | reverse complement strand
ATTCCAATAACTGTGCAAATACAAAATTTTGCAATTTTCAAAAACATGCAATTCCCACAGCTTAAAAATTTTCAAAACTCTCAATTTCAATGTCTTACAGTGAGTGACTCAGTGGCGAGTCCAAATTCCAAATTTTAGATTACGCGGCAAATTCAAAAAATCCCAAAATTTTTCAGTTTTTTCAAAAACACTCACAATCCCGAATCCAGTCATTTCCACTACTTTCCCAAAAAATTTTTTTTCAACTACGTTTTTATGCAAGAATTTAGTTAACATCATCAAATAAACGTTGCATTTGCCACATTTTTGAACCCTCACCCCTCCGTCCCTGATCATCCCCAGTCCTAACCCCTTCGCCCCCACCCACCCACCAACCTCCCTCTCACTTTGCCCCACTCCCTCTTCTTCCACCCCCAACCCCCTATCAGCTACACCCATCCCAAGAAAATCAACGTTTTCTTTGTCAATCAAAAAAGACGCTTCGCTCCCCACGCCAAACCAATCCACCCACAACCCTCTCCAATACCTCATTCGAAAGCCCTTTCAATTCCCTACAAACTCGCGCCAATTTTCAAAACTTTTGAAATTCCGCAAAATCTTTTATTTTCATCTTTTTAAAAAGTCGGAAATACTCCATTTTTTGAATAGCAAAGTCATGATATTTTGTGCGTTCAAAAATCGACCGAGGATCATGTTGCGTCACTTCCGAATTTTGAACATAATTTACGAGGTATCCCAGTTAAGAAACTGTCAATGACTTTTGTATCCGGGTCTTCACCTGACAGACCAGCTATATTCAATGTTTCTAGTTTCGGAAATGCAGTCCAGAACCAGTTGGAGAGGCTTATCGAATATCCGCAGCTAATCTCCAAATGCAAAACATTTGGGAATAACTGTGACATTTGACTCTCATAAAGAGGACCAAAAAATGTGTTTAATTCCAATTTGGTCACTGTTGACAGAATGTCCCCCGGAAAAATCGTCCCTTCACCCGGTACCGGTTTCAGTCTAAAATGACCAGGAGCAAAGAAATTCATCAGCTTGTCAGTGTTACGTTTCATTTTTTGCATGTGCAAATCCACGTGTTGAAGGCGTGGAAAATAATCTGCTGGAATATTGATATTATTGTTTTGACGTTGGTAAGTAAGCCTATTAAGATCACTAATGGATTTATCCGCTGTTATTCCACCAGCTTGAAGTGCCCCACTGATGACATCTCCAAAGAAATTTATTTTGGTATTGATGGGACTAGACAATATCTCCATATCATACAATCCAAGGGATTTTAAATAAGGCAGTGGTGGAATAAAAAGGTTGATAAGGAAATCTGAAGGTTTCATATCAATTGTCAGGTGCTCTAAATAATTCTTACATGCACTCAAAATTATGTTGAGGACTTTCACCACAAGTTTACAATTGCTTTTATATTTTCCATGATCAAGCCAGCCGATTGTTAATCTACTCAGCTTCAGGTTTAAAACACTACCATTTAGAATTGTCGCCGCTAGAAATTGGGACAGTTGGTCACGTGTTGACATTTGATGAACAGTAAGCTCTGCGTGTAATTCCTTAATAAGTTGAAATTTCCCTATTTCAAGCAAATATCCAAGTGTTGCCGTATGGACACTCTGAATACCACTTAAGTTTGGAGACACACTAATTAGTTCTTTTACAAAATCAAATTTCCGATCCGGATCCGGATATACACAACATTGAAAAGGGAGAGACATTTCTCTGATCACAAGTACTGAAGGGGGTGAAAGACACAAAGGGATTTGCCTTCCTTCCCACGTTTCATCTTGAACTGAAAATTCATTTAATCCTTTCAGAGCCAAGCTCGTCAAATTTGGCATGTAGACGTACAGGAGATTTTGAACTGCTTTCTTTGAGATCCCGCTGCATAATGAGAGTTTCTTGAATTTCTTCCCATGCAGTGACAAAAATTTGAATAAATCTATTTGGTGCTGATTAACGTTTAAACAGTCGGATGTTGGGCAGAGATCTCCAAAAGCGGAGTAACATTCTTCATGGAAGTGAATGCTGGTGCTTGGGAATTTTTGGGAAGACGATAGTAGTGAAGACAGATCTGAAAGGAAATTTTTGGGGTGGTAAGCATGGAAGAAGTTGTAGGAAGATGGATCATTTTCGAAATCTTCGATATGCATATCCTCAGTTTGAGCAACTGCAACTCCAATCTGACCAATGATTACTTTATTAAAGTCTATTTCGATTTGACACATATTTTGTTTAAGGAGGACCGGCGTGGCAGCATCTCTCCAGCACCGATTCACCAGGCGGAAATTGAGCAGATCTTCTGCATTCAGAATGTCCGTGTTTTGGAATATCTGAGGAAGGATCTGGACTTTTTTAAAACATGTAGATAGAACATATTTATTCTTTTGAGAAAGGTGTGAATAGAACATGTTTTTACTTTTTTTAAACATGTAAATTACGCATTTTGAACTTTTCAAAATGTTGTAAACTGCACCTTTTGCATTTTTTAAAAACATGAAAATACAGTATTCCGCACTTTTTGAAAGAATACAAATAGAGCATTTTGCAGTTTTCAGAAACGTCCAAATCCCACAACTTGTACTTTTTAAAAGCTTGCAATTTCAATATTGAGCAATGAGTGGCTCAGTGACGTGTCCAACTTTCCAATTTTAGAATTGGCGGGAATTAAGAAATCTCTCTTTTTGAAAAATATTCCATTCTCACAGCTTAAAACTTTCAAAATCTCTTAATTTAGATATTTTGCAGTGAGTGGCTGGGTGACGGGTCGGAAATTGAATTTTGGATTTTGCGGCAAATTCAAAAAGTCACATTTTGGATTCGGGTGCTTTTGGAGAAAGTGATGGAAAATTATGTTGTGCTTCCACATTGCCTATTTCTCAAATGAGCCAAATTCATTTTTGTTTATTCCCTGTTAAAACCAAAATGTAAAATCTACAAAAAAGGAGAATAATAATTTTTCTAAAGACAGGACGATGTAAACAAAAAAAGTATTGCTTTGGAGACGCGTAAATAACACATTTTGAAGACATTCAAATAGCTTATTTTGCAGTTTCTAAGAATTCGCAAAAACAACATTTTGGACTATTTTAAAAGCATGCAATTAGAACAATTTGTAATTTTTCAAAAGCATGCAAATATAACATTTTGTACTTTTTCCAAAAACATGCAAATATAACATTTTGCAATCTTTGAAATCTTGTAAACACAGCATTTTGTAATTCTCAAAAACATAAAAATCGCACAGCTCGTACTTTTTTAAAGGAATATTTCCTAGTGAGTGGCTCGGTGACGGGTCCGAATTTTGAATCATGGATTTGGCGGGAAATTCACAAATGTGTTTTTGAATTAGAGGGATTTTTACAGAAAGGTAGGGACAACTATGCTGTGCTTCCGCATTGATTATTTTTAAAATTACCCAAATCCAATTTTTTTATTTGACGTAAAAACCAAAATGCAATATCTACCAAAAGAAGAATATTTGAAAGACAGAAACATGTAGATAACACATTTTGCACTTTGCCAAAACTCGTAAATAGAATATTATGTGATTGTCAAAAACATGTAAATTGCTCATTTGACACTTTTCAAAATCATGCAAAAAATAGAATTTGCACATTCCAATAACTGTGCAAATACAAAATTTTGCAATTTTCAAAAACATGCAATTCCCACAGCTTAAAAATTTTCAAAACTCTCAATTTCAATGTCTTACAGTGAGTGACTCAGTGGCGAGTCCAAATTCCAAATTTTAGATTACGCGGCAAATTCAAAAAATCCCAAAATTTTTCAGTTTTTTCAAAAACACTCACAATCCCGAATCCAGTCATTTCCACTACTTTCCCAAAAAATTTTTTTTCAACTACGTTTTTATGCAAGAATTTAGTTAACATCATCAAATAAACGTTGCATTTGCCACATTTTTGAACCCTCACCCCTCCGTCCCTGATCATCCCCAGTCCTAACCCCTTCGCCCCCACCCACCCACCAACCTCCCTCTCACTTTGCCCCACTCCCTCTTCTTCCACCCCCAACCCCCTATCAGCTACACCCATCCCAAGAAAATCAACGTTTTCTTTGTCAATCAAAAAAGACGCTTCGCTCCCCACGCCAAACCAATCCACCCACAACCCTCTCCAATACCTCATTCGAAAGCCCTTTCAATTCCCTACAAACTCGCGCCAATTTTCAAAACTTTTGAAATTCCGCAAAATCTTTTATTTTCATCTTTTTAAAAAGTCGGAAATACTCCATTTTTTGAATAGCAAAGTCATGATATTTTGTGCGTTCAAAAATCGACCGAGGATCATGTTGCGTCACTTCCGAATTTTGAACATAATTTACGAGGTATCCCAGTTAAGAAACTGTCAATGACTTTTGTATCCGGGTCTTCACCTGACAGACCAGCTATATTCAATGTTTCTAGTTTCGGAAATGCAGTCCAGAACCAGTTGGAGAGGCTTATCGAATATCCGCAGCTAATCTCCAAATGCAAAACATTTGGGAATAACTGTGACATTTGACTCTCATAAAGAGGACCAAAAAATGTGTTTAATTCCAATTTGGTCACTGTTGACAGAATGTCCCCCGGAAAAATCGTCCCTTCACCCGGTACCGGTTTCAGTCTAAAATGACCAGGAGCAAAGAAATTCATCAGCTTGTCAGTGCTACGTTTCATTTTTTGCATGTGCAAATCCACTTGTTGAAGCCGTGGAAAATAATCTGCTGGAATATTGATATTATTGTTTTGACGTTGGTAAGTAAGCCTATTAAGATCACTAATGGATTTATCCGCTGTTATTCCACCAGCTTGAAGTGCCCCACTGATGACATCTCCAAAGAAATTTATTTTGGTATTGATGGGACTAGACAATATCTCCATATCATACAATCCAAGGGATTTTAAATAAGGCAGTGGTGGAATAAAAAGGTTGATAAGGAAATCTGAAGGTTTCATATCAATTGTCAGATGCTCTAAATAATTCTTACATGAACTCAAAATTATGTTAAGGACTTTCACCACAAGTTTACAATTGTCTTTATATTTTCCATGATCAAGCCAGCCGATTGTTAATCTACTCAGCTTCAGGTTTGAAACACTACCGTTTAGAATTGTGGCCGCTAGAAATTGGGACAGTTGGTCACGTGTTGACATTTGATGAAGAGTAAGCTCCACGTGTAATTCCTTAATAAGTTGAAATTTCCCTATTTCAAGCAAATATCCAAGTGTTGCCGTATGGACACTCTGAATATCACTTAAGTTTGGAGAAACACTGATAAGTTCTTTTACAAAATCAAATTTCCGATCCGGATCCGGATATACACAACATTGAAAAGGGACAGACATTTCTCTGATCACAAGTACTGAAGGGGGTGGGAGACACAAAGGGATTTGCCTTCCTTCCCACGTTTCATCTTGAACTGAAAATTCATTTAATCCTTTCAGAGCCAAGCTCGTCAAATTTGGCATGTAGACGTACAGGAGATTTTGAACTGCTTTCTTTGAGATCCCGCTGCATAATGAGAGTTTCTTGAATTTCTTCCCATGCAGTGACAAGAAGTTGAGTAAATTTATTTGGTACTCATGAGCATTTACACAGTCAGATGTTGGGCAGAGATTTCCAAAAGCGGAGTAACATTCTTCATGGAAGTGAATGCTGGTGCTTGGGAATTTTTGGGAAGACGATAGTAGTGAAGACAGATCTGAAAGGAAATTTTTGGGGTGGTAAGCGTGGAAGAAGTTGTAGGAAGATGGATCATTTACGAAATCTTCGATATGGATATCATCAGTTTGAGCAACTGCAACTCCATCCTGACCAATGATTACTTTATTAAAGTCTATTTCGATTTGACACATATTTTGTTTAAGGAGGACCGACGTGGCAGCATCTCTCCAGCACCGATTCACCAGGCGAAAATTGAGCAGATCTTCTGCATTCAGAATTTCCGTATTTTGAAATATCTCAGGAAGAATCTATGGGCAGTCGCAGTGGGTTGTATGTGTTCAAAAACAACATTAGTTCATAGCTTCATGGATTAAATAATTATGTATATACATTTAATTACGTATTTAATATCAATTTGTGTTTAATATCGTCTGTGAAGAACCAAAATGACGTAAATCCAATTTAAGCTGGCGGAATCAAAATGAGTCATGTCATAAATTCAAAATAAGAAAAATGCGTAAAATGTTAAATACGAGTTTTTTAAATGTGCAAATTGTTCTATTAACATGTTTTTGACAAAGTGCAAAATTTTCTAATTTTTTGTTTTTGAAAATTGTAAAATGTCCTATTTACATGTTTTTGAAAATTGCAATAGATTCTATTTACTTGTATTTAAAATGTGCAAATTGTTCTATTTACGTGTTTTTTGGAAAGTGTAAAATGTTCTATTTACATGTTTTTTTAAAAAGTGTGAAATATTTGATTTGCATGTTTTTGAATATTGCAAGAGATTGTATTTACTTGTATTTAAAAAGTGCAAATTATTCTATTTACGTGTTTTTTGGAAAGTGTAAAATGTTCTTTTTACATGTTTTTAAAAAGTGTAAAATATTTGATTTGCATGTTTTTGAACATTACATAATGTTCCATTTAAATTCTTACAATAAATATTTCATTATTTTTGTAGATAGTGGATATTGTTTTTAGTGGAAAATGGATATGGGTCATTTTGGTTCTTCACTAACGATATGTGTACGGTGTAGCATACGTGTGAAACATAACTGCAGTAAAAATGTATAGAAACAACCTGAGTTGTTATGAAAATTACAAATTACTTACATCCGCTGTAAATGGGTTCACGGCAGAATCAAAAATATTCTCTGAGGTGACCACTACTGTTGATCCACCTGAAGATGGACCAGCGAGGTCATGTGTGGCTCTTATTGGGTTCTCATCTTTTGTATTGGTCTCAGTCCGGAGACGTTTTGAAACTTGATCTGAATTTGAATTCATCTTTGAATTATTTAATTTACTGCTCCACCTAATGAAATATAAACAACAAAATTCATATTTAATTGCACGGTAAATAAAAAGCGGAAGAGTAGCGATTTTCAAAAAATTTCAAAATTCTAATACAGCATGCACAGCTACAGGATGGATTGACAAATGTTACACACTGGGATTTGCGTGACTGTTGGACTTGTGTACAGCTGTGCATTGGAGAGAGGGATCCTAACACACAATATTTTCAATAAAAAAAAGGTACTGAGTCGGCTGAGACACGGAGCATAAATATTTTGGTTCTTGCTCACTTTAACTGTAAACGGCAAAAAAAAACAAACTGGAAACTGGAAATTGCTTCGGCTTTTATGTACTGGGCTATAAATAGAAAAGGTTCAAACTCCACCCTCCTGCTTCCTGAGATATGGGACTATGTATATGAGATGAATACCAAAACAAAAAGCAATTTTAAGTTTCTACTTGAAGTGTTCTGTGTTTTGCCCTTGACGACAAAAACAAAACCATTCAAGGAGCGGGCAGGGGTTAGAAGAAAGATGACTAAAACTAAATTCCCTAAGTGTGGGCTATATAACTCTTCAGGGATAACATCAGTATACAGATACAAAAAGCATCAAAAAATCAAAATGAGCTATCATCATGCTGGGCTAAGTTTAAAATGTGTTAATTTCAAATTATTTTACAATGCATGGGTTCCGGGTAGCATGATAAAACTAATAGTAGGTATAGTGTTTAGTTTTAGTATGGTATAAGTAAGGTATAAAACTGTGGACGACGACATTAGAGTTAGAGCATCAGTGCAGTTGCAGTTGCAGTGAGTGCAGTGGAACTATAATATATATTGTGCTTGCTTTTTCTAGTCCTTGACTTCTGCAGGTTTGCGCGGAAGGGCTTGAACCGGCAACCGGCTGAATCAGTTTTACAAACTTTTATTTTATTTTACAGTTTTTTTTATATGATGATATTATTCTTTTAATAATTTTATTAGAATTTTCAAGAACTTCCCAAGAAAACATCATCACATAAGACTTATTTCAAAATTAGCAGTATGATTGATTGTTTTGCAAATTAAATTAAGTTATACATAATTATAATAAAAAAATAGTATCAGTTCTGTAGTTAGTAGTGTAGTGTATATAAGTCATAAGTAACTACTTATTTGGGATGAGTTCAAGTTCAAAAAGACTCAGGAATTCTTCTTGTGAAGGATGTCAAACAGATGTGTACACATCTAAAGGATCAAATTCAGATGTCGAGGCTGACCCATCCACATCCAAATCCGCTACATGTGACAATAATGTTAATACTTATAATGGTCACAATGTATTTACAGATGACGTAAGTGGTTTTCATAGTTATCATAATCTACTTTTAAAAATTACACATTGCTAATAACTTATCAAGAAAAATGTATAAAGCAAATTTATGAAAATAACCAATGTGCAAAATTACTCACTATATTAAATAGTATAACCTGGGTGCTATGGAAATATAATTGAAATAACTGGAGTAAATATTTGTGTGTACTATATATAGATCCTACCTGTCATACTTGACAACCTTGGAATCCTCACTCCGAAAGATTTGCTTAACTTCCGCCTTGTTAATCGATTGTTTCGTGATATCGCTACATCGGTCCTTCTTAAACGAAATGCTTGTAGCATCACTCTGGAACTTTGTGAAGTGGAATTTGGTGGTGATGTCAATCCAAATTCTGACGAAGAACTATCAAGGGATAATCCAAATGAAAAGAAATATGAAACTATTCCTCCCATCGTACGATACTACAGCTCTCGACCACCACCATATATCATCCCTCCATGTCTTATTCAATTATTCTCTTCGTCGCCTAATTTCCCATCAAACAGTATAAAGTTTCGTTCAAGATGTATTACAGGAACAACCGCTATTAGAAATATAAATTCATTTCGAACCAATGAGAAGGACCACCTTACAGAAAAAGAACTCATGACATTTAAGTCACACTTTGCGGAGAAAATTAGAAAAGTTTCTTTCCCTCGCAGAATCTCTACGTCAAGCATTCAAAATCTTCTGTTTGTTCAATTTCCTAATTTGATTTGTCTGGATCTGGAAAACTTTGAAGAGTTTAAAAGCCCTCAGGACCAATTCCAATACGCAATCCAAGTTTTTCATTTCCCACCGTCACAAGAAGTCAAAGAATCAAATTTAAATCAAAGTTTAAAATTAGAAAAAATTTACTTAGGAGCACAAAAGCTCTCCTATAATAAAATGCAGTTAATGAACAAAATCGTCGATATCTCACCAAATCTGCAAGCCATTACAGACGCAAACATGACAGTACTTTGGATGCTTAACAAAAGAAGAAAGGCCCAACTTATTAAAAGTCTTCAATACGATCCTCCTCACGGATCCCTGGATTATGTATTGTACGGTCACAACATTGCAGATAATTTAACCTTACTCAAGCTAAATTCATTTTCAGCTAACTTCGGCAAGCTGAGGGGAAAGTATGCTGTAACATATGAAGAACTGACGAGCAATTTTAAAATTATTTTAAATGGAAGCAAGGATACCTTAGAATACTTAGAACTCCATGTAAATCCGAACGATTTCCGTGTCAATGTGTCAATTCCGCCGCTGGAAAAACTCAAATGTTTAAAATTGGTTCAGGATAATACGTGTGTCGGCTCAAAGTGTGAATCTGATGCGGAGTGGGCGAGAGTTCCTATTTTAAAATTTGAAAACCAAGAAAATCCAAACAGAATCCCGCCGGATTATTTTCCAGCGCTGTCCAAAGTGTTTCTTGATGTGGATCCTCCTCGAATTAACATGGACAACAAACTGCTGGAATGTTTTTCCTTCACCTATCCGCACCAGGGGGTAGATAATCAAAATAACACGAGTGTGGCCACTATGTCAAGCGTGACCACGTTAGAGCTGACCACGTTTCCTTCCGCACACAATGATTTGGGAAAATGGTTTCCAAATCTGCGTAATTTGACGATTATATATGAGCCTTGTTGCAGTAGCATTTCTAATTGGGTCTGGGTAGCATTTCCAAAATTAGAAAAATTTGAATTGCACGATTTTTTTCCAAATGAGAAAATTAAAAGTGCTGATGGTTTTTTTACTGGAATTCCTCAAGACGTATGCACCAAATTAGTTGAAAATAATGAGGTTGTCACTGGACTTGAGTTTAGCCGGGAAAAGATTCAGTCTCTTCGCACTAAGCCTTACATTGGTGACTGTGAAAGTAAGTAATTACTTTTATTTCGTTTTAAAAACATTTTTTAGATTTTCCCTTTTAGAGTTTAAAGCCAAAATTAAAATTTAAACAAACATTGGTATATTATTTTGTAGATCTAAAGGAATTCGGAATGAAATTCAGTCAAAAAATCTCTAGTGGGTTTGTGTCAACTTTGACTAGTCACTTTGCCTTCGAAGAAATAACTCACCGGACCAAGATTGTGTTTTCATTTAAGTCTGCTAATTTGAGTGTTAAAGATATGGCAGGTATTTTTTTCGCAGTAGCAAACAATTTCTGTATTATAAAATATATGCAAAAGTAATTACTTTCGAATTATGTTTAATACATTTTGAAATACAATACTTAATTTATTTTTTTCGAATTATTTCAGAAATTCGAAAACATCTGGAGCCTGTTGCTTCCTGCATTGAAATTCTGCCATAGAAAAAATGAATGAGAGTATTGAGCCACTATAGTCAAGAGAATTTAAAATATTACAAATTATGATTCGCTATAGTTGTATAACCTACTTTAAACTAAGTGGAAACTTTAACTTATTTCAATGCTTGTTTATTAATAATCTTTAATTAGCAATTAAACGTAACTAGGTATATAGGTATATAGGTTAACTAGGTATAATTTTTTATTTTACTAATTCAGTTTTCAATCCCAATCATCAGGATACACCTCGCGAATAATTTGAACGTAGGGCCTAAGAGATCCAAAGCAACGCTTTTCAAGTTTTTGGATCTTATCATCATCGTCTATGTTAACATCATCGTTCTTCCCTTCAACAAGCTTCACGTTTCGATTTCGATACTGGCCGTTAACATTATTTCCATCTGAAATAGAAGAAAAATAACTCCATTAAAGTTTCTGCACCAGGAACCGTACTTACTCATTGTATACTAACGGATGGTATGGGATACGAGGAACGAAAGAAAATAAATAACCATTTGCTAGGCCGTCGTGCTCGCCATTTTCACTTTCGTCAGATGAATATTCGATAGCTGATACTCTTCTGCGCCTACTTCGGGCCAGTAGTTCTGGGTTGTAGGAAATTACAAATTTCGTATTTGGCATCCTTGATGAGGCGTACTCTCCTGTCACTCGGGTTGCAAATTCAGTTTGCAACTCATATGTAAAAACCGTAATTTCAGTTCCTTTAAAACTGGCATGTGATGTAATCAATATTAAATAGAATAATAAAAGTGTTACAAAAAATTCAATGCACAATGTTTTTTTTACACAATGTTTTTAAGTGTTTAGCGGTACTAAAAGTAAAGAGAAAAACAGCTGATTTGGATTTATATGAAAATTTTATATACTAGTCTTACGTTGCAAGTCGCAGATGGATGGTGCCATTCGAAAGAACTGGAGCAACTCGGGGTTACCCAGTATTTCTTGTAATTGTGGGAGCTCGGCTGTTCTTAACTTTAAGCACATTTCTAAAGGAAAGCCTGTAAAAAACTTGTCGACTAAAAGGCTCAGCGTAACATTGATATCGCATACGTCATCGGAACTTAAATCAAAATTTCATAAAACTGCCTTTCACATAAATGGGATTTTTCGAATACAAACTGACTTTTCTTAAACTGGGATACTGGGAAAATAATCCTTTGCCGAAATTTTATCTTCATATTCGAAAATTGTTTGTCTTAAATTAACCCGGTCAAATGAGTCGCATCCTGTCAAAGTAATGGACTTAAGCATTTCATGGGTGGGATTTTGAATAGTGAGCCTGGTACAAGTGTAATAAATTCTAAATGCAGGGAAAATGTTTGGACTGTCCTTAACGGCTTAATGAAGGCATTCATAAGAGGTACATCAATGTTATACACAGTTCCATGGTGTAGTAAATATAATTCGATTCTTAGTCCTTGGGCCGTAATAAACTGGTCTTAGGGGGGGGGGATGCGTTTGGTTTCTATAATTTGTTGATTGAACTATCGCAAATTAAATTTAAGTCACTGCGGTCCCTGTAATGTAGGAATTAGTCCCTGGTCCTTGTGGTTTGGTTCTTGGTCCCTCTGGTTTGGTCATTGTCATTAGTCACTGCGATTATGTCCTTGGTCCCTATCGATAATGTGGTTCTTGGTCCCTAGTTCCTGTAATGTGGTCCCTGGTCCCTTTAATGTGGTCCCTGGTCCCTGTAATGTGGTCCCTGGTCCCTTTAATGTGGTCCCTGGTCCCTGTAATGTGGTCCCTGGTCCCTGTAATGTGGTCCCTGGTCCCTTTAATGTGGTCCCTGGTCCCTGTAATGTGGTCCCTGGTCCCTGTAATGTGGTCCCTGGTCCCTGCAATGTGGTCCTCGTTCCTTTTAATGTGGTCCCTGGTCCCTTTAATGTGGTCCCTGGTCCCTGTATTGTGGTCCCTGGTCCCTTTAATGTGGTCCCTGGTCCCTGTAATGTGGTCCCTGGTCCCTGTAATGTGGTCCCTGGTCCCTGCAATGTGGTCCTCGTTCCTTTTAATGTGGTCCCTGGTCCCTGTAATGTGGTCCCTGGTCCCTGCAATGTGGTCCTCGTTCCTTTTAATGTGGTCCCTGGTCCCTGTAATGTGGTACCTGGTCCCTTTAATGTGGTCCCTGGTCTCTTTAATGTGGTCCCTGGTCCCTGTAATGTGACCCCTGGTCCTTTAAATGTGGTCCCTGGTCCTTGCAATGTGGTTCCTGGTCCCTGTAATGTGGTCCCTGGTCCCTTTAATGTGGTCCCTGCGGTCCCTGCAATGTGGTCCTTGGTCCCTTTAATGTGGTCCCAGGTCCCTGCAATGTGGTCCCTGGTCCCTGTAATGTGGTCCCTGGTCCCTTTAATGTGGTCCCTGCAATGTGGTCCTTGGTCCCTTTAATGTGGTCCCTGGTCCCTGCAATGTGGTCCCTGGTCCCTGTAATGTGGTCCCTGGTCCCTTTAATGTGGTCCCTGGTCCCTGTAATGTGACCCCTGGTCCCTGTAATGTGCCCCGTGGTCCCTTTAATGTGGTCCCTGGTCCCTTTAATGTGGTCCCTGCGGTCCCTGCAATGTGGTCCTTGGTCCATTTAATTTGGTTTCTGGTCACTGTAATGTGGTCCCTGGTCCCTTTAATGTGGTCCCTGGCCCCTGCAATGTGGTCCCTGGTCCCTGTAATGTGGTCCCTGGTCCCTTTAATGTGGTCCATGCTGTCCCTGCAATGTGGTCCTTGGTCCCTTTAATGTGGTCCCTGGTCCCTGATATGTGGTCCTTGGTCCCTGTAATGTGGTCCCTGGTCCCTTTAATGTGGTCCCTGGTCCCTGTAATGTGACCCCTGGTCCCTGTAATGTGCCCTGTGGTCCCTTTAATGTGGTCCCTGGTCCCTTTAATGTGGTCCCTGCGGTCCCTGCAATGTGGTCCCTGGTCCATTTAATGTGGTCCCTGGTCACTGTAATGTGGTCCCTGGTCCCTTTAATGTGGTCCCTGGTCCCTGCAATGTGGTCCCTGGTCCCTGTAATGTGGTCCCTGGTCCCTTTAATGTGGTCCCTGGTCCCTGTAATGTGACCCCTGGTCCCTCTTATGTGACCCCTGGTCTCTTTAATGTGGTCCCTGGTCCCTTTAATGTGGTCCCTGCGGTCCCTGCAATGTGGTCCTTGGTCCCTTTAATGTGGTCCCTGGTCACTTTAATGTGGTCCCTGGTCCCTTTAATGTGGTCCCTGCGGTCCCTGCAATGTAGTCCTTGGTCCCTGTAATGTGGTCCCTGGTTCCTTTAATGTGTTCCCTGGTCACTGTAATGTGGTCCCTGGTCCCTTTAATGTGGTCCCTGCGGTCCCTGCAATGTGGTCCTTGGTCCATTTAATTTGGTCCCTGGTCACTGTAATGTGGTCCCTGGTCCCTTTAATGTGGTCCCTGGTCCCTGCAATGTGGTCCCTGGTCCCTGTAATGTGGTCCCTGGTCACTTTAATGTGGTCGATGCGGTCCCTGCAATGTGGTCCTTGGTCCCTTTAATGTGGTCCCTGGTCCCTGCAATGTGGTCCTTGGTCCCTGTAATGTGGTCCCTGGTCCCTTTAATGTGGTCCCTGGTCCCTGTAATGTGAAGCCTGGTCCCTGTAATGTGCCCTGTGGTCCCTTTAATGTGGTCCCTGGTCCCTTTAATGTGGTCCCTGCGGTCCCTGCAATGTGGTCCTTGGTCCATTTAATGTGGTCCCTGGTCACTGTAATGTGGTCCCTGGTCCCTTTAATGTGGTCCCTGGTCCCTGCAATGTGGTCCCTGGTCCCTGTAATGTGGTCCCTGGTCCCTTTAATGTGGTCCCTGGTCCCTGTAATGTGACCCCTGGTCCCTCTAATGTGACCCCTGGTCTCTTTAATGTGGTCCCTGGTCCCTTTAATGTGGTCCCTGCGGTCCCTGCAATGTGGTCCTTGGTCCCTTTAATGTGGTCCCTGGTCACTTTAATGTGGTCCCTGGTCCCTTTAATGTGGTCCCTGCGGTCCCTGCAATGTAGTCCTTGGTCCCTGTAATGTGGTCCCTGGTTCCTTTAATGTGTTCCCTGGTCACTGTAATGTGGTCCCTGGTCCCTTTAATGTGGTCCCTGCGGTCCCTGCAATGTAGTCCTTGGTCCCTGTAATGTGGTCCCTGGTCCCTTTAATGTGGTCCCTGCGGTCCCTGCAATGTGGTCCCTGGTCCCTGTAATGTGACCCCTGGTCCTTTAAATGTGGTCCCTGGTCCTTGCAATGTGGTTCCTGGTCCCTGTAATGTGGTCCCTGGTCCCTTTAATGTGGTCCCTGCGGTCCCTGCAATGTGGTCCTTGGTCCCTTTAATGTGGTCCCAGGTCCCTGCAATGTGGTCCCTGGTCCCTGTAATGTGGTCCCTGGTCCCTTTAATGTGGTCCCTGCGGTCCCTGCAATGTGGTCCTTGGTCCCTTTAATGTGGTCCCTGGTCCCTGCAATGTGGTCCCTGGTCCCTGTAATGTGGTCCCTGGTCCCTTTAATGTGGTCCCTGGTCCCTGTAATGTGACCCCTGGTCCCTGTAATGTGCCCCGTGGTCCCTTTAATGTGGTCCCTGGTCCCTTTAATGTGGTCCCTGCGGTCCCTGCAATGTGGTCCTTGGTCCATTTAATTTGGTTTCTGGTCACTGTAATGTGGTCCCTGGTCCCTTTAATGTGGTCCCTGGTCCCTGCAATGTGGTCCCTGGTCCCTGTAATGTGGTCCCTGGTCCCTTTAATGTGGTCCATGCTGTCCCTGCAATGTGGTCCTTGGTCCCTTTAATGTGGTCCCTGGTCCCTGCAATGTGGTCCTTGGTCCCTGTAATGTGGTCCCTGGTCCCTTTAATGTGGTCCCTGGTCCCTGTAATGTGACCCCTGGTCCCTGTAATGTGCCCTGTGGTCCCTTTAATGTGGTCCCTGGTCCCTTTAATGTGGTCCCTGCGGTCCCTGCAATGTGGTCCCTGGTCCATTTAATGTGGTCCCTGGTCACTGTAATGTGGTCCCTGGTCCCTTTAATGTGGTCCCTGGTCCCTGCAATGTGGTCCCTGGTCCCTGTAATGTGGTCCCTGGTCCCTTTAATGTGGTCCCTGGTCCCTGTAATGTGACCCCTGGTCCCTCTTATGTGACCCCTGGTCTCTTTAATGTGGTCCCTGGTCCCTTTAATGTGGTCCCTGCGGTCCCTGCAATGTGGTCCTTGGTCCCTTTAATGTGGTCCCTGGTCACTTTAATGTGGTCCCTGGTCCCTTTAATGTGGTCCCTGCGGTCCCTGCAATGTAGTCCTTGGTCCCTGTAATGTGGTCCCTGGTTCCTTTAATGTGTTCCCTGGTCACTGTAATGTGGTCCCTGGTCCCTTTAATGTGGTCCCTGCGGTCCCTGCAATGTGGTCCTTGGTCCATTTAATTTGGTCCCTGGTCACTGTAATGTGGTCCCTGGTCCCTTTAATGTGGTCCCTGGTCCCTGCAATGTGGTCCCTGGTCCCTGTAATGTGGTCCCTGGTCACTTTAATGTGGTCCATGCGGTCCCTGCAATGTGGTCCTTGGTCCCTTTAATGTGGTCCCTGGTCCCTGCAATGTGGTCCTTGGTCCCTGTAATGTGGTCCCTGGTCCCTTTAATGTGGTCCCTGGTCCCTGTAATGTGACCCCTGGTCCCTGTATTGTGCCCTGTGGTCCCTTTAATGTGGTCCCTGGTCCCTTTAATGTGGTCCCTGCGGTCCCTGCAATGTGGTCCTTGGTCCATTTAATGTGGTCCCTGGTCACTGTAATGTGGTCCCTGGTCCCTTTAATGTGGTCCCTGGTCCCTGCAATGTGGTCCCTGGTCCCTGTAATGTGGTCCCTGGTCCCTTTAATGTGGTCCCTGGTCCCTGTAATGTGACCCCTGGTCCCTCTAATGTGACCCCTGGTCTCTTTAATGTGGTCCCTGGTCCCTTTAATGTGGTCCCTGCGGTCCCTGCAATGTGGTCCTTGGTCCCTTTAATGTGGTCCCTGGTCACTTTAATGTGGTCCCTGGTCCCTTTAATGTGGTCCCTGCGGTCCCTGCAATGTAGTCCTTGGTCCCTGTAATGTGGTCCCTGGTTCCTTTAATGTGTTCCCTGGTCACTGTAATGTGGTCCCTGGTCCCTTTAATGTGGTCCCTGCGGTCCCTGCAATGTAGTCCTTGGTCCCTGTAATGTGGTCCCTGGTTCCTGTAATGTGGTCCCTGGTCCCTTTAATGTGGTCCCTGCGGTCCCTGCAATGTGGTCCTTGGTCCCTTAAATGTGGTCCCTGGTCACAGTAATGTGGTCCCTGGTCCCTTTAATGTGGTCCCTGCGGTCCCTGCAATGTAGTCCTTGGTCCCTGTAATGTGGTCCCTGGTTCCTTTAATGTGCTCCCTGGTCTCTGCAATGTGGTCCTTGGTCCCTGGTCCTTTTTAGTCCTGGTTTTTGTACAACCCTCTTAATTGTGACAGTAATAGTTCCAATTCTGATGCCTGAAAAAATTATAAGCGAACATTGGAATCTGAGAAAATTGGCGCCATTCCAATTCCGAATAATGAAGAAGCCGAAGCTGAAGTTATCGAAACTGCAATAGCAGATGACGGCGTGCCACTTCCCTGCACTTGGGAGAACTGTACTGACGAATTCAAGACTGAGAAAAAGCGTGTGGAACACATTCGGAGAAGTCATGAAGGTTAAATTTTGAATGTTGTAGTAGAACCAATAATAATTCTCCTAATGCTGCTTTAATGCGATTTTATAATTTTGTGTTGAAATCTTTCCAAGATTTAGGAAACCGTTCCTATGTGAAACTTGCGGGAAGTCCACCCATTCCTACAACCGATACCTCGATCATCAGAATATCCATTTCGGCCTCACCCCCCACGAATTCCTAATGCCCGGCTGCAAGAGATCTTTTCATACTTCTGACCAACGTAAAGAACACATGCGAGGAGCCCAACATAAGACGGAACTTAACTTAGGATTAAGCAAAATCAGAAGCATTCAAAAAATACACAAAAATCTGGAATCAGCCACAAAAATGTTCCTCTGGAAATCCTCCAAAACTTTTTCGAATTAAAACGCCTTCACAACCTAAAGGAATTAAGAATCCACCTTCAAAATGTAAATCCTAAACTCGAGAACCCGACGCCAATGAAAGAAAAAGAGCAGCGAACTCGCAGCGGTCGCCTAATTAAGAAAACTATAAAGGTGCAAGAAGTCATAACATTGGTAGACGAGGAGCCGATTAAATCGAACAAAACTGTAGGTGACAGGGACGAATTATTTGACGGGTGGATTCGAGTTCGGCTACGGACAGTGAATCAGACTTTGAAATAATGGACGCAAAAATAGACATTCTCCGAAAGAAAATTCGGCAACGAAAACAATTCAATACGAAAAAACGGACGAAGGACTCGTTTAAAATTAAATTTCATCATCATTCAAAATCTGTTGAAACAAAATCAAAAATCGCATTCACGCGCAAAAATGTTTGTGACACCTGCAGCAGAGCTTTCCCAACAACCCACGATGAGGACTGCGTCCGCCTCAATTTAACGTGTCACAGTTGCGACAAAGTTTTTTCACATAGGGAAACCGTTGACCAACACGAGCAGGACGTCCACCCCGAGAAATGTATTTTCAAGTGTGAATATGCCAACAACTGCAAATTCTCCACGCCGAGAGCGACTAGACTGAGGTGGCACGTTTTTACTCACCCGAATTTTAATCGTTCCACCACACGAGGCCCCCGCCTAACCAATTTCAAGTGTCCCATGGAAAATTGCTCCTATTTCTCCAGTACGGCAGGGGCACTCAAGGGGCATATGGCCCGTCGCCACACGGACGCCACTCCGTTTCAGTGCAAATTCTGCAATCGCAACTTCAAAATGCTCGACTATCTCAAGGTTCACATTAAAGTTGTTCATCTCGCGACCAAGGACCATGTTTGTAGCGAGTGCGGGAGGACCTTTTCGCAAAGGCGCTATCTGACGAACCATAAGGAAACACACAAGGGGGTCAAGTCTATCATGTGCAACTTGTGCGGTCTGGGATTCAGTGCGCAAAGCGATCTCTTCAGGTATAAGCGGAAGCACCATCCAGATCCAGATCCGGATGCGGGCAACAACGAAAACAACATAGATGGTGACCCAAAAACAAAATCTAAACAAAACCTTGGGCCTCCCTCCCCGCGTAAATATAACTGTGAAAGCTGCTCCAGAAGTTTTTCCTCCGCTAAAAGCCTAGCAGACCATCAAAATAAGCACAAGAACCTGACTCCCTACCACTGCCCCGCGCCGGACTGCCCATACAAAACTGCTTCGGAGCAGAAGTTAAACGGCCACCGTCGAGTTCATAGGATGCCCAAGTACAAATAAAATGAGACAGGCTGTAGAAAATATTTCAGAGGCCTCAAATGCTACACAGATCACATGGCCTCTCACAAACAGGAAACAGATGCGGATACCACGACACAAGACACCCCACGAGTGAAAGTCCCTCGAATGAAAGTCTCTCGAAAGAAAGTCTCCCGAAAAAAAGGCTCCCGAAAGAAAGTTCCCCGAATAAAAGACTCCTGGAAGAAAGTCCCCCGAGAGGAAGTCCCCCTGTCTGCGACGGTGACGAAGTACAAATGCCGGACATGTGGCCGTCGCTACCTGAGTCAGAAAAAGTTAAATGCACACCATAGAAAAATTCACGTATACAAAATGAAACCGAAGGAAGCCCGTGATTTTAAATATGACCAGTGCCCAAGGACTTTTACCGTCCAATCAAGTTACGCGCATCACATCCTCACCCACGATAAGGACTACATCCGCGACAGTTTAACTTGTCATAGCTGCGAGAAAGTTTTCTCGCATAAAAAAACATGTGAACTTCACGAGCAGAAATTCCACCCCGAAAAATGTATTTTCAGGTGTGAACATGACAGCTGCAAATACTCCACTTCAAGAGAGACTAAGCTGAAGAGGCACGTGACCATGGTCCACCTTAGTTTGAATCCTCGAACCCCGAGGGGCCCCGCAAAAGGTCCCCACCAAACTCATTTTAAGTGTCCCATAGACAACTGCTCCTACGTCACCCGCTTGGCAGGTCACGTCAAGATCCACATCGCCGGTCGCCACACGGACGCCACTCCGTTTCAGTGCAAATTCTGCAGTCGCAAGTACAAAACGCTCGACTACCTCAAGACCCACATCAAGTTTGTCCATGCCCTGACCAAGGACCATGTTTGTAGCGTGTGCGGGAACGCCTTCTCGCACATGCGCTATCTAACAAATCACGAGGAATCGCACAAGGAGGTTAAGTCCATCATATGCGACTTGTGCGGGTTGGGATTTAGTTTGCGGAGCGAACTCCTCAAGCACAAGCGGAGGCACCATCCGGCGGATCCTGACACGAACGAAAGTGACCTGCATTCAAAACCTGACATTGCTCAATCCTCTGAAACCCCAGGGAATTCACAGAAACCAAATAAAGAGTCGTACCCCTGTAAATTCTGTACCCAAATATTTTCGACGGAGAGATTTCTAGCCCTCTATAAAAGACGGGAACATGCGGAGTAGCACAAATTTCAGTGTTATGTAACTAATATCGTCAGCGAAGAGGCAAATCTGACTATCTCCTTTTGGTGCTAAAAGCGAAACTGACTACTACCATTTTTTGCTAAAAGCGAAAATGACTATCTCCATTTTTCTCAAAATACCATTAAAAGGAGGCAAAAAAACTACATGTGCCAATGCAGCATGTTATTAAGCATACGTTGTTGATAAGGGGTCGTCCATAAATGACGTTACAAAAAATTATTGCTCTTTGAGAACCCACCTACTCTCAAAAAACCTGGAGAAAAAAAAACTATGTGCCAATGCAGCATGTTATAAAGCATACGTTAGAAGGGGAATCGGTTGGGCCAAACCACCAGTTTTCAAAACCGGTTTCAACAGAGCCACCGAGCCAGGTCCAGCCCCACCTCCAGCCCCTCCCCCCTACCGTAAGACGCAGGTTATTGCCACCACCACGAGACAGAGTGGGCCCAGTGACGATTACCAGTACGCGTCACGGGGCCCGTGCCCGGTGCAAAGGCGGTTCCCGCAGCCGCGAAAGTGTACGACATCGACACTGCGACGCATAAGTAACGATGATTACATCGACACTGTGACGCATCAATCATAATAATCACATCGACACTGCTACGAATCATTAATGAATACATCAGGTAAAAAAAGCGTATTATTATATTAAGTATTTCAATTTAAATCTATGTATCTACCTACCTATGTACCTACATTTTTGCATATCAAAAGAATGTAAAATACACATTCTACGCCAATTAGCCTATGACGCAGATCAATAGTATAGGTCTTTTAAATAAAAATTATGTACCTACCTACCTATGTACCTGCATTATGCATAATAATTGAACAGAAAATACGGACACGAATCATGTAGTAGAAGTCATTAGTTGTCACCATGGTCAGTCTAAAATCAACTTTGATCGCTAATTAGCAAAACCACTTTACAGCGTACATTCGCGAGACTGATAAAAAAGTTGTTTGGAGTGTAAATATATGTTTACTATTTTACATCAACAACAACACACGGTTAAATACAATGTCAACGTGAACAGGTACAAATTACCTACATCATACATATGCGAGGTCCGCATGTGAAAAGTATGTATATTTTCATTCTTTCAAGTTCCTAATGAACTTTTTAGCATTGAAAATATGAAAAATAAAGTAAATTTACATACCTAATTAGCATTATGGTCAACTTTTTTTCATCAAAAAAGTTGCTTATTCCTTGATAGCAAGGTGAAAAATAAATATGAGTAAACAAACTGAGTAAGGTGGAAATATTTGTTGGTAAACAACCCCACTGGGTCATGTTTTCCATGAGTTCAAAATTATATAAATAAGGAGCAAAAATTTAAAGATGTTAGTGCTGCACTCGGATCTTTACTCGTTCCTTCTAATGATACATTCACTGAAGTCTGTTCGATACCTCTGAGCATCTCCACTGTAATCCAGGCAGGATTACAAGTGCCAAGATAAGAAGGAGGAGCCATAGGACGAAGCAAGTGGATCCTACCAGACATTTTTTACCCGGACAAAACTTTTTTTACCTATTCCTATATTTCATTACCCTATTGACTCACGTTATAAATTCCCGGTTTCCGGCTAGTTTCCTCCCAAAGGTATATTCTCTGAAGCCTGTTTTACACCTCTGCACATCTCCAATATAATCCAGGCGAGATTACATGTGCCGAGATAAGAGGAATGAACAGTGTCGTGATGCAAATGTTTCCTACCAGACATTTTTTACCCGGACCAAACTTTTTTACGTATTCCTATATTTCATTACCCTATTGACTTACGTTATAAATTCCCGGTTTCCGGCTACTTTCCTCCCTGTGGTATATTCTCTGAAGCCTGTTTTACACCTCTGCACATCTCTACTATAATCCAGGCAAGATTACAAGTGCCGAGATAAGGGGAATGAACAGTGTCGTGATGCGAATGTTTCCTACTAGACATTTTTCACCCGGACCAAACTTTTTTACCTATTCCTAAATTTCATTAGCCTATTGACTCACGTTATAAATTCCCGGTTTCCGGCTAGTTTCCTCCAGGTGGTATATTCTCTAAAGCCTGTTTTACACCTCTGCACATCTTCACTATAATCCAGGCGAGATTACAAGTGCCGAGATAAGGGGAATGAACAGTGTCGTGATGCGAATGTTTCCTATTAGACATTTTTTACCTGGACCAAACTTTTTTACCAATTCCTATATTTCATTAGCCTATTGACTCACGTTATAAATTTCCGGTTTCCGGCTAGCTTTGTCCCGGTGGTATATTTTCTGAAGCCTGTTTTACACCTCTGCACATCTCTACTATAATCCAGGCGAGATTACAAGTGCCGAGATAAGGGGAATGAACAGTGTCGTGATGCGAATGTTTCCTACTAGACATTTTTTACCTAGACCAAACTTTTTAACCTATTCCTATATTTCATTACCCTATTGACTCACGTTATAAATTCCTGGTTTCCGGCTAGTTTCCTCCCGGTGATATATTCTCTGAAGCCTGTTTTACACCTCTGCACATCTCCACTATAATCCAGGCGAGATTTTTACTTCTGCGATAAGGCGACTGTGTTTAAATGGAATAGTTAAATTTATGTTTTCATCCCTATAAGTGCTAAATATACTAAGTCAAAAATAAGTGGTGCAAAAGTGAATTGGCTGATTTTATCTATAGAAGTAATTCAAAATGCGTGACTAAACAACAATGCTGACAACTATCAAAGGTTCGTACATAATTTTATTTTGTTGGTTTTGAAGGCAGGCTAAAGTGATCAGATTTTACTTAGAAAGTAGTTTTTGCAAATTATCTAAATGTAATTTTAATGGCAATTTTGTCAAATGTCGTAGATTTTAGTATAAAAATTAAAGTAAAATAGTAAAATGTAAGATTTTATCTGCATTGATTTATTCAGGTAATCAATAATAATATTAAATTAGACAATTACTCATAATCAGGTTTATCATTGTTAGATATCTCTAAGAACTCTACAAGAGATTCCATTCGGGGTTTACGAAACGCTAGCACGGGACCAGGCCACTTGCCATAACGTTCTTCCATGGCTTTAGAAGCTTCATTATTTAAATATAAAACATAATTACTGTAGCGACTATCAAATACTAAGCGTACCTGAACAGATATAAGAACTAGATCTTGTTTACTCCAGAAAATGCGTTTATCGTCAGGATCTATTGTTTTCATTATGTCTGCTTTCAGCCGGCCAGCAAAAAACGAAATAAATTCTCCCTTGGGGTTCAAATTATGGTTTTCGATTTGAGTAAGGATATCTCGGACAAATTTAACTAAATGTGCACTGTCATAGGAGGATATGCCTATTTTAGTCGGTTAGACGTTTTCACAATTACTCCGGCCTAGATAGTAAATATTGGCTTCAAATTCAGAGTCCCAGTATGTGCGGCCAATGATGGTTTTGCTGATGTAGTAGGCATGATCCAGGTTACAGTACCACTTCCATTGACTTGGGGAAAGTTCCAAAAATGATTCCACATGCTGCTTCTTCAATTTACTTGACCTATACTTAAGAAGTTTGCCGGATACTTCCTTGAAGGAAGATTAAAATGAGCGTTTACCTGAAAAATAATAAAGTTATTAATTTAGAGTAACAATAATTATGGTTTCGCTTAATCTCATACAAACGCTACAACTTGTAAATATAAAAACTTACTTGAACTGTTTTGAGACTCAATTTCTGAGCTAGTTTTCTTATTTGGTCTATAAAAGAAGTGTGATGTTGCTTTCTTGCAAGATTTTCTATTTTATACTCGGTTGATGTTTGATCTAAAACGTTGTAGTTTAGTTTTGCATTTTAAAACCGTGCCGGATTAAACTGGTTAATTTACCTTTTCTTTTTAAATAGCCTTCTATCCTTTTTAAAACTTGTTTTTTTCTTGAACGAGATGAAACTTGTTTTTTTCTTGGACAAGTTTAAACTTGATTTAGCTCGGTGTGCAAGCCTAAATTTAGTCCAATGAGGAATGCTAACAACAGGCTTTGGCAAGACCTCAGCTTCTTGATCAACTTGTTTTTTATTTATTATCGTAGAATTGACATTGACGTTCTTATCAGATTGGTTTTTATCAAAACCAGTTTCAGCAGGCAATAATTTTATTTGTGAATCCTGATTTGTGGATATATTAGGTGCAGTCCTTTGTAGTTGAAACGATGTGAAGATTGGCATGGACTCTTGAATATTAGGGTTTTTATTATCCTTGGTCATAAAAATTTCCATTAACTTATCGTATAATTTTGGTTCAATAATCCTTATCACTGTCGCCATTGCGCACCTAGGCAAACCCGTTCTAGGTTTGCAATCTCAAAAAAAGTTGTTGCTAGCACTTGCTGTAATAGTTGGCGAGATTTATTGCAAAGAACTCGAAGTTTTTCAATAAACATTTCGCGACTGTCCTTGAAGGCAGTCAAACACGTTTTATTAAACTTTTCAATCTTAATTAATTTTAACTTTTTAATGTGACATTAAAATAAATGAACGTTTGACATGCACTCTGCTACTGCCATTAGTTGTTCCTCTGTAGCGCTATTTATGCTATTTACGTAACGTTTATTGTTTTCTGCTTTACGACAGCTTAATGGAATTAAATTAAATAAAAATTCCTGTTTGTTTTCTAGTCGCGTTGTCATTTTGATGGGATATAAAATACACAGTTTAACGGATCAGGATAAATGTTATACCGAACCCAATACTTGGTGTTCGTCCTTTTAGGATGCATGTTCAAAAAGAGATAACCATACTTACGCGAAGCTAGGGCATTTATATATGCATCTTTGAGGAAGCTAATTTCTCCCGGACATATCTGCCGGCTGATATTTGTAATGACAGACCTATCTCTCCGAAAATCAAATAAAACTAAATATTGCGTAGATAAATTAACATCTCGTAAAGCTGACTTAAAAGCATTTTGAACAAGTAATATCATCGATGCCCCCCTATGATGGCAGTGCTTAGTATAGTACTTGGTTAGCAATAAATTTTCTAGGCTTTCTTTTTTAGAAATAGTATCTAATTGATCGTCTACTATAATTAAGATAGGAGAGTCTTTATGTCTTTCTATATCATTAATATCATTGGAAAATATTACGTCAGGATCTAGTTTTTGTATCTCGTAAAACTCGTCTTAAAAATCACAATAAATGTACAACACTTTTTGTATGGGGGTGTCAATTATTGTCTTTCTATTTAATATTAGGTTAAGTACAGAATACGTTTTCCCCGCAAACGATAGTCCATTTATATTGAGCGTAAATGGAGCTTTTAATTAAAAATCAACAAGATTAGGGCTTTCTGCCAATGAAAAAATCATGATACTGCCTTATGCTGAAGAGATTAAGTACTGAATAGTTCTCAAATAATAATTAAGTATTTATTAGTTTACCAAAAAATTATGTTCACAGTCGCAAGACAGGTTTTTACAACAATACAGAATTGTTTTATCTTCATTATTATACGTTTTATAGGGATCAAAATTACATATAGAATTTATAAATTTTACAACTATGCGATCATTTGATCGAGTGTTTAAACTAAATTGTCTTAAAAAATTATTAAAAGGAATTCCTATAGCGATAGAGTAAATTAGGTAAACACAGTATTGCCCACACACAATAGATTTTGATGATTGAAATTGAGGCCAATTTTGCCCAATATTTTTAACAGAAGGACCAGGTATATTTTTGTAAAGTTCTAAATCATATCCAAAAGAGTCAAAGTAATAGCATGTTGTAGGTGATAATACCCAAAACGAGATCCAGTGGGATCCGGGACTATTATTATTATCAACATCACTCACAATTTCAGAAGGAAACGAATCAAACTTGATTGAACTTAGTAAAGTATCAGCTGCTGTTATATAGATAAGTACATTTATTTAAGAACAGGAAAATAAAATTTGAAATGCTTCAATAAGCGATGTAGTATTCATTATTAATTAATGTTGATTATTGATCTCCAAACGTAACCCGTTTGTGCTTGTCAATCTTAACTAATGCCTGATAGTCGCAATACAGTATAACGTTGATAGCTTCATCTAATGGCGCTCTAAAACGAATTCTAAGTTTTATTTGTCCAGACCGGTTTACTACTAACCCGTTTGTATTGTTAGAAAGAAGTTAAAATGAAGTTAAAACGTTCCCTGTTAAATAAAAATAACCATTAAAATACTTAAATTCAAAAAAATTAAATTTTATAAAATTAATAATGATATGAGACCTACCGTTCGTGTACGTATCTCTCGTGATCCCATTTCCTAATGAAGGCGATGATGCAGCACTCTTAAGCGATCTGATTCCTAACAAAAAATTATTGGAACCCGCGTTATTGGTAGTTTTAAAACTGAACGGAATACTTTTAAATTCCACAGATTCTCCGTTCCAAGTTAATGATAATTGAATTAAATCTTTATGCAGAAAGTTAAAGGGGCTTTTATCAATTTTTCCGTTGTAAGCAGCACTTGACACAAATTCTACAGTAATCATCTTTAGGCCTTTTTTCAGTATAATTGCATCTGTCATATTGCTAGTTATTCCCTGCGATAACGGGTAAGTTTTTATTTCCATGTCGTTGCAGGGAAATAAATACTTTTTTCCTTCGCTGAGCAAACGTTTATGTTCCTCCACAATAGAGGTAGATACAAACTTACGACGCACATAAAGTATTGCTTCGTTAATATCATATCGAAAGGGAACACCATTAGTACCTGCTTTAGTTGTTGTTTCTGATGTCAGACAAAACTCAGGCAGAGCTCGTCTTAATACAATTTTTACTTTACAACCCGGGGGAATAAATCTTGTTTGGTTAAACAGGTTTGAAACAATTCTGCCTAACATTGCAAATTGTTTCAACTCTGTCACCATATCAAAACGTTTTTTAAAGCCTGTATTTTCATTTTTTTTAAAGTTATGTTGTACAGTGTCAGGGTAATAACCTTCATCAAGCAATGAATCACTCTTTTCTTGTGGAGTTGATGAAATTAGTCTTTGGATATAGGCAAGATATCCGTACTGGTTGTTTGCGTCAAATATGTTGGTGTCATTGAGATAAATTTCGCATCCATTGAACATTGCATGAAAGAACAGGTTACACGGGCTAACTACATCTGTTGCTGTGAGTACATTTCCATTTTGATTGCAAATCCTACAATAAGTGTACAACAGTATATCACTGGGGTCTACGTAGTCTAACGTATCGAATTTAAATTCCAGCGGATTCCAATTATCTCTCAGAGGAAGTTTTGAAAAGTATTGAATATATTCGCCCGAAACAAACATTGCAATTATAATTTTATTGCCTACTATTACATAATTAAAATAAGGTGCAACGTTTTATTTACTATGTGCCTTTGCTAAGCTGCGATGTATCAGTTGGTTGGAGATAAAACGAATTTAAATTAGAAACAAGAAATTTGGCAGATCCTTTGTAGGTTGTGGCAACGTCTTCAAATAATAAATGGCTTTCCATTATGCTTGTAATAGGGTGATTTGTATTAACGTTTAGTTGATTTTTTACTTTTGACCACTTTTTTTTTGACCAGCACCTACTTGCTTACTGTATCCGGAACGTTTAGCACCTCTTCCCCTCCAGTTAATGGTTTTTATACTTTTTTTGGTATTACGTTTTTTACATCCGGACCCTGCTTGTATTTGTTTACGTATTAAAGCTGAGCCGTTTCCTACATTCACTTTGGCGCTTTTTGTAGCTCTTTTAACTGAGGTTTTTGGTTTCCGTTTAGGAGTGCGCACCGTAGGTCCATCTGTAGTTGGTTTAGTCGAATTAAATGGAACTAAAACACCACTTGAACGGTCGTCAAAATCACTAGCTCCGCCCATATCTTGACTGTTATTAGATTTTGATTCTTTTTGCTCGTTTTGAATTAAAGCGGTAATTGAAGGTTCTAAAATACAAGTATTTTGATCGCAAAATATATTCCTCATCACTCAAGTATTGGTCTAAAGTGCAACTTTATAATTGTCTGACTGTTTGGTTTTAAATTGAGTTGATGACCGTATTTGTCTACTAAAAAAATTCTGATGTCTTGCACATGATGTTTTAAAAGCGGCAAGTAGACTTCTGTCTCAAAATCAACCCGGGTTTCTCTTAAATAGTTTTCAGATATATCGCAGTCCCGAATTACTGGTAAAAATTTTGGAGCGTAGAATTGATTATTTTTTAAATCCGTCAACACCAATAATCGTTTTGGGGTAATATTAATCTGAGGTTCTATGTTGTCTTGACCATTTTCTATGTATTCCTTTTCTTCTTCTTCTGTTATAATAGCAGCATTTTGAATCATAACACGTGATGTAGATGTGAACTCTGTCGTAGGTGTAATATTAAAATACCTTGCCAGCGTAGATCGAACTTTAATATTTATATCTTTTCTCAGATCGTTGAGGAACAAATTACCATCATCATAGTCGAATCAAATTTCAGTGTCTGGAAACACTTGGGCTTCAAACGATTTGTTTATTATATCAAGAACATTAGATATGTCTAAAGAAATTTGTTCATTCAGTAATACGTTATACGTCCTTGGAAACCCAAATTTCATAAAAACGTTTTCTCTATTTTGAATTTTATCATATTCGGTGTGATTAAACAAAACTTCAGATTTGTATGTTCCCGGAAAATACTTTTCACGTGATAATCCAAGACAGTTTATATGTTTCTGGTCAAAATGTATAAATGATTCTGAATTTGAATCAGTAAATTCAAATTGAAATTTATCATCAGCATCCCACGAAAATACAAGATTTTTCGTAGCATACATAGTTCTGTATCGCATATCCATAAAATACTTTTTAAAATCTTCATGACCAGCTGATTGCAGTTTTAATATAGGTATTAGGCCTTTAAACATCTGATTCACCTCGACTATATTTTCGCCGTTTTCCCATTCTTCGTATTTTACTGCATATGCTGTATCTGTTTCTATTTGATCAAACGCCGCTTGGCTTGTTAATGTATTAGCACTGTAATACTCTGAAGGAAAACGGGAACGATTGAATCCTAACAACCTTGCAAGTTCATTTGGAATAAAAATTTGTTGATTAGGTTTTTCAGAATTATTGTGAATCGTTAGTTGTAAAATAAGAGGGTTGTCAGTTACAGGTTGCATCAAAAGAGCCAGAGGAATACCCGCACCCCTGAACAAAGATGTTGCGTCAGATATCCAATCGTTAAATGGTTGCTGTTTTGTTTTTAAAACTAGAGTTGTAAATTTAAGAGGTTTTATATTTGGAAACAAGGAAGCTGATGAAACCAGATTTGTAGCAGGTGGTGTTTTAGATAGTACTATAACTACATTCTGTTAAGCAGATTCCGCTGTAGGTGTTGGTTTATATTCTTCAGCACTATATATAATGCTAAGTAGACCTACTTCATACCTGTTTGTCTCAAACTCAAGGCCAGGCGATGGTAGTTTACACACAAAGTTAGAACTGGTATTTTGAGGTGCTTGGGCTATATCAGCATTGCTGGTCAGAGTGACGTAAATACTTTTACTTGGACGGTACATGACAAATAAAACGAGTTTGATTTTAAAACCGTAGAAAGCACCTTGGACTTGTTCTCCGTTTAAATCCTGTAGTATGTATGTATACGGTTAAGTATCTTGAACACTCTTTATTTTAAACTTTTCGACTCTCCAATTAACGGAATAACTTGTTGAGATATTAAATACAACTGGTTAATGTGAACGACAACGTCTGATTATACTGAAATAAAAAAGTAGGTACCTTTCTTGAACAAATCCTTGACTTTCGATACACGTACAACGTCGTCAACTTTATACTTTGGGGGAGTTTGGGAACGTTTTGACTTGCTCTCTCGAAGTTCTTTTCTGAACATTCAGCGCCAAACCTCATGCTTATTTTCTTTACTTACCTCATTTGGTTTCAAACCAATAGTTCTGTGAAACGTGTTATTTAATGCAGTTGTAAATTGGGGCAATACATCTATTATTTTATCCGTATTATGTTTTGTTCTGTAACGTTCAATCTTTGTAAACAAGGTGCGAATGTAACGTTCTGCAAATGCGCTTTTAATATGAGAATAAATGTGATATGTTTTTAAATTAGGAGATTTAAGAAAGCTTTGAAAGTCATTGAAAAGGTATTCAGTCCCTTAGTCGACAAACAAATATCGTGGTTTGGCTTTACTTTCCCTAAAGATGGACCTAAAAGCTTTAATCATTTCTTCTGCACTCTTGTTTTTCAAATACCTTGTGTATCCTTTCTTAGAAAATGCATCTACAACTACCAAAACGAAAGTTTTATTATTGTTTGAGCTGGCTATACTGGGTAGTAATTTTAAATCAGAAGCCCAGACCTCATTTATCCATAAAGATTGTATTGGCCTACGAGGAAATGTTTTTCGTGCATCTCTGTGAAGCGAAAATGATTTTAATTTATTCAACTCTTTTAAAACGTGTTTTTTATTTACGTATTTTTTGCAATTGACTAAAAACCCATCTAAACCTGAAAACGCGCCCGAGAAGCGTTTATTGACGTATGTTTTTCTTATTTCGTTTCCTGATTTATGATTATCTATAGTACTTGAAGCCATGATCATGCTACTTATACCAGTTTTACAGTTCAATTAAATAAATAATGAAAAAAAGGTGGTTTTATAGCACGAAATTTCTTCCAAAGATATCTTTATTTATTGAATATTTCAATTATGCATAATATGGTTATCCCCATTTACATTATTTCAACATATCATCGCTGTTCTTATCAAAAATATTCAATAAATGTTGTAATACTAATTATATTAATTACAGGTTTTACAATTACATTTGAGATGGTACACATGTACGTCGTTTTTAGCATCATTAAAATATGTATAATTAAGTTTTAGTAAGGTTTGAAAAGGCTTAATTGCCTCCTTATCTACATTTTGCAAGTGAGCAGTATTTGCATTAAAAACAGTTTCAAAGTGAATTGCGTGTTTTTTCATTAAACTAAAATGCTTGTCATTAATTTTTGTTAAAAGTATGTCCGGGAACTTCTTCAATAGAAAGTCAACAGGCATATGCGACACCGCAGATCGCAGATTGAGTTCCAGAAGTTCCTTCTTAATTCTCTCAGGCATAATCAGAAATCCCTCATCTTTGTTGACGCTAATTAGTTCCCGTTGTTTCATTGCCTCTATCCCCTGGTACAGAAGTTTTTTTAGTTTGCGATCCTTGAAAGGGCAAAAGAAACTCTCAATCATGGAGGTTAGAATAAGGTCATCACCACAGTAAGCAAGGACAGATGAAAGTTGTCCAGCTAATGTAGGCGACTGAGCAAGGTCTATACTTTCAGAAATTGGATATTGTGCGTATTCAATTTCAGTGGGGGGTACTGGAGACAGGTTGATTCTCTTTGATGATCGTTCGGCCATGTTTAAGTCAAACAGCAAATGCAAATTAAAAATTATTGTTCAAAATTATCCTTTATATTAGTTTTGACTATACTTACAATCTCTAGCAAAATACAAAAATATCTACGTAATAATAATTTCAGAAAAACTAGTTGAAACTATAAAAACTTTTTAAGTTTTGGAGATGAAGTCTGCTGATCAGTATCAAGTAATCGCTTTTGATTCCTTTGCAATGACCCACGATCCTGTGATTCTGTTGAAATTTGCTTGTCGTCTTCATGATTAAAAGATGCAGACTCAGTATTTATACTTCTTCGACTGTTCAGCATAACCAGTTTTAGAAATTTCTTTTCAAGTAGAGCTAGACGATCTTCTTTAACGCGAACAAATTTAACATTACATTTTTTATGAGTAAGCCGATCGTGAGAGAATCCAGGGTTGTCCAGAATTATAATTTTTCTGACACTTTTGACTCGGGAAAATGCGACGTAATCCATACCAGAAAACATTTCAGTGCGGCCAAGACATATTGAAATTTTAGATAGAAAAAGACCTTGTACTTGATGTATTGTCAATCCATAGCATAGTTTAATACAAAACTTGTCAACTGCTATGGTTTCGTAAATATTTCGAGTAACTTGATATTTCTGTGACAAAATTGGAACCCCATTAACTCGCGGCGTACGCCATAGATTACTTGCAATATAACTTGGAAAATGAACAATAAAACAAAAAAATATCTGAGGGAATTAGTTGTTTCTCTTCCAACTCGAGCGAAAAGTATTTATCTTTGTTGAATATAATATCAACTACATTTCCACGGCTACCATTACATAAACCTAGCGATGTTGCTAAATTTTTTTGAAGGATAACTGGGGCTCCTATAGCTACTTGAAATAGCACATCACCATTCAAAAACTCGATTGGAGATGGAAAATTCTTGCAAATCATTTTTCTGTTGTGCGCATTCACTTCTGCGTTAGTTTGGAAAACATGAATATGATTTTCAAAACTAGTTTGTTCATCCTTTGCCAAGGACTTGTAATGTCGTTTTTGAATGTAGTCAAGATCATCATGATTAATCTGGTTGTATCTCATTCTTGTTAGAAATTCTTGAAACCTCAGTTGCTCATTATCTTTTCCTTCTTGACGGTAGATATGTTTCAATGGAAAGCATTGATCAAACGATTGGTAAACGTTTTGAGCTTGTGAATAAACTTGAGTTTTAGCATCATCAGTTATCTGAACTGGTTTAAACAGACTATAATCTAATACGGGAGGAAGTTGCCCACGATCGCCAACAAGAATTAAGTGAATATTCGTAAGTAGGTCAAAAAACTTCAATCCCAAAACTCCAAATTCTTCTATAACTAAGCACTGGATTGTATTATACCTGTTAATATCATTATCTTTTTCAAGCCGGTTTTTCAGATTAAAATAGTTAGTACCGGGTATAAACTTGTATAGCGAATAAATAGTCTGACCACCAGCATTAAATGCATCCAAACCAGTTAAACTTAAAACATGATATTGAAAATTTAAATGTTTTTTACGATGTTCTTGCAAGGTTAACTTTATATGTTCAAGTGCACTGGTTTTACCAACCCCCCCTTCACCGGTAATAATCATACGCAAAGAGGAGTAATTTGCACTATCTCTATTTATCTGTAAAGCAGTTTTTACTGTGTGTTTAATTTGTTTCTGAGTAGCATTAAGCTGACAAAAAGGCACTGTAGGATTTACATCTGGATACGGGTTTTGATTTTTAGCCCATTCCCTAATTATATCCTAATTTAACAATCTGATGTTAGTATAGAAAAAATTATTTCTCGAAGCCATATTAAACGGGTTTGTAATAAACACTAATCACTATTTGTTCAGTTTATATTCATTAGGTTGTATTAACCTCTTCTAGTTGCTTTATTGGGGTTGCAATTTACAAATGCTTCATAAAAAGCTTTATTGTTCTCAAAAAATAAACTGGCGAACCTTACAAATTCCTAACAATCGCAGTCTTTTGGAGTTAAAGGCGCAAGTCCACTGTACTTGCAAGATTTGTCAAAAACGTTATTGTACTTTTGCTGATAAATTGCCTTGACTTTCTCTGCAGCTAGTTTGCACAACAGTTAAAACTGATTGGGATCAAATTGCAACTGCCAAGCCGCAAATAATATATTGCAATCGTTGCAACACCTGCAGATTTTTTCCGATTTTGCTATGCACCCCGGACATCTGCAGATATTAAATGTAGCAAGCAAATGAGAAATGTACCCTTATATGCTAATAAACTATACAGACCATGTGTTGGGCTGAACGTTTATGATACCTGAACTTACTTAAACTTTTAACTAATACCTGGTCATGCTTGACATGCAAGTATTTATACCATTTACTCAGTCGTGTATTCAAACGTATAATTTTAAAACTGGTTTAGTTTTGCAAGCAACGTCCTTCAGAACCAGCTTTACTAATAAAACCTCAAAGAGGTAGAGTATTTATACTCAGTTGCGATTTAGTTGTTCAATTATATTACACCAATCTCAACCTCCATTTAAAGTTAAACTTTTAATAGCAGGAAACTTCGTGTTATTTTTAATATTTTAAAATGACCACTCCAAATCACCCATCTACAAGTGTTGCAAACATAGTAAGAATAACTGAAGAAATAATATTCTTTCCGGTAGCATCGCAGAGTGGAAATAAGGGAACCACTGTAAGCAATTATTGTATAATTACTTGAATATAGATTTATAGGATTTAAATTTAGTATACTTTATTCGTAGATGGTACTGCAACGCTTTACATAATTGAATTATTTCTAGCGTTTGTGGTGTCGCATGGAAGGATGTCATTTCTTTTCTCGAACTCATTTAGAGTATAGAGCTCATATTGAAACCATACATCAATGCAAAGACTGCGAACATTACTCGCCCTACATTAATCTTCACCAGTGTACACGATCAGGACAAAGAGGGGGTCATGGAGGAAGGCGTTCTAAAATTGACTTATCAATTTTAAAAGAAAAATCAAGAAGCAACAGGGGTGCAACTGTATCGTACATTTACAATCCTACCCAAGAGTTTTCGGAAATTCAAGCACTTATGACTTTTTTCAAAGTAGAATCAATAAAACTTATATCGCAAGTGCTAGATGCAAGAGTAAGTGGTATTAAGTTGCAAGTGTGTATGCACATACTTTGGGAAAAAGAAATGAGCGATCTAGATGGAAACGTGGAGACCATTCGAAAATACGAACAGGATGATAGATACATGTATTCCGAGTATTTTACGCTGTATGATATCAGCGGAGTTTCAAATGTCTTGATAAATGCAACTTCAGATATTCTCGAGCAGGTCCATGAATTTACAGAGCGAGGATCAGGATGGTATGTTGAAAAATTTATATCATTACAATATCGGCTTGGCAAAATTTTATTATTAAACACTATAAAAGGCAAAGGGTAAGTTGACGTACCCCAATGGTTCAAGAACAAAAAAGGAAAGCTCAATATTAATACGAAAGAAAAATGTTTCCATTATTGTGTGGCTGCAGGAATGTTTATGAAGGATCATTTAAAAGATAACGCAAACCATCTTCGCAGAGCAAGCAAGTGGAAAAAGTATTTAACCCGCTTTGATTTGACAGGAATAGGATAAGCAGTTAATGTTAATACTGATATATTACTTTTTGAAGAAAACAATAACATTGCTATTAATATTTTAACACATAAAGATGAAAACATTGTGCCTCTGCGACAAAGCCTGTCAACAACTTCTAAAGTAGTTAATTTATTTTTGTTAAATCATTCAACTAACGGACAAAGTGAGCATCACTTTGTTTTTATAACTGATATGGGCAGGTTTATTGGAAAAACTAGAAATAAAGTATTTTATTGTCCTTAATGTCTTTCCAGTTATGAAAATGAAGTTAAATTTAACGCGCATACTCAAATTTGCGTAGAATTAAAAGGTTAGGATTATCAATTTCCAAAAAAAGATAAAAGTTTAAAGTTTTCTCGATTAGAAATGACGCTTTCCTTTCCTTATATTCTTTATTACGACATGGAAACTTATTCAACTCCCTTAAATATAAAAAAAAGAAATGTCAACTACCTTAGAAAATGAATTTGTGCCTGCTAGTTATTCAATTGTTGTTATAAAAAACGTTAAAGGTAGTTTGTTTGTAATTGCAGCGGAATATTACGACAGTGAAAACGTAATTGAACATTTTGTTAGCAGAATATTAACCTGGTCTAAACGTTTAATATCAGATATACAAAGGACAAATAATTTTGCATATCGCAGACCGGAAGATGTATTAGAATTTGAAACTGCTACAGAGTGTTCAATATGTCATAAAAAATTTGATAGAAAAACATGTAAAAAAATGTGGCATCACAACCACCAGACAGAAGGGTATTCAAACATTAGTACTATTTGCAGTTATTGTAATCTTAGGATTAAATACAAGCTTAAACTGCCTGTTATTGCTCACAATTCCTCTGGTTTTGACCTACATTTAGTTACTTAATGTTTAGATTCCAAATTATTTAAACCTAAAGATGTGAAAGTGATTGCGAAAACGGGGGAAAAATTTATTTAAATGGAAATTACTTCTAATCAGGTCATAGGGACCGGTGATAAAAAAAGATGAGTTAAAGCAAAAGTCAGATTCGTGGATTCGTGTCAGTTTCTTAATACCAGTTTGAGCAACCTTGTCTTCAACCTTCAAAAAAAAACAATGAGTATTTCTACCTAATAGATCAGTGCTTTTCTAGAATGCTACCAAACTCAATTGGAAAATAAAATGCAGAGTCTAGAAACATGTTGCTAAAAAAGATTGATTTTCCATACAAATTCTTAACTGGACCAGAAGTATTAGGTGATAATGTTGACATGCCTAGCAAAGAATATTTTAATAATGAACTCACAAATACAAAAATTTCCGATGATGATTGGAATTCTGTATTGGAAACCTGTAAAACATTTAATATTACCAATTTTAAAAGTTATTTGCGCCTCTACAATATGTTGGATGTAGTACTATTAGCAGTGGTGTGGGAAAATTTTAAAATGGAAGGAATGAGATCGTATAACCTTGATCTAACCTACTGTCCAACAATTTCATCATACAGTTGGCAGTGTATGCTTAAATCGACCGGCATAAAGGTAGATTATATAAGGGATGATCGTATGTTAAAAATGGTTCAGGATGGTATACGACGAGGAATTACATATGGAGCTGCAAAAGTAGTTACTGCAAATAACGAGCGCATGCCAAATTATAATCCAAATGTAAAACGTAGCCAAATTGCGTACTTTGATTTGAATGCCTTTTACGCTGATTTGCTCTGTAAAAAATACCCTCAAGGTGACTTTGAGTATATTGATGGTAAAGATTTAAATAATATTAATTGGCGAAATCCTGAACTTGAACCTAATAAAGGATATATTCTTAGAGTTTCCCCTAAATATTCAGATTCTATTCATGATAAAACTCAAGAAGTACCTCTGGCTCCTGAAAAAACTAAAATTAACTATCAGGAATTGTCTAACAAACAACGACAGCAGATAAAAAGTTAAACACAAGTTTCAAAAGGTTTTTTAACAAAACCTCGGCTGTTGTTAACATGTTACGATAAAAAAGATTATGTTGTACATTATAAAACTTTACAATACTATTTATCTCAAGGTATGGTACTTGAAGAAGTTCATTTAGCAATAAAATTTACTGAAACGAATTTATTTAAACCATACATTTAAGCAAATCTAGAACTTCGTAGATTAGCAAAAAGTGCTTTTGGTAAAGACTTTTACAAATTATTAAATAATGCCATCTATGGAAAAACATTGCAGAATCCCTTTGGTCGGGTTTGAATTATATTTTTGACCTCTCGCGTTGAAACTACTAAACTAATTTCCTCTCCTTTATTTAAAGATTTTAAAGAATCAAGTCCTTCTTTAACTATGATTTATTTTAAACCTCAAACTGTAGAACTAGATTGTATTATGATTGATGGTTTCACATGTTTAGAAATAAGTAAGGAAACATATTACACCAGATTTTATCAATGGTTGAAAGCTATCTTTGGGGAGAAACTAACCTGCATATATGTAGATACAGACTGGGCAGTGGTTAATTACGATGACAGTGAGAATGATTTTCTTAAAAAGCTGGTCAAAAATAATGAGATTTTTGACTTTAGTAAAATACCTGCGAGACACGATGTATTTGTAAAATATCCAAGTGTTCCTAATCTTTAAACCCGTTCTGCAGGAGAACGAGGATTATGGAAAATAGAAAGTTTAGATATAGCTGAGGCTGTTATTTTTAAGGCAAAGCAATATTCGTTGTTATTTTATGATGAGACCTGGGATATAAAATGTAAAGGTACTCCTAAAACAACTTTGAAACAATGTACTCATCAAGAGATGAAAGAGGTAGTATTGCATAATAAAGTAGTGATTAAAAATAGTAAATTTATACGATCATTTGATCATCGGTTGTACCTAATTAATGTTGACAAAATTGCTTTTCATGGGCTTGATGTTAATAAAGTGTATCCAGATGGTGATGATATAAACTATAGTCTTTCCTTTGGACATTATAAAGTTAGAGTTTGAGTAATAAATTATATTGTACATATTGTAAATAAAATTGTAAATCTATTATGTTTTTGACAAATAAACACAAAACTGCAATTTCTACATCTTAAAAAACCTATTAGAGTTAAACTGATTTGATATTTAAAAGAGATAGACCTATTTGCATCTTATTATAATTTGGATCGTCTTACTTTAACGTTACTAATGCATGAGCAATGCGTCACAGTGTCGATGTAATTATTATGATTGATGCGTCACAGTGTCGATGTAATCATCGTTACTTATGCGTCGCAGTAACGATGTCGTACACTTTTCCGGCTCCGTGAACGCCTTTGCACCGGGCACGGGCCCCGTGACGAGTACTGGTAATCGTCACTGGGCCCACTCTATCTCGTGGTGGGGGCAATAACCTGCGTCTTACGGTAGGGGGGAGGGGCTGGGGGTAGGGCTGGACCTGGCTCAGTGGCTCTGTTGAAACCGGTTTTGAAAACTCGTGGTTTGGCCCAACCGATTTCCCTTCTTACGTTGTTGTAAAGGGGTCGTCCATAAATGACGTCACAAACATTATTGCTCTTTAAAAACCAACCTGTTTCCATTATAACAGCTTAGCTGTAACAAGGCGTGTCATAAATACTAGACAAAACCCACACACGCTAAGTGTGACATTATTTATAGACAACCTATTATAAATATTACAATCTTAAAATTTTTAGCTATTGATTCATTGATTGTATCTTTAGCTTTTGGTAATTTAAATCAATGTGTCAACCTTTTACTGACTGAGCTAAGATTATCGTTTTCCACTTAACGAGTGTTTATTGTTAATGCTGGTGGTTTTCTAGTGACTAATCCTTTCTTTATTTATTTATCATTTCGGTTTAGTTTTCAGTGGGAATTGTAATAATGGACTATTACGTTTAGTTAAATGTTGTAGTAATTGAAAAACGAATGTGATAGAATTTTAATATTCAACATGTAATTATATTTCTGTCACGTGGAATATTTATTTGTTTATTTATGGTGCCTGTCACTAACAATGTGACCAATCCCGCTTCATTTTAATCAAAGCAACTGAGTAGTTAGTAAGCTTGCTTTCAGTCAGATGATAAATAGCTATAAAAAAGTAAATGATTACACTCCTGGATCTAGAATTGAAAATTCTCCCGATTTTTCGAGAGTAGTTGGGTTCATAAACAGCAATAATTTTTTTGACGTCATTTATGGACGACTTTTTCACAACAACGTATGCTTTATAACATGCTGCATTGGCAAATAGTTTTTTTTCCTCCGATTTTTCGAGAGTAGGTGGGTTCCTAAAGAGCAATAATGTTTGTGACGTCATTTATGGACGACCCCTTTACAACAACGTATGCTTTATAACATGCTGCATTGGCAAATAGTTTTTTTTCCTCCAATTTTTCGCGAGTAGGTGGGTTCTTAAAGAGCAATAATTTTTGTGACGTCATTTATGGACGACCCCTTTACAACAACGTATGCTTTATAACATGCTGCATTGGCACATAATTTTTTTTTCTCCAGGTTTTTTGAGAGTAGGTGGGTTCTCAAAGAGCAATAATTTTTTGTAACGTCATTTATGGACGACCCCTTATCAACAACGTATGCTTAATAACATGCTGCATTGGCACATGTAGTTTTTTTGCCTCCTTTTAATGGTATTTTGAGAAAAATGGAGATAGTCATTTTCGCTTTTAGCAAAAAATGGTAGTAGTCAGTTTCGCTTTTAGCACCAAAAGGAGATAGACAGATTTGCCTCTTCGCTGACGATATGTTTTATTCACACATTCAATTATGATTTATGACATTGATATAAAAAATTGTTTGCACATAGTGCAATTTGTTTTTAGTTAAAAGTTTATGCCCCTCATTAGTCATTTCGTTACATGAGTAGATTAACCTCAATGTCGAAGTCATGGATTCTTAGCACTCGGACAATAGAACAGCAATCCACTTATGGTATTTAACTAATTTTTAAAACATAATTATCTGACGTCACACAAAGTATGTTTCCTTATATTTCAGTTAAAATTCTGATTATTTATTTCATTTATGATGCACATTGCACAAGTAGTTACATAATTTGCTTTTACTTTTAAAAAAGGTTTTGGGGTATTACGGGATTGAGTGATTATTAAGGCAGAACTCCTTGTGAAAGTTATTTGTGCGCCCAACATCAAAGTTCATCGAACACACTGGCAGAAATAAATATAAATAAATATAATAATTATAAGTAAATGTAAAAGATTTATAATTATAGTAAGTAGTGATTTAATTATTCTAATTAGTCATTAGTGATTGTTGACAGGCACACAGTTTAATGAATTTAACTCGAGACAGCAGTTCAGATTTCGACTTGAGAATGTGTTCCAAGGGTGTGAGTGTCTGGTTTGCATGTAAATTGTGCCACAGCTTCTTTCTCTCAGCAGATGACTTTGCTTTTTATAAAAAGAAATCCCACATCGAACAATTTCGAAGCACAAAGTTTATTGTGTTTGAAGAAAAAACATCGCCAACTGCAGGACCACCCAAAAAGTAATTTTCCTTAAGAATTAATTAAATGCATGCTTTTATATGTAACTATATTTCATTAATTCGATTTGACCTGACCTACAAACAACAAAAGCCGATTTAACTTTTATTTTGCGCAGCTGGGTTTTGTTCTTGTCACCCAAAGAAGAAACGCAAGTTCACAATGTCCCACCAACTACAACTAATGTTAAACACTACAACCCAAATGACGAGATCAACCGAAATCGGGAATTTATGGAAATTAACTTGGAAAGTAACCGGGTTTCATTTTTCAATGATAGTAAAGACGATGCAAGTCAAAGTGACGATGAAGACGGCGGAGCCTCAATTACCTGTTTCGAGTTAAATTGCGATTTAAATTCAAATGAAAATGATCTGTTGCCGAAGAAGATCGTCGATGTTAAGGATAATGAACTTTTGCAAGGCAATGTTCCACCTACGACTTTAAATACTGACCACGATTTGACTGAACAAAAGCGCAAAAAACATTCGCCCACAATATTAACGCCATCATTTGAAAGTGCGAGAACCAACAGTTTAAGACTAAGCAAACGTCAAGTTCAAAATCCAGTTCTTGGAAGCAATATTTTGAAAACTGTAATTCAGTCCCCGCGTAACCCTTACGTGTATCTGGAAAGACTAAATTTGGTGGTTATTCAAAACGCATCACCACCAGAAAGTGGTTCATCAAATACAAATAATCCAAAGCCTCAAAACGACCTTCAAGTTACAGATGCAGACCAAGAAAAAATTATGCAAAGCAGCGCCAATTATTTTACTTCCATTTTTTGTTCTACTCTGAAAAAGTTGCCAAAAGATGATCAAACTAAATAACCAAATGAGCTCGAAATCGACGTTAAAGTTGCTTAAAAAAATGAGATTCAATCTGATTTTTTGTTAAATTTTAACAGCAGCAGTAGTATTAGTAGTGTGACTAACCGGGATCATGTCTACAACATCACAGATTTCAATTCGGAGCCCTCCGCACAGGCGCAGCAAGGCAACTTAAACTACGGTCACCTTTTGGAATGTGTCAAAACAGAGATTGAAAACTGGGAAGACAGTGAATTTCCGGATGATGTAGTCGAGGATCCCTTCATTGAGTCGGACTCACAGATGAATTCATCAGCAGAAGAAATATTGACAGTGACCCATTCTTCTTGCAATAATTTAAATGAAACAGAAACCCCTGTTCCTAATTAAGGTTTAAACTGCATTTCCTGTAAGACATATTTTAGTGACATTCCAGAAATAAAGGAACACTACAGAAATGTCCACACTACTCAAGATGGTAAAAAACGATTCGAGTGTCCGCATCCAAGCTGTGAGACTGTAACTATTTCTCCAAAGTATCTGAAACAACACCTTAAGACTGTTCACTGCCACGAACGACCCTTCAAGTGCCATAGTTGCAACTTGTCATTCAAAACTAAATATTATACAGATATACATTGGAACAAATTTCACTCAAAACCATCCACCATGGAAGAGAGGAAACAAAAGATGTTGTAGCTCCTATGTTAATTAGGCATCTTTATCGTCACTCAAATATTTCAGGGAACAAGAATAAACTCGCCCTTCGACACGTTTCTCTCCAATCCAATACTATTTTTGCCTTTTTGCTGTATTGTGTTGTGCTCTGTTTCATTACAATCGACAAAGTAAAAAATCAAAGGAAAAAATCTTTGTAATTTTTGCCACTCTTATACAGTTTATACACGCTTAAAAAAGATCTCAACTAGCTTCTAGTTAAGTCGAACTAACAGTTTTAGGTGTTAATTTCAACACGATTAAAATAGTTAATTTCAAAATTTTTGAAAGTGAGAAAATATGTTAGCTACGTAACCACGTGAAACACTACTGTGTGTTAATATACCTACACACAAACAAGTTCATTACGATAGGTAGTTATTAGGTATTCAGTGTAATGAGTAATGTAACTACTTAAAGCTACGAAGGTAACTACATTTGTAACAAAATATACTACATGTAGTATGAAACTTATTAGAATAACACTGTTTTAGTCAAAGGATCGATGCTAAATTTATAAAAAAATTAACGACTTTATTTTTAATACTCATGTTTCAATTTAAAATGATAGAAATACAAGAAAAATATAACATTTGATTAAGTTATACAGGCAAACTATTTTGAATTGGTTTTTAATATTTATTCTAACGAAATGAATTTTTAGCTTCAGATATTATTTGATAGTTTTATATATTATATTTAATAGTTATATACAATATATTTTATATATATTTTTCATATATTATTTTCATAATATTTTGCATTTTGATGTAGAGTTAATAAAAAACATAATATAATAAGCATATTTAATCAGTCATAGTAATATGGTGAAATTCTCAAATGCGCATAGATTGACCCGCCTTATCCAACAAACCAGTCCTACTCCACTATGTCATAAATTGTATCATTGTACACAATGGGTTGTCATGCATCTAGAAATAAATATCTCGCCAAAAACATCTTTGTTGGAAGTATGTGAGCTTCATTAACTGGGGTAGGTTTAAAATTTTGAAACACACTGTAAGTGTGTCACCTCACAAGGTTCTAATTACCAATAAATAAAGTTGTTCGTTCACTCAATGTATTACCGTAAGGGCCGTAAGGAGCCGAAATTACAAAGTATAGCTAAAAAATGTATAGGTTCTTTATTAGCGCCAAATGTCATCACTACACCATTTAGGTGTGTCTACCATATTTAATAATTTCTGGGTAAAACATTCTTGCGGTCAGAGTTTTAATTTGAGCCAGAGTGAGTTTTCATGTGGCGATGGCGACTCATTTTGTATTTAAATGCAGCGTTACAATTTGGAAATGTGCACGTAAACGGGGTTTCATTCGAGTGAATTCCGATGTGATGAGTTAATAGGTGTTGTCTTCTTTGAAATGCAGAGCCACAAATTTGACAAATGTAGTCACGCCGACGCCGAACATTGCCCTGTTTTTCATGAACTTTTGCATGGCTCTCAACATTAGAGGATCTGATTAGTTTTGAGCATGCAGTACACTTGATCAAACTATGGCATCGAGATGCCTGTTTTCTTTTTTTGCGGCCTGAAACTGAAACTGGTCCTGGTCCGGGTCCAGTCCCAACGGGCGATGTTCCGGTTTTTTGTCCGTTGTAGATTTGACATATACTCACATGTATTCCTAATTGTGCCTCAGAGCGAAATTGTCTTGAACATATTTGACATTCAAAGTCTAATCTTGCATTTTTTGGGTTAGCTAGAACTGTTACGGTTAATGATTTGGAGGCTGTGGACGGAATTGGGTCATCTAAACGAATAACATCGTCGTCACTGTCACTGTCATTTTCGTTCAAATATTCGTGTCGCGCTTTTGAACTGGTATTAGTTGACACGGATTTAGTCGACTGGGCCGCATTGAAATTTTCTAGCGCATCATAAACTGGATCGACTATCTGTTCATCGCCGAGATCCACATCGCCATCAAAACTAACAAAACTAGACTTCTCTTCATCGTTGTAGTTATTTTCGTGGAAATCTTTATGGTTCTGAGGTTTTTGAACGAAAACTATTGGAGATTCAACATTTTGCTGATGATGATTTTGATAGGTAAGATTGTTGTCGTTATCTTAAGCTTCCTCCTCCACCCATTCAGTTTTAATTCCAGGTTCGTTTCTTGAGTCAATCTCAAGTGCTAGTAATCTGACAGAATTATTGTAATTTATTATGTTGGATCCACAGTTAACTGTATCACCATTAGAAATAGTACAAGGGTCATTGTTATCAAGAGGTTTTACATTTACTTCGACAGAAATTTGATATTTTAACCCATCATTCATGACTTGCATTTCAGATGGATATGGAACAATGGCTTGTGCAAAACTGAAACAAGAAATTAAAAAAAGTACACATTATTGCCTTACATTGAAATTGGTAGCATTAAACTAGATTAGTTTGACATGTAATAATTCGTAATTAAATCTCATCGGAATGTTATGGCATTGCAATGAATAATAGTGAGTAACTATAAAAATTAAAATGTGTCGATGACATACTCATTTAGAGGTTCAATCACCGTCGGTTCTTCAATATACTCCGCAAATACGATGCATCTGGATTTTGTAGGTTGACACAAATGAAACATAACTTTATGTCTGCAATATACTTCAACTGATTAAAAATACCGTCCACACAACTTACACATATAGCGTACATTAAATAAAGTTCCACTTGTTCCGCTCATATTTGGACGGGATTCTGACATAGTTAATTATTCAAGCTAATTACGTAAAGTTTAAACCAAACTAAAAAAAATACTAACGGTGGATGTGGATCGACCTGACAAACTAAACTTTAGGTAAAAAGTTAATGTGTTATTTTGGAAAAAAATGCATGACCCGGCGTAATTTATTAATAAAATTTTCTGTTTCAGTAATAAATTATACATTGCTTTACATCCACTTTTAATAAGGCTAAATCAAAATAGCAATTATAAAACTGTCAAATGTAATTTATATTTAGGAGGCAGTCTTTTAACGGAATTCTAAAACTTGCTTAAACAAACTCCAAGATATTATAAGCAAGCTGGAATGTTGTTGTCAATCTTGGTAAGAAGTTACCTTGCTTGGTATGTCAAACACGTTGCTATAGCTAATTAGCTTACTTTATTATTTATTATATTTGCTACTAGTAATAAAATAAATTGTAAATGAACAATAGGTTGAATGTTGAATTAGTTTGGTAGCCTGGACTTTTGTTTTAATATTTTAATTTATGATTTTAAAACCTGGCGCTGCTGTAGTGATCCAAATCCTATGAAGTAAAAGGGTGTATCTCTGTCCATACACATGCATACTTAGGTTTAAGGACATAGTTTCAAGGACACATCAATGGTGCATGACATTCTGCAGAGCAAATGGAACACGGCAAAGTTCAAGTTCAAAGTAAGTATTGATGAAAATTAGTTTTAAGCCTCATGACAAAGTAAAGGCAATAAAGATATTATTATTCTGCTAGGACGTTCAAATGAATCATACATTTGAAAATGCTGTTTTGAATTTTTTTCGTGAAAAAACATGCATTCAAACTGATTATAAAATGTACGATTTAAAGGGCACCATGCCAGTCCATTATTAAATTTCCTGTCGTGGTGTTGGCTTCGAATCTTTTTTTAATATTTAAATACTTGAAGGTTAGAAAGTTTTCGTTAGTCTGAATTAACTTCAAAGTTAATCATGTGGAATTTTAAAACTATTTGGGCTTTAGCGATTCTTGTGGCCTGCGGAGCGAATGTTAGAGCATGGGATTGTAATGTGAAAACGGGCAAAGGTAATTAAGTACTATGCTTACATTTTGTTTAGGGCAAATTACGTGTGATTTTATTGATTATAAAATATTTTAAATGTTATACAAACATGTAATTATGTAATTACATTGGTGATGTATACAAAATCATTTTGTTTCAATTCTTATTGTTATTAACTTTTTTAAGACGAGTCTTCCGAAGTGAATGACTCCAGTTTCTACTCCAGTTTCTAATTATATTTAATTATATGGTATGCCTAAGCCTAAGTATCTAAGTATATCATAATAATATACATTGTAATGTATTTAAGAAACAATTAATTATGTAGAGTAATGGAAAGCATGTCAAACCTATACTATATTATTTCAAAATATTAAAATTTACATGTACCATAAGAACGTTTAACAATAAAACAAAATTTGAAACATAAAATATATCACACATTTTAAATCGAAATATATAATTATAGAAAACAGATAAGATTACAGATTTTGTAAAATAGATAAGAATTACCGATATATTGTTATAATAAACCGGCTGAAAAAACAATACGTAATTAATGCATTAAATTAAATAACAAAATATTAATGAAGTAGAAGACAATACAATGTCGATTTATAGTGTAATATTGGCGTGTTAAGCCTTTAATTCACACCTAATTAAATCATAATTATTATAATATTATGTGGAAATTCACACGTGTAACAAATACTTTTAGCCGTTGTAAGTATGACAAATTAGGCTTCATTTGAATTTAAGAACGTGTGAAGTTAGTTTATACTTAGGCGAAACGTTATACATACAGTATAATATATTTATTTTTCCATAACATAAGTTTTAGACGTGAGTTTATTTTGTATTCACGATGTATTATTACCTATAAATATACCATATATGTCATACACAGTCCATTACATATACACATATATATAGTACATAACAAACATACACAGTACTACTCACATTAGATACAACATACAAACAACAGGCTTCGACATGAAATATTCTTTAGCATAGCATAGAATATTCCAAATATTATTTGTCGCAGTCAGTGATTTTTAGCTGCTCACTAAAATCACCTCTCCTATCCTTACCACAGTGACACTTTCTCACAATAACTCCTCGAGCAGAAGAGGAGCGGACAGGTTAATAGTTTTATTGCTTTGACCTCAATAAAACGTACACTCCACACAAACACACACACACACTCTACACACAAGTACATACTGTACATTTCTTTGTTTTACATTTGATCACTGTACCAATTGATCTCTACAATACTAAATACTAGCCTCAGTGCAAAGATGTAAAATAAAGACACAGAACTGACAATAGAATGGAAGGAGGAGGACATTGATTATTTCTCTCTCATACTCATCTATCGTTTATTTTTCAGAGTTTCATTATTCCACACAGTGGTTAATGAACATTCTCATTTTTGAATTCCTATATGGAATCACACGTTACAGCACTTAGCTTTACCCTGCCTATGTAAGGCCTTGGACCGCTCTAAAACCGACAAAACCGAGGACCCGGACCTTAATTTAATCTCTAAACTGGATTAAAACTACTGATTTCTTCCCCATAAGTCCTGGCCAGGCACTTAAATCAGTACATCACCCAAAGGAGATTTTGAAAATTAGGCACAGCTTTTTCTTTTTATTTCTAATCCGGACCTTCCTCACAAATAGCACCACTGCTATCAAAAATTTGGTTTTATTCACAGAATAGATAATTTTTTCTACAAAGACAATAGAGGACATATAATCGTGAATTTCTCACAGAGATTTTACATTCATTCCACAAACCAGACTTAAGGAGGGACCCATCAACACTCACAAGGGAACCTACACCCACATGACGATTATAAATTTTTCACAAAGATTTTATTTTCGGTCATATTAAGGAAAGCACCATACCCTCAAGATATCGTTATTTCTCACAGAGATTTGCGACTGACATTTCAACTCACAAGGGAACCTACACCCACATGACGATTATAAATTTCTCACAGAGATTTTACATTTATTCCACAAACCGGACTTAAGAAGGGACCCATTAACACTCACAAGGGAACCTACACCCACATGACGATTATGAAGTTTTCACAGAGATTTTATTTTCGGTCATATTAAGGAAAGCACTATACCCTCAAGACATCGTTATTGCTCACAGAGATTTGCGACTGACATTTCAACTCACAAGGGAACCTACACCCACATGACGATTATAAATTTCTCACAGAGATTTTATTTTCAGTCATATTTTTGAGGGCACCAATACCCTCAAGTCATCGTAAATTCCTTAAAGAGGTTTTGCGACTGACATTTTTTTGCAGCACTTACAAGAGAACCTACACCTACATGACGATTATAAATTTCTCGCAGATATTTTATTTTCGGTCATATTAAGGAGGGCACCATCCCCTTAAGTCATCGTAATTTCTCGCAGAGATTTGCGACTAACATTTCAATTAACAAGGGACACACTCTTACTTGTCTGTTAATAATTTTCTCACAGATGAGTTATTAAATACAGAGTTACAATTGGACGACGACTCAAAAATACAATAATAAATTTCTCACAGAGAAGTTATTATCTGTATTCCTACAAGGGACCAGCCCCATTAGACACAGAAATTTATCCACTCGATAATTGCTACCGTTGCGTCTAGAACTAACAAGAGAACAACCCTGGACTACAAAACAATCTTCTTGAAGCGGATCTCTACTAGTCAAATTCACAAGAGACCTACCCTGACGTGGCAGACCTACAAAAGGATCCGGATGTAGAACGTCTATCAGACATCCTCAGACAAATGATCGTTCTACAAGCACAACTTTAAGATTGCCAAAGCCAACTTCACCCTCTTATGGCAAGTCGTAATAAAACTTTAACGACCCAAAATGATAATTGGAATCAAAAAACTCAGGAACTCATTGCAGTCCACAAACAAATCACTCCAGTTTGCCCTGTCGCTGGACTCGCTACACCAGTCATTACTTCGAATGACAAGACCCTGATTGTAATACAGTCAAAAGAGACGACTGATTACCGTACTCTCAACAAAACAAACACAATGGACAAATAACGACCTTCTAGCAACCAACAATTGTTGTGGAGAGACGTCTTCAAAACCCTACAACTTCTCAATCAACCTCCAAAACACTTTGAAGTCGCCTCTCCAAGGAGGGTATTATTACCTATATATATACCATATATGTCATACACAGTCCATTACATATACACATATATATAGTACATAACAAACATACACAGTACTACTCACATTAGATACAACATACAAACAACAGGCTTCGACATGAAATATTCTTTAGCATAGCATAGAATATTCCAAATATTATTTGTCGCAGTCAGTGATTTTTAGCTGCTCACTAAAACCACCTCTCCTATCCTTACCACAGTGACACTTTCTCACAATAACTCTTCGAGCAGAAGAGGAGCGGACAGGATAATAGTTTTATTGCTTTGACCTCAATAAAACGTACACTCCACACAAACACACACACACACTCCACACACAAGTACATACTGTACATTTCTTTGTTTTACATTTGATCACTGTACTAATTGATCTCTACAATACTAAATACTAGCCTCAGTGCAAAGATGTAAAATAAAGACACAGAACTGATAATAGAATGGAAGGAGGAGGACATTGATTATTTCTCTCTCATACTCATCCATCGTTTATTTTTCAGAGTTTCATTATTCCACACAGTGGTTAATGAACATTCTCATTTTTGAATTCCTATATGGAATCACACGTTGCAGCACTTAGCTTTACCCTGCCTATGTAAGGCCTTGGACCGCTCTAAAACCGACAAAACCGAGGACCCGGACCTTAATTTAATCTCTAAACTGGATTAAAACTACTGATTTCTTCCCCATAAGTCCTGGCCAGGCACTTAAATCAGTACATCACCCAAAGGAGATTTTGAAAATTAGGCACAGCTTTTTCTTTTTATTTCAAATCCGGACCTTCCTCACAAATAGCACCACTGCTATCAAAAATTTGGTTTTATTCACAGAATAGATAATTTTTTCTACAAAGACAATAGAGGACATATAATCTTGAATTTCTCACAGAGATTTTACATTCATTCCACAAACCAGACTTGAGGAGGGACCCATCAACACTCACAAGGGAACCTACACCCACATGACGATTATAAATTTTTCACAAAGATTTTATTTTCGGTCATATTAAGGAAAGCACCATACCCTTAAGATATCGTTATTTCTCACAGAGATTTGCGACTGACATTTCAACTCACAAGGGAACCTACACCCACATGACGATTATAAATTTCTCACAGAGATTTTACATTTATTCCACAAACCGGACTTAAGGAGGGACCCATCAACACTCACAAGGGAACCTACACCCACATGACGATTATGAAGTTTTCACAGAGATTTTATTTTCGGTCATATTAAGGAAAGCACTATACCCTCAAGACATCGTTATTTCTTACAGAGATTTGCGACTGACATTTCAACTCACAAGGGAACCTACACCCACATGACGATTATAAATTTCTCACAGAGATTTTATTTTCAGTCATATTTTTGAGGGCACCAATACCCTCAAGTCATCGTAAATTCCTCAAAGAGGTTTTGCGACTAACATTTTTTTGCAGCACTCACAAGAGAACCTACACCCACATGACGATTATAAATTTCTCGCAGATATTTTATTTTCGGTCATATTAAGGAGGGCACCATCCCCTTAAGTCATCGTAATTTCTCGCAGAGATTTGCGACTAACATTTCAATTAACAAAGGACACACTCTTACTTGTCTGTTAATAATTTTCTTACAGATGAGTTATTAAATACAGAATTACAATTGGACGACGACTCAAAAATACAATAATAAATTTCTCACAGAGAAGTTATTATCTGTATTCCTACAAGGGACCAGCCCCATTAGACACAGAAATTTATCCACTCGATAATTGCTACTGTTGCGTCTAGAACTAACAAGAGAACAACCCTGGACTACAAAACAATCTTTTTGAACCGGATCTCTACTAGTCAAATTCACAAGAGACCTACACTGACGTGGCAGACCTACAAAAGGATCCGGATTTAGAACGTCTATCAGACATCCTCAGACAAATGATCGTTCTACAAGCACAACTTTAAGATTGCCAAAGCCAACTTCACCCTCTTATGGCAAGTCGTAATAAAACTTTAACGACCCAAAATGATAATTGGAATCAAATAACTCAAAAACTCATTGCAGTCCACAAACAAATCACTACAGTTTGCCCTGTCGTTAGACTCGCTACACCAGTCATTACTTCAAATGACAAGACCCTGATTGTAATACAGTCAAAAGAGACGACTGATTACCGTACTCTCAACAAAACAAACACAATGGACAAACAACGACCTTCTAGCAACCAACAATTGTTGTGGAGAGACGTCTTCAAAACCCTACAACTTCTCAATCAACCTCCAAAACACTTTGAAGTCGCCTCTCCAAGGAGGGTATTATTACCTATATATATACCATATATGTCATACACAGTCCATTACATATACACATATATATAGTACATAACAAACATACACAGTACTACTCACATTAGATACAACATACAAACAACAGGCTTCGACATGAAATATTCTTTAGCATAGCATAGAATATTCCAAATATTATTTGTCGCAGTCAGTGATTTTAAGCTGCTCACTAAAATCACCTCTCCTATCCTTACCTTAGTGACACTTTCTCACAATATCTCCTCGAGCAGAAGATAAGCGGCCAGGATAATAGTTTTATTGCTTTGACCTCAATAAAACGTACACTTCACACAAACACACACACACACTCCACACACAAGTACATACTGTACATTTCTTTGTTTTACATTTGATCACTGTACCAATTGATCTCTACAATACTAAATACTAGCCTCAGTGCAAAGATGTAAAATAAAGACACAGAACTGATAATAGAATGGAAGGAGGAGGACATTGATTATTTCTCTCTCATACTCATCCATCGTTTATTTTTCAGAGTTTCATTATTCCACACAGTACCCGGCTTCGTGGCTTAGGGGAGCTTGCTCTGTCCTAAATAATCCTCGGCTAATTCTTTTTTGAATGCGCCGGGGGAACCGCAGCCGGTAGTCAGTTTAGACCCTCTCGCATGAGAATGGTACAGTGGTAATACTTGGCTTGGGGAGGGGGGTTTGAGAGTTGTTTGAATGTTCAAGGTATATGAGTTTGCTTTCGTTTATCTGTATCAGTTTAATACTGATGGAGACAGAGGCGATAGCAGTAATAGACGACATGAGTCAGCTCAATGCCGAGCGTGAGCATGAACATAATATGACAACTCAATATATCTTTCCAATCCATTCTGTAAGTAGCTGCTGTACTTTCCCTCGTGGAGGATTGGAGGGCTAACTGGCGGGGTGTGCAAGCGGGCGTAAGTATTTCATTTAGTCAGAGCGTGATGAACTCTGCCTACTTGATCGATACCCAACCGCTCCTCCTCGCCCAAGAGCAATCTTGGGCGGAAAGTTGAAATAGCTCCTGAATAAGGATACTAAATAAATTATCGCCAAGTGGTCCGCAGCAAGTAGCGACTTATCCAAATACTACAAGTGTAGGTAATTAAAGTAAAGTAAAATACGATGCGAAGCCCAATGCGATTTAGTATAATACTACTTCGCGGGAACTACAAATCACACAGTAAAGTTGAGTGGGATATAACCTCTGGTTGAAAATCTCTAAACTCATACATACAATATTCCACACAGTGGTTAATGAACATTCTCATTTTTGAATTCCTATATGGAATCACACGTTGCAGCACTTAGCTTTACCCTGCCTATGTAAGGCCTTGGACCGCTCTAAAACCGACAAAACCGAGGACCCGGACCTTAATTTAATCTCTAAACTGGATTAAAACTACTGATTTCTTCCCCATAAGTCCTGGCCAGGCACTTAAATCAGTACATCACCCAAAGGAGATTTTGAAAATTAGGCACAGCTTTTTCTTTTTATTTCAAATCCGGACCTTCCTCACAAATAGCACCACTGCTATCAAAAATTTGGTTTTATTCACAAAATAGATAATTTTTTCTACAAAGACAATAGAGGACATATAATCGTGAATTTCTCACAGAGATTTTACATTTATTCCACAAACCAGACTTAAGGAGGGACCCATCAACACTCACAAGGGAACCTACACCCACATGACGATTATAAATTTTTCACAAAGATTTTATTTTCGGTCATATTAAGGAAAGCACCATACCCTCAAGATATCGTTATTTCTCACAGAGATTTGCGACTGACATTTCAACTCACAAGGGAACCTACACCCACATGACGATTATTAATTTCTCACAGAGATTTTACATTTATTCCACAAACCGGACTTAAGGAGGGACCCATCAACACTCACAAGGGAACCTACACCCACATGACGATTATGAAGTTTTCACAGAGATTTTATTTTCGGTCATATTAAGGAAAGCACTATACCCTCAAGACATCGTTATTGCTCACAAAGATTTGCGACTGACATTTCAACTCACAAGGGAACCTACACCCACATGACGATTAAAAATTTCTCACAGAGATTTTATTTTCAGTCATATTTTTGAGGGCACCAATACCCTCAAGTCATCGTAAATTCCTCAAAGAGGTTTTGCGACTGACATTTTTTTGCAGCACTCACAAGAGAACCTTCACCCACATGACGATTATAAATTTCTCGCAGATATTTTATTTTCGGTCATATTAAGGAGGGCACCATCCCCTTAAGTCATCGTAATTTCTCGCAGAGATTTGCGACTAACATTTCAATTAACAAGGGACACACTCTTACTTGTCTGTCAATAATTTTCTCACAGATGAGTTATTAAATACAGAATTACAATTGGACGACGACTCAAAAATACAATAATAAATTTCTCACAGAGAAGTTATTCTCTGTATTCCTACAAGGGACCAGCCCCATTAGACACAGAAATTTATCCACTCGATAATTGCTACCGTTGCGTCTAGAACTAACAAGAGAACAACCCTGGACTACAAAACAATCTTCTTGAAGCGGATCTCTACTAGTCAAATTCACAAGAGACCTACCCTGACGTGGCAGACCTACAAAAGGATCCGGATGTAGAACGTCTATCAGACATCCTCAGACAAATGATCGTTCTACAAGCACAACTTTAAGATTGCCAAAGCCAACTTCACCCTCTTATGGCAAGTCGTAATAAAACTTTAACGACCCAAAATGATAATTGGAATCAAATAACTCAGGAACTCATTGCAGTCCACAAACAAATCACTACAGTTTGCCCTGTCGCTGGACTCGCTACACCAGTCATTACTTCAAATGACAAGACCCTGATTGTAATACAGTCAAAAGAGACGACTGATTACCGTACTCTCAACAAAACAAACACAATGGACAAACAACGACCTTCTCGCAACCAACAATTGTTGTGGAGAGACGTCTTTAAAACCCTACAACTTCTCAATCAACCTCCAAAACATTTTGAAGTCGCCTCTCCAAAGAGGGTATTATTACCTATATATATACCATATATGTCATACACAGTCCATTACATATACACATATATAAAGTACATAACAAACATACACAGTACTACTCACATTAGATACAACATACAAACAACAGGCTTCGACATGAAATATTCTTTAGCATAGCATAGAATATTCCAAATATTATTTGTCGCAGTCAGTGATTTTTAGCTGCTCACTAAAATCACCTCTCCCATCCTTACCACAGTGACACTTTCTCACAATAACTCCTCGAGCAGAAGAGGAGCGGACAGGTTAATAGTTTTATTGCTTTGACCTCAATAAAACGTACACTCCACACAAACACACACACACACTCCACACACAAGTACATACTGTACATTTCTTTGTTTTACATTTGATCACTGTACCAATTGATCTCTACAATACTAAATACTAGCCTCAGTGCAAAGATGTAAAATAAAGACACAGAACTGATAATAGAATGGAAGGAGGAGGACATTGATTATTTCTCTCTCATACTCATCCATCGTTTATTTTTCAGAGTTTCATTATTCCACACAGTGGTTAATGAACATTCTCATTTTTGAATTCCTATGTGGAATTACACGATGTCATTATGTGGCAATCAGTATAGAATGATTACAATATCATACTATTATTTGCCACACAGCTTGTTTAAGCGTGCCCAGTGCCAGTCCCAGTGTGTTTTTGGAACGTACTAAAATTCTATTATAGAAAAACATGTTGAAAACGTCTACAGTTGGAATGTAAATTGTGCGATATTTTAGGCTGGAAGATTTCTGCCAGTAAATCAAGGCTGACAAAGTTTGTTTTTGGTACTGCAGGTTAAATATAAAATTTCTGTAGGACGAAATGCGACCTGGCTTCATCTCACTACAACATTAATTGACGATGTGGATATTGAGGGGATTATTTTCATTCAAAATGTTCAGGTTGTCAAATATTTTTGGGAGGATCTGCACATAGAATAATTTATATACAAATTTACATGGTTTCAAAACGTAAAAAGCCTTTAAACTTGATAATTTAAAAAACAAAAACGTAAGATGTACTAAAAACATGAATATGGTCGCAAATTTTGCTATAACTGCATGATTTCAAAACGTAAATTACTCGTTCTATGATTTTAAAAACGTCCAGCAAAAAAAAATGTACTTTGGTTTTAAGCTGCGTACTAATCAGTAACTTTAAAAAGTGAAAAATGTTTTAATTTCATATGCTTTGAAAATGTTAATATGTTCAAATTGCAAAAATATTACAAATTACAAAGGGATAAAACGTTCTAAAAATTCAATATTTTAGAATTTAGAAGTTTCAAAAAGCTCAAACTACCTATGTATTTAATATTCAAAAGGACGTAATTACATATTGAACATATTTTGCACTTTTCAAAATTATGTAGTTCAATTAGTTTACAACTTAAAATCATATGCAGTAATAGAAAAATTTACACTTTTTAAACTTATTTGTAGTTAAATTAGTTTAAAAATTAAAACTATGCAATTAGAACATTTTTCAGTTTTTTAAAAGCATCAAGTTGTGAAATCGTGTATAGTTAGAGCAATTTGCTACAAAAATCATGTAATTAGTACATTTTGCATTTTTATTATTTCAATTTTGTAAAACAAACAAGTTTTCTGTTTACTCTTAAGGATGTTATTAAACATAATGTTTTTTTTTAATTACGGTAAATAAATGCACTGTAAGTAACTATAATTAGGTAAAGGTAATTTAAAATTTAAAATAATTATTTCACTTACGTTTTCTAAAACTAAACTGCTTAAATGTTGAAAAGCACGCTCATCATAGGACGTTGGTTTAGAAGGTGCGGCACTAGGTAAACCAGTGATGTAATCTCTTCCACCCACCTCTTCATTGACATACACTGGAGTCATAACTGTAACTGCTGAGTACAAAAAAATGACAATACATAAACATTACAAATACATACTTGAAATATTTTATTAAATAATTATAGTACTAATATTCGTTATGGGACAGTTATACTATTATTAGAAAATGGTATATTGTTGTGGGTGTATCAAATATCTAATTAAATAATTCACAAATACTTTAATAAAAACTAATAAAACTAACTCTAAATACAACAGTTTACCCTTTTCAATCCTATGAAATTAGAACGTTTTGCACCTTTTAAAAACAATGGAATTAGAACATTTTGCACCTTTTTAAAAACATGTAATTACAACAATTTGCACCTTTTTAAAAACATGGAATTAGAACATGTTGCACCTTTTGAAAACCATGGAATTAGAACATTTTGCACATTTTTAAAAACATGGAATTAGAACATTTTGCACCTTTTCAAAACCATGTAATTAGAACATTTTGCACCTTTTTAAAAACATGTAATTAGAAAAATTTGCACCTTGTCAAAATATGGAATTAGAACGTTTTCCACCTTTTCAAAAAAATATAAATAGGACATTTTACATTGTTGAAAAACATGAAAATAGAACATTTAACACTCTTCAAAACCTCTTAATCAACAATTTACGCATGTTTTTTATTTTATTTTTACTACACAGCCCATTTTGATTCTAGCTTAAATTGGATATGGGTCATTTTGGTTCTTCACAGGCGATATATAACAATAGCAGAGCAGCTGCAGAATTTTTTGTAAGGACTGTGCGTAAAAGTAATTTTTTGTACCTACCTTCCTAAGTAATTCATAGGCTTGTTCCGCTTTTCATCCCTATACACCTGGAACTTTGGGCGGTAATAAAATTTCCCTTCTGCGTTCTGACCAGGGATGATGCACCAATGACGTTATTTAAACATCAACATTTTTAGAACCTTTATATTAGTTCAACAGCTTACAAATGTGTTATATAGTTTTTTTTAAATAGTATGTAGTAGGGGAGTGCGTATGTGTGATCGGGTTCATTTTTTATCAACTTTGAAAATCTGTATCTTTTTCCACAGACAACGTACAATAACGAAGAAGCTATCATTGTACTTCTCTAATAATACTGTATGTACAAAAAAATGATCAGTGTCGAAAATTAAAAGTTGCAAGAGATACAGGTCATTGTACGAAAAAACTGCGGAAAGTCTTACAACGGCCCAAGTGCCCTTAATGTGATCAATACATTTAAAGGTAATGGTAAAGTAGGGTCTTAAATGTGACCAATTCAAAAAAGTACTCAAAACTTTCATAATTTTACATAGCCAGAGTTTTCAAGGAAAGAAGCTGAAATCAGTAGTGACGATAGTTGAGACTATAGGTTGTATGAATATTAGATAGACAGATTTTTAAAGGCGGTAATATTTGAACGGCGGCCACTGATTACACATAAGGGGTGATCACACATACGCACACTACTACTATGTCTCATTATAGGCCAAGTAAACCTATTAACCCTAATGATGAAGTCATTTGTGGAGGATTCACAAGATTTTTTACACAATTATTTTCTAATAAAATTTGAAACTTTTAGGAATTAAATTAATGTTTGCTGTTTAAAAAAATATTACTATGAATTTCCTGAAAGAAGTGTTGTTTATCGCAGTAACTTAAACATTTTTCAAAACAAATATGACAAAAATATTTACTGAGCTTTGAAGGAACTAGAGAGTAAAGACGTCGTTAAAAATGTTTAAAAAAATTTGAAAATTTTATATTTCAATTGTTTTTGATTTTGGATTATTTTGAAATGGTTTTACATACAAAATTGTCAAAAATTGTACTTTAGATGTTTAAACAAAAATAAAAGTTAAGAGAAACCATTTTAAATTTTTTTTTAGCTTTTTCGAAAAAATATTTCATCGACCGGAACTCATTTTGCACCATGCCGTTAACCAGTTCTAAGTTTTTTTGAAAGCATTAAAAAGTTTTAATGACAATTAAACAGATAAATATCTGGCAGTTTGAATATTACTTTAAAGGATCTAAATAATTAGTATAATTAAATATTCACTAATTGTTTGAAAACACTAATAGTACAATCAAAAGTTATAACAATATTATAGTACTCAATGAACTTGGAAACTTACCAGTACAAATAAATCCAGAGCCGTCGTGTTAAAGTTGTTTAGTTGGTTGGTAACGCAGAGAACCAACCTCGTATTGACTGAGCAGAGGTATGTTGCAAGGGGCATGACTTTACTGCCACGTCTGCAAGTACATTCGTTATTTAAGTACACTAAGTTCCTACACTCTGTTCCTTGAAAACCAAATTAATCTTATCAATAATCAATACTTCTTCTGTCAAACAGCAACAGCTCAAAAATAGATAGTAAGATATGCTATTTACAAAGTATGTACGTTATGCAAAAGCAAGTGCCGGGCGGTAAAATAAATAATGGGGCCCAGTAACGACGGGCCCGAATATATTTCGGGGCCCAGAATACTCGGGGCCATTTATTTTTACTTTAAGGCCTTTAATGTGATGCTAGATATTCGTTTTTATACGTTTTTAACATCAATTCAAAAATATAAATTTTCGAGAATGAAATGAAGGAATTGCGTGGATACTGCAATATATTAGGTAGGTAGGTATTACCTATACTACATAATATGTAAAGTTTCACGAATATTATCTACGGACGCATTCACTACTATCATTACCGATTCCCGAGATTCATAATGTAATAATTACAAAATTAATATTTGAAAATTAGATTAGATGACATTACGGAAAAAATTAAGGTTCGGTTTCAATTTTTTACAAATCTATTCAAGATAGACGAATGAGAATACAATGCTTCTGTTTTAACAAAATTCATTTCACAGTTATGGCTTTCACTTTTTATTCCTCCACTAACGCTTACTAATTTTTGACGATGTAAAAGGTAATGTTGAGGCTTTTAATTGACAATCTGTGTAAAATGTGCGTGTTTGCTGCAAAGCTGATATTAAACTTGACACATGACCTAATTGAAAAATATATTAAGCGTATAAGCATTCAAACGAGTTAAAGTTTTCACCTAATTTAAAGTAATACATCTATAGCGAATAATAATTTGTAATAGCTTACAGTCTCTTGATTAGTGGCTCAGGCTCAATACTCTTATACTTTTTTCTATGGTAAAATTTCAATGCAGGTAGCAACAGGGTCCAGGTTTTTTCGAATTTCTGAAATTAGTTAAAAAAAAATAATGTATTTCAAAATGTATTTGACACAATAAAGGACGTAATTACATGGATATAAGGTCAAACTTATAAATTGTGTGCTATTGCCAAAATACAAATACCTTCAATATTTTTAACAAATAAATTAGCAGCCTCAAACGAAAACACAATTTTTGTTCGGTGAGTTATTTCTTGAAAGGCAAAGTAACGGGTCAAAGTTGAAACAAACCCACTAGAAATGTTCTGGTTGAATTTGATTGTAAATTCCTGCAGATCTATGAAATATAATAATAATAATAATAATAATTTATTCATTAGGTCGATTTAACCGAAGTTCATACAACCAGACTCAACGGCTCACTGTGGGTGAGGAAATAGGAGGCTACCGCGTTAGATCGTCTCGGTCTTTGTACCCTTTCACATATCCCAGTTCCCTCCTCCACAGTTAAGGAGTCCCGTTCCCTAGGCTTCTATAGAATGTAGTTTGGATAGTACGCCCCGCGTACTATCCAAACTCGAGCTTCGACCCCCCGCGTATAATCAGAGACCCGCGCATTAATAGAGACCCGCGCACTGCCCTTTAATCGTGTGTTAAAGAAACCCGCGTACTATCCAAACTGAGGCGGCTACCCCCCGCGTACTATTAGAGACCCGCGCATTATTAGAGACCCGCGTACTATTAGATTAAATACGGTAATTACTTACTTTGACAGTCACCAATGTAAGGCTGTGTGCGAAGAGATTGAATCTTTTCCCGGCTGAACTCGAGTCCAGTGACAACCTCATTATTTTCAACTAAATTGGTGCATACGTCTTGAGAAATTCCAGTAAAGAAACTGTCAACACTCTTCATGTTCTTATGTAGAAGAAACTCATAAATTTCAAATTTCTCTAATTTTAGAAATGCAGACCCAATTAGAAAGTCTACTACAACCAGACACATATTTAATTTTTAAAAACCGCACATTTGGAAACCACTTTCCTAATTCGTTATGTGCAGAAGGAAACGTGGTCAGTTCTAACGTAGTCACGCTTGACATAGTCGCTCTACTGTTATTACTTTGATTATCTACCCCCTGGTGCGGATGGGTGAAGGCAAAACATTCAAGCAGTTTATTGTTCATGTTAATTAACGGAGGCTCCACATCAAGCAACACTTTGGACAGAGCCGGAAAATAATCCGGCGGGATTCTGTTGGGATTTTCTTGGTTCTCAAATTTAAAAATAGGAACACGGGCCCACTCCGCATCAGCTTCACGTGATTGGCACTTTTTGCCAACAAACGTGTTATCCTGGACCAATTTCAAACATTTGAGATTTCTCAGCGGCGGAATCGACACATTGATACGGAAATCGTTCGGATTCACACAGAGTTCTAAGTATTCTAAGGTATCTTTGCTTCCGTTCAAAATAATATCTAGTTCGCTAGTCAGTTTGTCATATAGTACAGTAGAAGATCCCCTTAGCTTTCCGAGATTAACTGAAAATGCATTCAGCTTGAGTAGAGATAAATTATCTGCAATGTTTGGCTAGTTTAAAAATGAATCCAGGGATCCGTTAGGAGGATCGTAGCGAAGACTTTTAATGAGTTGGGCCTTCCTTTTTTTGTTCAGCATCCGAAGTACTATCATGTTAGCGTCGGTAATGACTTGCAGATTTAGTGAGATATCCACAATTTTGTCAATTCCCTGAATTTTATTATAAGATACCATTTGTGATCCTAAGTAAATTTTTTGTAATTTTAAGGTTTGATTTAAATTCGATTTGCAATTTCGTGAAGGTGGGAAGTTAAAAACTTGAAACGCGTTCTGAAATAGCCCTTGTGGGCCTCTAAACTCTTCAAATTTTTCGAGATCCAGACAAATTAAATTAGGAAATTGAACAAACAGAAGATTCTGAGCGCTTGACACAGAGATTCTGCGGGGAAAAGAAATTTTCTTAATTCTCTGCGCAAAGTGTGAATGAAATCTCATGAGTTCTGCTTCTGTGAGGTTGTCCGTCTCATTGGCTGGGAATGAGCTTTTATTTTCAACAACAGCTGTTGCACATCTTGGACAAAATTTTAAACTGTTAGATGGGAAATTGGGCGATGCAGAGAATAATTGAATCAGATCTGGAGGGATGATATATGGCGGTGGTCGAGCGCTGTAATATCGGACAATAGGCGGAATTAGTTCATATCTATTTTCATTTGCACTATCTCTCGACAGTTCCTCGTCAAAATTCGGATTGCCATCACTACTAAATTCCACTTGAAATAATTCCAGAGTGATGCTACAAGCATTTCGTTTAAGAAGGACCGATGTGGCGATATCCCGACCCAATCGATTAACAAGGCGGAAGTTTAGCAAATCTTTCGGATTGAGGATTCCAAGGTTGTCAAGAATCACGGGTAGGAGCTATATAGTACACACAAAATAATTACTCTAGTTATTTCAATTGTATTTTTATAGCTCGCAGTTTGTACTTTTTAATATAGTTCAATTTGCTATATAAATTTTTCTTATTAGGTATTATGTATCAATATGTAAATTTTAAAATTAAATTTTGATTACTAAAAATCACTTACGTCATCTGTAAATACACCGCTACCATTATCAGTATTAACATTGTTACAGATATCGGAATTGGATGTAGATAGATCAGCCTCGACATCTGAATTTGATCCTGTTGATGTGTATCCATCTGCCTCACATCCTTCACGAGAGGAATTCCTGGGTCTTTTTGAACTTGAACTCATATTTTTGTTAATAAGCTGAATAACTGAAATACTAAAAAAACAAAACATTACACCTTTGACCTTTGTTTAGCATTTCCAATTACGAGTTTACTATATGTTTAATTAATCACTTTTGTACTGATTTACACTGTTATGTGTTACACTGAGTTCACTAGTTTCGTTGTGGCATAATTATATCTTCGTGACTCACGGAATTACAAAATATAATGCAAAAAATCAGGTTTGAACCCGCGACCTTCACTATGAGTACCACATTCTTTAACCACTGACTGGCCTGAGACAGTTCATTTACAGATGTGATACTAATTTAGCATAATATACAGCGTGGTTAAAACTTTTTACAGAATTTTCGGTCAACTGGAACATTATTTAGTATAGATATATTAACATAGAGCGGTGTTTCATTTCACGTATCTAACATAATTCCTTACCTTCAAAAATTTTGAAATTAACTGTGGTAATTGTCTTAAATTAACACCCAAATATATTAGCTTGACTTTAATAAAACTTACTTGTAGTCAAGATATTTCCCAAGCGTGTGCTGAAAATTTTGAAATTGGCCTTATGTGATGTTTTCTTTAAAAGTTGTTGAAAGTTCCGATTCTTGGGAGTACAAAATCATGAAATAAAACCGTAAAGTAAAAAAAAGTTGTAAAACTGATTTATCAGGTTCAAACCTATCCGCGCAAACCTGCATAAGTCAAGGACTGGAAAAAGCACAGCATATTATAGTTCCACTGCAGCTCTAGTTTCATAAGTTCAAGTTCAAAGTACTACAAAGTATTGATGTAAATTATGTTAGCCTCATGACTCTTGCCTCATATACAAAGTAAAGGCAATAAAGACAATATTATTCTGCCAGGACGTTTAAATGAACCATACATTTAAAAAATGCTGCTTTAAATTTTTTGTCGTTGAAAAGCATGCTTTCAAATTTTGAATACAATGTATGACTTGAGGGGCACCATGTCAGTTTCCTGTCGTGGTGTTGGCTTTTTATCTTTTTTTTTCGGTATTAATAATACTACAAGGGTTTTGAAATTTTCGTTAGTCTAAATTTACCTCAAAGTTAATAATGGGGAATTTTAAAACGTTTTGGGCTTTAGCAATTCTTGTGGCCTGCAGAGCGATTATTAGAGCATAGGTTTGTATTAGGAAAACGGGCAAAGGTTTTTAATTTACTATGCTTAGATATTGTTTAAGGCAAATTACGTGAAATTTTATTGATTATACAATATTTAAAATGCTATAAAACAATGTGATTTACATAAGTGATGTATACTTTATCATTTTTTATAAATTCTTGGTCACTTTTTTCAAACAAGTCTTCCGAAGTAAATTATTCCAGTTTCCATCCCTACGCTCATTGTTTTGACCACCTCACCCCGGGCCCGGACCACTTTACTGAGGAAGTAAAACAGGGCATTGTTTTCAAAAAGTATCGTTGCGTTGGCTAAATAGGAAAAAATATATTAAAATTAAAGACTGGGGTTCTACGTGTATACCACCTTCTTTAAAACAAATTCACAGCTAATTATACTGCAGAAAAGGAGAAAGACACAATATTTTAAGGAAAAAAAAATAGTTTGTAAAATATTTTATGTTGGATCTGCGCATAGAATAATTTAACGACAAATTAACATGGTTTTAAAACGTGAAATGCCTTTAAACTTTATGATTAAAAAAACAAAAACGTAAAATTTACTAAATACGTACATGAATATAGCCGTGAATTTTGCTATAACTGCATGATTTCAAAACGTAAGTTGCTTTAACTCTCTATGATATTAACAAAAATCAGGTAAAATAAAAATGTACTTTTGAGTTGCAAATTGTCATAAACTGCACAGTTTTAGGTTGCGTAGTAATCTATAATTTACGTTACATGATTTTTAAAAGTGCAAATGTTTTTTAGGTACATACATTAAAAATATTTAAATGTTCGAATTTGAAAATATTACAAATTACAAAGTGATGACATGTTCTAAAAATACAACATTTTATAAGTTTCAAAAAGCTAATGAAAAGTTTCCAAAACCTTTGTAATATTTAAAAGGACGTAAGTACATAAAAAAATTAAATACAAATAAAAATGTTTTATGAAGCATATGTAAGTAGTAGTGTAAGCATGCAAGTGTCCGAAAACCTACTGGCTTAAGTTAAAATAATGTTTATTTTCTCATTTGTATTGTTTTAGCAAAAAATTTCGTAATGAACTATTTTTTATTTTTTTTGTCCAGATACTTTTGCACACTGTTTTTGGATACTTTCAAACTAAATATTTATTTTCAACAGCGTATATTAGTTTTAAAACTCTAAACACATGTTTTTGTAATTGCAGTTCTTTTTGCTACATTGTGTAAAATTATGGTGATATTTGCATTAGTAATTTTGATACTATTCGAGGTCATAGTTTGCGAGCCCCGTTGTCCGGATACTTCTGCCCGTAACTGTTTAGGGAGCGTTCACATCAAATGATATCATCAAAATTTCTTGTTTTTACCACCTACCTACTCCTTGTCATCGCTTGTCACTTTTTCTAAAAACCACCTACCCACCCTGTAAGTTACATCACTAATTTCAGATATCCTTGATTTGTGCTCAAAATTTCCAAAACACAATTCTGGTGACGGCGACCGATATTACGGGAAATTAATTTCGATAGTGTATTTTTTTTTACTTTACAACTCAAGCTGACTACATTGAACATAAATTCAGGTGCACTTTCCCGGCTGAGTTTGAAAGTATAAAACATGCAGGAATTAGTTGTTTTGGAAATTTCGGGAAAACTCATATTTTTAGTAAAAAGGGTGATGATATCATGTTTTAGAAAACCCACCTACCTACTCGTCATCTTTTGTCATCTTAAGGTGAAACTACCTACCTACTCAACTGATGATATCATTTGTGAACGCTCCCTTATTGTGTGTAAAAAACCAAAATGACTAATATCCATCTGTAGCTAAAAACAATAATCACTACCTACAAAAACATTCAAATATTCCAACGGAGAGAGCATTTAAATAGAACATTTTACACTTTTTAAAAACATGGATTTAGAACATTGTGCACCTTTTCAAAAACGTGTAAATAGAACATTTTACACTTTTAGAAACATGTAAATAGAACATTTTACACTTGTAAAAAACAATTAAATAGAACATTTTACACTTATAAAAAACAAATAAATAGAACATTTTACACTTTTAAAAAACATACAAATAGAACATTTTACACTTTTCAAAAACATGTAAATAAAACATTTTACACTTTTCAAAAACATGTAAATAAAACATTTTACACTTTTCAAAAACAAATAAATAGAACATTTTACACTTTTAAAAAACATACAAATAGAACATTTTACACTTTTCAAAAACATGTAAATAAAACATTTTACACTTTTCAAAAACATGTAAATAAAACATTTTACACTTTTCAAAAACAAATAAATAGAACATTTTACACTTTTAAAAACATACAAATAGAACATTTTACACTTTTCAAAAACATGTAAATAAAACATTTTACACTTTTAAAAAACATACAAATAGAACATTTTACACTTTTCAAAAACATGTAAATAAAACATTTTACACTTTTCAAAAACATGTAAATAAAACATTTTACACTTTTCAAAAACAAATAAATAGAACATTTTACACTTTTAAAAAACATACAAATAGAACATTTTACACTTTTCAAAAACATGTAAATAAAACATTTTACTGTTTTAACAAACATGTAAATAGTACATTTTGCTTCTTTGAAATACTCTTACTTAACATTTGACGCATATTTCTCATTTTGTTTATATGACATAGCTCATTTTGTCGAATTTGATTTTAGCTTACCTAAATTAAATATGGGTCATTGTGGTTCTTCCCAGACGATGTACATTTAGATAATATGTTTCCTGTAATTTAAGCGAATAATATTTTTTTTATTTACAGTCTCGTAGATCCTAACACAAAATGACTTCGAATTTTAATTCAGCTTCGAAGCGACCAAAGGCGGAGACTTTTGATGACGTTAAGGAGAAAAGTGGGACAGGTCGAGACAAGAAGAATGTTGGGTCAGATTCTGGTAGATCCCAAGTTGGCATCTCTGAGGAGGATGTTGTTAAATCTTTGGTCAATATATTTACAGATGATGTAAGTGTGACTTCTAATTTTCCAAAGTTACGCTTTGCATATCAAAATCTAATTAGTACTTGAACCGAAATTTTTTTACACTCCCTTCCCTTAAATCCTACCTGTCATACTTGACAACCTGGAGATTCTGACAGCTCAAGATCTCCTCCATTTCCGCTTGGTGAATCAATGTTGGCGAGATGCGTCGACTTTGATCCTTCTTAAAAAAAATGTGTGTCAAATAAAATTGGACTTTGGTAAAGTGGCCCTTGATGAGGATGGGAACGCCTTTTGTAAATCAGTTGATGACTGGATGCTCAAACATATCCAACAGCGTACTAGCAATTCTTCAGCAGCAGCTTCCTACAAATATTTTAATGTTAATCAACCCAGAAGCTTCCTCCTAGATCTGTCACAACTAATCTCTACATCTCTAAAATTCCCATCCACCAGCCTACGCTTTGGTTCAGACTGCAGGTGGAGGATTGACCGGCTCCGGCCACTAACACGTGACTTTATCGATTTAGGAGCTCATGAGCATCAAAAAGATTTAATCAAATTTTTTTCTTTATTTGGAATAAAAGTCACTAAACTTTCATTGACTCAAGGAATTTCGGAAACAAAAGCTCGAAATCTGTTGTACACTCAAATGCCTCATTTGATTTCCTTGGATATTCAAAATATGCGTCACCTCCTCACTGAACATCTAGCACTCGAGGAAAACTGTGACCATTCCAGCCAACTTCAAAACTGGGTCTGGACTGCATTTCCATTATTGAAAACCTTTGAGATTTCTACACAACACCCTATTTGGAAGGTAGAGGAGGTGGACTGTTTCTTTACTGGAATTTCTAAAGTATCTCAGGCAAGCGTTGAAAAATCGGATTGTAAGAAGGATTTTGAGCGGACGCAGCCGGACATTAGGGATTGTGAGAGTGAGTTCTCAGTTCATATTCTGCTGGATAATTTGTTAATAATTTATTTTTTAATGCTTTTAAGATTGTTGTTGTGTTTTAACTATTTCACTTGATAGTTGGGGAATTTTAGTTTCTCGAAGACAATGTACGTGCTTTATTGTTACAGATTTACAGGAATTTAAGTTCCAAATAAGGGCAAAACGAAAACTTTGGTCACAATTTGCCTCGAACGTTACAGCTATTTACGGATTCGAGAAAGCAATTCGACTGACAAAGATTATACTGTGCTTCGAGGGCTGCAAAATGAGCGTTGACGACATTGAAGGTAATTTGTTTTTTTTGTAAAAACGAGAAAAACATGTTTTTAAATATATGGTTTTACTACAGTGTATATCCTTTTTGATAAAAGTTGACTGTGAATAAAAATATGTAAAATTCAAAACTAATTTCAGAAACACGTCGCCATTTGGATCCTATTTCTGCCTACATTAAGGTTACAAATATATACTAAATACGAGTCGCTATTTGTTTTTAAAAGTCGTATTTTGTAATACAGAATAAATCAAACTTTATACGATTTTGGTTTTTAATTTTAGTCGTGTGGTGTTCACATTCTATTTTGCATTGTAGTTTTGCCGTTTTGTGCGACATGTTAGTTGGCACTCTTCAGCTTGTTTTTCAAATTTTGTAATAAAAATAGTATATTATACTGTTTGTTTCAATGAAAAAAGTTATTAAAATGGTTTGTAAAGCAAAATAAACTGCTATAATAATTACACTTCATGTAGCACCCACCCTTAATATTTATTATTTTATGACAATTATTCAATTGCATATAAGAGGTACCGTATTTTTTTTAATTATTTATTTATTTTGAATTACAAATATTTTAAATGCTGCAATGCAAAATGCACATGACAATACAAAATAATTTAAGGTTCGAATTTAATGTTTGACTAATTTATTTAAGAAAGACGAATGGAAATACAATACTTTTAATTTTTAACAACATTCATTTGACAGTATGGCGTTTACTTTCTATTCTTTCACTTATGTTTAACTAAAACTTGCTTACTAATTTTGACGATGTAAAAATTAATGTTTCGGCTTTTAATTTACCATTTTTGTGAAATGTGTGTGTTTGCTGCAAACTGATATTAAACTTGACACATGACTTAATTTAAAATTATAGTGTATTACAAGCATTAAAACTAGTTATAGTTTCCACTTGATTTAAAGTAATGCATCTATAGCAAATAATAATTTGTAATATTTTATAGTCTCTTGATTGGTGCCTCAATACTCTTATACTTTTTTCTATGGTAGAATTTCAATGCAGGAAGCAACAGGGTCCAGATTTTTTCGAATTTCTGAAATTAGTTAAAAAAAAATAATGCATTTCAAAATGTATTGGACACAATTATTAAGGACGTAATTACATGGATATAGGGTCAAATTCATATATTGAGTGCTACTGCCAAAAAGTACAAATACCTTCAATATTTTTAACAAATAAATTAGCAGCCTCAAACGAAAAAACAATCTTTGTTCGGTGAGTTATTTCTTGAAAGGCAAAGTGGCGGGTCAAAGATGAAACAAACACACTAGAAATGTTTTGGTTGAATTTGATCGTGAATTCCTTTAGATCTAAAAAAATACATATTTCAATGTTTGTATAAATTATTTAAGATCCGCTCAAGTCCAACTCTAATAAAAAGCAAACTCTCAAAATTTCTTAAAACAAAAACTACAACTCATGATATATCTACTTACTTTCACAGTCACCAATGTAGGGCTGAGTGCGAAGAAACTGAAGCGTTTCCCGGCTCAACTCGAGTCCAGTCACAAACTCATAATTTTCAACTAACTTGGTGCATACGTCTTGAGGAATTCCAGTAAAGAAACTGTCAACATTTTTTATGTCCTCATGTAGAAGAAAATCATAAATTTCAAATTTCTCCAATTTTGGAAATGCTCCCCAGACCCAATTAGAAAGTCTACTACAACCAGACACATATTTAATTTTTAAATACCGCAGATTTGGAAACCATTTTCCCAGCTCGTTGTGTGCGGAAGGAAACGTGGTCAGCTCTAACGTGGTCACGCTTGACATAGTGGCCACATTCGTATTACTTTGATAATTCACCTCTTGGTGCGGATGGGTGAAGTCGAAAAATTCAAGCAGTTTATTGTTCATGTTAATTAACGGACGCTCCACATCAAGCAACACTTTGGTCAAAGCCGGAAAATAATCCGGCGGGATTCTATTAGGATTTTCTTGGTTTTCAAATTTTAAAATAGGAACTCTCGCCCATATCGCGTCAGCTTCACGTATGTGACACTCTGAACCGCCACACGTATTATCCTGAACTAATTTCAAACATTTGAGTTTTTTCAGCGGCGGAATCGACACATTGATACGGAAATTGTTCGGATTCACATGAAGTTCCAAGTATTCCAAGGTATCCTTGCTTCCCTCAAAAATAATTTCAAGATTCCTTGTCAGTTTGTCATATGATACCGTAGTAGATGCCCTTAGCTTTCCAAAATGTACTGTAAATTCATTCAGTTTGAGTAGAGATAAATTATTTGCAATACTGGGCTCGTCCGAAAACGTTCTTAGGGTTCCGTGGGGGGGATCGTAGTGAAGACTTTTAATTAGTTGGGCTTTCCTTTTTTTGTTAAGCATCCAAAGTACGATCACGTTCGCTTCTGTAATGGCTCGCAGACTTGGTGAGATACCCACGATTTTGTCGATTAACTGTATTTTATTATAAGAAACCATTTGCGATCCTAAGTAAATTTTTTGTAGTTTTAAATTTTGATTTAAATTCGATTCTTTGACTTCTTGTGCCGGCGGGAAATGAAAAACTTGGATTGCGTTCTGGAAAAGACCTTGTGGGCTTCTAAACTCTTCAAATTTTTCGAGATCCAGACAAATTAAATTAGGGAATTGAACAAACAGAAGATTTTGAGCGCTTGACACAGAGATTCTGCTGGGAAGATTTCAATTTAATTCCATGCACCACTTTTTTGAAACATGAAAATAAATGATTTGACAGGATTTTAAAGGTGGGAAATAAATGATTTTGCATATTTAAGAAACATGTAAATAGTTGATTTTGTACAGTTCTGAAAACACGTAAATAGCGGATTTTGTACTTTTTAAAAAGACGAAAATGTGATGCCTTGGACTTGGTGAGATGGTAACTCGGTTAGATTTGGCGGGGAATTTAAAAAGTTTAAAAAATTGGCGGGAGTTTGTAGGGAATTGAAAGGGCTTTCGAATGAGATATGGCAGAGGGTGGTGCGTTGTTTGGTTTGGCTTGAGGATCGAAGCGTCTTTTTTGTTTGACAAAGAAAACGTTGATTTTGTTGGGATGGGTGTAGCTGATAGGGGGTTTGGGGTGGGAGAGTGGGATGTGGGGCAAAGTGAGAGGGGAGTTGGTGGGTGGGTGGGGTCGGAGTGGTTTGGAGTGAAGATGAATGGGGACGGAGGGGTGGGGGTTTGAAAAAAGGACAATTACAACGTTTATTTGATGATGTTAACTAAAATCTTGCATAAAAACGTAGTTGAGAAAATTGTTTTTGGAAAAGTGGACAGAATGACTGGATTAGGGATTGTGAGTGTTTTTGGGAAAATGAAAAAATGTGCATTTTTTGAATTTGGCGCGGAATTTGAAATGTGATTTTTGGAGCGGAGAGTGGGTGGGAATGGGAGTGACAGATAAATGGAAGGGCAATGACACGGAGAATCTAATTAGCGTTTAGTTGCGAGTCGAACGTCGGTGTTTCTTTTTTGTGGATGAGGAGCGTCCGTAAAAAGTGTTGTAAGAGACGAAATGGAAAGGAAAACAAGTGAAAGATTGGGTTTTAAATTGTGGCGTGCTGGATGCGTAAGGTGCTAACTGAGCTTTGAAAATGTGGAAATTGTTCCGTTCCCATATTTTTGGAAAAATAAGAATGTTTGGATTTCCCGCCAAATTTGAAATTCCAGTTTTAGACCCGTCACTCAGACACTCACTGGGGAATATTGAAATTGAGAGTTTTTGAAAATTGCAAGTTGTTCTATGTATTTGCGCAATTATTCAAGTGTGCCAGTCCTGTTTTTGCATGGTTTTGAAAAGTGCTTAATACAAAATTGGCATGATTTTGAAAAGTGTAGAATAAATGAGCTATTGGGTTGTTTTTAGGAATTGCAAAATATCGCATCTACGAATTCTCAATAATTGGATAATGTCTTATTTACGAGTTGTGTGAAATGGCAAAATGTTCTGACAAAGTTCAAATTGCTTTATTTACAACTCTGTGTCTTGACGATATTTTCCTTTTTTGTAGATATTGCATTTGGATTTTAACGTCAAATCAAAGAAATAGATTTCGAAGATTTGAAGAATAAGCAGTTTGGAAGCATAAAATGATTCCTCATAAACTTTTCTAAAAGCACGCGAATCCAAAATGAGATTTTTCAATTTCCCGCCAAATTCAAAATTTCGACCCGTCACCGAGCCACTTACTGGGGAATATTGAAACTCTGAGTCTTAAAAAGTACGAGCTGTAGGATTTGCATTTTTTTGAAAATTGCAAAATGCTCTATTTATATGATTTCAATAAATGCAAAATGTGTTATTCGCAGGCTTTTAAAAAAGTGCAAAATGTTCTATTTGCATGCTTTTAAAGAAAAAATTTTGTTTTCATGATTTTTAAAACTGCAAAATAAGCTATTTTTATGTTTTCAAAATGTGCTATTTACAAGTTCCCAACAAAATCAAAATGTTTTATTCACATCTTTTTAAATGCAGGCTATTCTGCTTTCTTGTGGATATTTCATTTTGGTTTTAACTGCAAATCAACAAAAAAATACAATTAAAGTCATTTAAAAGATAATTCATGGAAAACTGAGACTTTTTAATTTCCCACCAATTCTTAAATTATTTGAAATTTTGACCCGCCAACCAGCCACTCAATGCTCAATGCTCAATATTGAAACTGCAAGTTTAAAAAAGTAAAACATGTCCGGATTGGACGTTTCTGAAAATTGCACAATGCTCTATTTACATTCTTTCAAAAAGTGCTCGATACTTTATTCACATGTTTTTCCAAAATGCAAAATGTTCTGATTTCATGTTTTCAAAATAGTGCAAAATGTTCTATTTGAATGGTTCCAAGACATGTTTCAATATTTTTGTAGATAGTGGATATTGATTCTACTTGATTTAAAGGAATACATGGATCTCATCTATAGCGCTTAATTTGTAATATTTGAAAGTCTCTTGACCAGTGGCTCAATACACTCCAATTTTTTTTCTATGGCAGAATTTCAATGCAGGAAGCAATAGGCTCCAGGTTTTTTCGAATTTCTGAAATTAGTTAAAAAAAATAATGTATTTCAAAATGTATTGGACACAATTATTAGGGACGTAATTACATAGATATAGGGTCAAATTCATATATTGAGTGCTACTGCCAAAAAGTACAAATACCTTCAATATTTTTAACAAATAAATTAGCAGCCTCAAACGAAAAAACAATCTTTGTTCGGTGAGTTATTTCTTGAAAGGCAAAGTGGCGGGTCAAAGATGAAACAAACACACTAGAAATGTTTTGGTTGAATTTGATCGTGAATTCCTTTAGATCTAAAAAAATACATATTTCAATGTTTGTATAAATTATTTAAGATCCGCTCAAGTCCAACTCTAATAAAAAGCAAACTCTCAAAATTTCTTAAAACAAAAACTACAACTCATGATATATCTACTTACTTTCACAGTCACCAATGTAGGGCTGAGTGCGAAGAAACTGAATCGTTTCCCGGCTCAACTCGAGTCCAGTCACAAACTCATAATTTTCAACTAACTTGGTGCATACGTCTTGAGGAATTCCAGTAAAGAAACTGTCAACATTTTTTATGTCCTCATGTAGAAGAAAATCATAAATTTCAAATTTCTCCAATTTTGGAAATGCTCCCCAGACCCAATTAGAAAGTCTACTACAACCAGACACATATTTAATTTTTAAATACCGCAGATTTGGAAACCATTTTCCCAATTCGTTGTGTGCAGAAGGAAACGTGGTCAGCTCTAACGTGGTCACGCTTGACATAGTGGCCAAATTCGTATTACTTTGATAATTCACCTCTTGGTGCGGATGGGTGAAGTCGAAAAATTCAAGCAGTTTATTGTTCATGTTAATTAACGGACGCTCCACATCAAGCAACACTTTGGTCAAAGCCGGAAAATAATCCGGCGGGATTCTATTAGGATTTTCTTGGTTTTCAAATTTTAAAATAGGAACTCTCGCCCATATCGCGTCAGCTTCACGTATGTGACACTTTGAACCGCCACACGTATTATCCTGAACTAATTTCGAACATTTGAGTTTTTTCAGCGGCGGAATCGACACATTGATACGGAAATCGTTCGGATTCACATGAAGTTCTAAGTATTCCAAGGTATCCTTGCTTCCCTCAAAAATAATTTCAAGATTCCTTGTCAGTTTGTCATATGATACCGTAGTAGATGCCCTTAGCTTTCCAAAATGTACTGTAAATTCATTCAGTTTGAGTAGAGATAAATTATTTGCAATACTGGGCTCGTCCGAAAACGTTCTTAGGGTTCCGTGGGGGGGATCGTAGTGAAGACTTTTAATTAGTTGGGCTTTCCTTTTTTTGTTAAGCATCCAAAGTACGATCACGTTCGCTTCTGTAATGGCTCGCAGACTTGGTGAGATACCCCCGATTTTGTCGATTAACTGTATTTTATTATAAGACACCATTTGCGATCCTAAGTTAATTTTTTGTAGTTTTAAATTTTGATTTAAATTCGATTCTTTGACTTCTTGTGCCGGCGGGAAATGAAAAACTTGGATTGCGTTCTGGAATAGACCTTGTGGGCTTCTAAACTCTTCAAAGTTTTCCAGATCCAGACAATTCAAATTAGGGAATTGAACAAACAGAAGATTTTGAGCGCTTGACACAGATATTCTGCGAGGGAAAGAAATTTTCTTAATTTTCTTCGCAAAGTGTGAATGAAATCTTATGAGTTCTTTATCTGTGAGGTGGTCCTTCCTATTGGCTGCGAATGTGCTTGGATTTCCAATAGCAGTTGTTGTACACCCTGGACGAAATATTATACTGTTAGATGGGAAATTTGGCGACGATGAGATTAATTTGATTAGACCTGGAGAGATGATATAAGGTGGTGGTCGAGCGCTGTAATATCGGACGATGGGTGGAATAGATTTTTCTTAATTTTCATTTGGTTTAACACTCAAATGTTCGTCGTCAGAATTCGAATAACCATCACTACCAAATTCCATTTCACGTAGTTCCAGAACGATGCTACAAGCATTTCGTTTAAGAAGGACCAATGTGGCAATATCACGAAACAATTGATTAACAAGGCGGAAGTTAAGCAAATCTTTCGGAGTGAGAATTCCAAGGTTGTCAAGTATAACAGGTAGAATCTATACAGTACACACAAAATAATTACTCTAGTTATTTCAATTATATTTTTTTAGCTCGCAGCTTCCTGTTTAATATGGTAATTAATTTGAGCACAAATTATATTGACAATTGTCATGGACATTGGTCATTGTTGTTAAATTTGCAAAAAAATGTAATTTTTTTCTCTTAGGTATTATGTAGCAATATGTAATTTTGAAAAGTAAATTTTGATTTCTAAAAATCACTTACGTCATCTGTAAATACACCGCTACCATTAGCAGTATTAACATTGTGACAGGTGGCGGATTTAGATGTAGATGGGTCAGCCTCAACATCTAAATTTGATCCTGTTGATGTGTATCCATCTGCCTCACATCCTTCACGAGAGGAAGATTTCCTAAGTCTTTTTGAACTTGAACTCATATTGTTGTTAATAAGCTGAATAACTGAAATCCGAAAAAACACAAAATTACACCTTCGTTGAGCTTTTTTTATAACAATGTAACAATATGTTTAATTAATCACTTTTTTACGAATTTACACTGTAATGTGTTAGACTGGGTTTACAAGTTTCTGTGTTGCATATAATATGTAACCAAGAAAGTATAGTGACGGCTACGTGACTCACGGAATTAAAAAATAATGCAAAAAATCTGGCTTGAACCCGCGATCTTCACTATGGGTACCACATTCAACATTCTTTTAAATCAATGTCCTGAGATGAGACAGTTTATTTACAGATATGATGCTAAGTTAGCATAATATACAGTCAGTAGTTTAGAATTTTTACAGGATTTTCGGTCAACTGGAACATTATTTAGTATAGATATATAAACACAGAGCGGTGTTTCATTTCACGTAGCTAACATAATTGCTTACCTTCAAAAATTTCGAAATTAACTGGTAATCTTCTTAAAATTAACACCTGAATATATTAGCTTAACTTTAATAAAACTCAGTTAGGATATTGTATAATCTTTTAATGCCAATTTTGAAACTGACCTTATGTGATGATGTTTTCCTGGAAAGTTGTTGAAAGTTCCGTTCCAACTCCTGGAAGTACAAAATCAGAAATAAAACTGTAAAAATAAAAATAAAAGTTGTGAAACTGATTGAGCAGGTTCAAACCCATCCGCGCAAACCAGCATAAGTCAAGGACTGGAAAAAGCAATGCAAGGGGGTCGGAATCGGAATAAATTTCAGCAGAAGATTAGAAATAGGACAATATTATTATTTACAGTTACAGTACAGTTACAAGAATTTGTAAGTCGCTAACAGACAACTCAAATCCTAACATTTTAACGGTCCTACTAAAACCCGTTATTATTACGGTTCCTCGCCAAACTGTACGTTGGTGCGTCTTCTTGTGCAGTATTATTATTTTTGGAATTAACATATTTACACACCACCAGACAGTATTGAACAATGTAGTATTTGCCTTATGTATTCGTCCAGTCAATGCATTCAGTTGTTAAGTAAAACCTAATTATAGACTAAAGACATGTATGTATGTGTGTGATTTTGCAACTTTTCAAGACTGCAGTATTGCTGTACATAATTGGTTTTGATTTTTTTACATTAAAAAAATATGGAAACAGTTAATTTAACTAATGACCAACCAATTACAGCTATCTTACAATTATTATATCTATCAATATACGTATACTAGGTTAAAAATTATCTACGTAAATTCCCTTGCATTATTTAGAAAATCTACATCTACATAATTAACTAAATTCGAGAATTGTATGTACGCTATATAGTAAGTATATAGAAGTTGTAATTTATAAACTTTAAAATATTTCGAGTATTGACTGTTTCCAACTAATAGCGCATAAGATATGCGATGTTTTAGTCAATTACTATGAGTTTTTTTTTGATCTGGCCACCCGTACCCATGGTCAAATAATTTAAAATTAGGACATTTTGATTTTAGCCTATAGTAAAAAGATAGCTCATTTTGATTTTTCGATGCTTGATTCACTTTATATATCCATATACTGATATTTTTACGCCCACACTTGGAGTATTTGGTTTTAGTCATCTTTCTTCTAGCCCCTGCCCGACTCTTGGCTGTTGTTGTTTTTATCTTTAAAGGGAAAACACAGTTACTTCAAAAACAAACTTAGAATTGCTTTGTTTCAGTAATTATCTCATAGTCATGGCTTGTTTTAAATTCCCTGGGAATTTAGGGATTTTGGGAGGGAGGGAAAGTAGGGAATTTTGGGAATTTAAAAAGGTGGGAATATAAAGGGAATTTCCAATAAATTTCCTTGTGTAAATTCCCTTGTTTGAGGGAATTTAAAAACTGAATTTTAGAGAATTTAAAATGCAATTTTTTTAATTGGTTCAGATTAGGCAAAAACCAAGTTTTAACGCGCATCGTCTGTAGTATTTTTAGTATTTAAAACTTGAATCATGGGTTAAAAGGTATAAAATTTTGATTTTTACATCCTCAAACAATTTATTTTCACACGTTATATGGATAATAACCGGGTTGCAGTTTGTATTACAACACAAGCGCAAATTCTGAAAGCAAACGTAGATGCTTTAGATGTTCCCTACACTGTTTTGGAGTTGGTATCTGAATGCTTTGCGACAAAGATTACAAAGACTTTAAAACATTTTTTTTCTTGTTCAGAAGAAAATTTTTTAAACGTAGTTATTACTTGAAGCTAAGCGCAATATTAATTTTTTACGAAATAGCATTTTTAAAGTTAGCCCAAATAAAAATTAAAGTAAATTGCTTAAAAAACAACCAATTTGTCGCAGACGTTTTTAAAAGAATTACATTGCATGCGATTACTTTAAATTATAGATTCCGAAAATTCCTAATAAACTCCCAATATTCCCAATAAATTCCCTAGGCAATTGGGAATATTTGGGAATATAAACCAAGGGAATTTATAGGGAAGATTGGGAATTTATTGGGAGGGAAGGGAACTTTGCGCAGGGAGGAAATAAAAACGCAGGGAGTGGGAATTAGCCATCCCTAGTCCCAGGGAGCAGGAGGGTTGGAGTTGAACCTTTTCTATTTATAGCCCAGTACAGAAGCCGCGAAGTAATTTCTACTCTTTCCAGTTTTTTGTCGCTTATGGTTACTTAACGAGGGCAAGAACGAAAATATGTACGCCACGTGTTTCCCTCGTTGTTAAAATATTGAGCGTCTTTCTCATTCTCTCCAATGTACAACTAAATTCTATTTCTACCCTATATCCTCCGCCTCCAACTGTACAAAAGTCAAAAGCCACGAAAATCCCATAGTGTAATATAGTTTGTCAATCTAGTCCATAGCTTTGGATGGAATACATCCGTTCAGTTCAAACAGTCGCTGGTAGAAATCATTTGATGTCAAAATCTAAATTATTTTTGTAAGTTTGAATTTTTTTTGAGTAATTAGGGTAACATTATGATTATTAGAATTAATTAAATTACAGCCGAGAAACGGTTACGATGACGGCAAGATTAAAAACAGTTCTTTAAAATATTTGATATTAATCTGTAAGGAACTGCCAGTGATGGGCACTTGGATACTATACTATTCCTTCCCTGCCCTATTAAACCTGTAGCGATATTTTACCGCTATCAATGCCGTTATTGTTTGAATTTTGAAAATTTTTGAAAAATCGCTATTCATTTACCGTTCAACTAAATATGAATTGTGTTGTTTCAAGTGCATTAGGTCAAGCGGTAACTTAAATGAGTCCAAGATGAATTCGAATTCAGATCCAGTTTTAATTTCAAAACGTCTCCGAACTGAAATCAAAACGAAAGATGAAAACCCAGGTGTGACAGATGACCTCGCTGACCCAGCTTCAGGTGCATCAACAGTGGTGGTCACCTCCGAGGATGTTTTTGGTTCTGCCGTGAACCCATTTATAGAGGATGTAAGTAATTTGTAATTTTAATAATAAAGCTCAAACTCAGGTTATTTCCGTATTTACTGCAGTTATGTTGCACATGTATGCTATGTACATTGAATACAAATTAATATATAATATGTAATAATACGTTCAATAATTTAATCCATGAATTAATGTTGTTTTTTACATACAACTCACTCCCTATAGATTCTTCCTGAGATATTTCAAAATACGAAAATTCTGACTTTAGGAGATCTGCTCAATTTCCGCGTGGTGAGTCGATGCTGGAGAGATGCTGCCACGTCCGTCCTTCTACAACAAAATTTAAGTCACATCGCACTCGACTTTGGTAATGTGGTCATTGACAAGGATGGCGATGCAGTTGCTGTAACAGGGGAGATTAATATGCGTCATTACAAAAAAAAAATCCAGCTTTCTACAAATTCTTTGACTCTTACAATCCCAAAAGCTTCCTTGCAGATCTGTCTTCCCTAATTTCTGCTTCTCCAAAATTCCCATCCACTAGCATTCACTTTAGTGCAGAGTGTAACTCTGCTTTTGGAAATCTCTGCCCAACATCCGACTGTGCAAATGGAGCCCTGCACCAAATAGATTTGTTCCACTTTTTGTCACTGCATGGGACGAAATTCAAGAAACTCTCGTTATGCGACGGGATCTCAAAGAAGGCAATTCAAAATCTCCTGTACGTCCACATGCCACATTTGACCAACTTGGATATCAGCGCATTGTCAGAATTATTAGCTCAAGATGTAACGTTGGCAGGAAGGGGAATCCCATTGTGTCTCCCACCCCCCTCAACACTTGCAATCCAAGAAATCTCTGTCGCATACTTAGCCTACGACTATTATGATTGGAAATTTGATGTCATGAAAGAACTCGTTAGCGTTTCCCCAAACTTGAGTGTTATTAACAATGTTCATACAAGTTCACTTGGATTTTTGCATGAAATGGGGAAATTTCAATTCATCAAAGAATTACAATTTGAGCTCTCTGTCCATGAAATGTCAACACGTGACCACCTTTCCAGGATTCTAAAGGCCACGATTTTGATGCGTGGCGTGTCACATATCAAGCTAAGTAAATTAAGTGTCGGATTTCTTGATCTTCTTGTTGATCACGGGAACTATAACGACGACATTGGAATTGCACTCAAGGTTCTCAACATAATTTTGAGCGCAAGCAAGAATTATTTACAATATCTGACAATTCACATGAAACCTTCGGATTTCCTTGTCCACCTTTTTATCCCACGACTTCCTCATTTGAAATTTCTTGAACTGCACGACGACACTGGGAGGCCCATCAATATCAAAATGAATTTCTTAGGAGACGTCATTGGTGGGGCACTTGAAACTGGTGGAATAACAACCAATGAATCGACGCATGAATTTTGTAGGCTTTCTCTGCATAGTCAAAGTCATAATATAAATATTCCCCTCGATTATTTTCCACGTCTTCAACAAGTAAATTTACATATGCAAAAAATGAAAAAAAGATCTGACAAGCTGATGAATTTCTTTGCCTTGGAGCATCCCCGACGGGGACTACATGAAGAAACAACTTTTTTGGGTGATACTCTGCCAGCAGTGACCAAATTGCAATTAGACAATTGCACAGTTTCTGGTCTTGTGCATAGGAAACAATGGTCTAGACTATTTCCAAATGTTTCACACTTGGAGATTTGCTGTAAATATTCGGATAGCCTTTCCAACTGGTTCTGGACCGCATTTCCTAAACTAGAAAAATTTTACATTTTTGGACTGTGTCAAGGTCAAGATTCAGAGACAAACGTCATTGACAGTTTTTTTACTGGGATTTCTCCTAAAGCATGTTCAAAATTTGAAAGTTGTGACACAACTCGTTCTGCTTTGAAGTCGCGCCCTCGACCGATGTTAAAACGCACAATGCCATACATTGGGGACTGTCAGAGTAAGTTGGTTTTTAATTATGCGCAAACATTAGCTCGAATCAGTAATTACATACGAGCCCTCCCCCCTGCTCCCAAAATAACACAACTTAAGTGATTTGTTTTGCATTGACAGATTTAAAGGAATTCAAAATCAAATTTAATGAAAAATTAAACTCAAACTTTGCCTCGGAAGTAACCGCTCTTTACGGATTCCAGGAAGTAAATCCCGGGACAAAAATAATATTTTGTTTTAATTCCCATTATTGGAGCGTGGAAGAAAGGGAAGGTAGGTACTTTCTTACTTTTTATTACAATTAACTATACTGACATTTTATTATTTTTAATAAACACAAAAATATTAATTTAATATAATATCACAAATTTATATTTTATTAATTAATTTTATTAATTATTAATTAATTAATTTATATTAATTAATTTAAATGTTTGCATGTGTATTTAGATCGTTTCTTATGAGGCATCGTAGCTTTTATACAACTGAGATTGTTTTCTATAATAAATGCTGAATATAGTTTTTAAAAGTATGCATTAAATGATATATTTTAAATTGATTTAATTCCAGAAACGCGTCGACATTTAGATCCTGTGTCTCTATTTGTTGAAATTGATATGCCAAATTTAACCGAATGAAAACATAAGAACAACACTAAAAATATGTAGATTGTTAAACTATGTTACATTGATATCAATTCTAAACCAAAACACAAACACAAAACGTATAAATTTACATTGACAATAAAGTTCTTTGGTGATAAACCAAAGTTAACGTTAATTTTAATTTAGTTGTAAACTTGGTTTAACTCCTCAATTTGTGAGTTAAACTGCCAGTAATAACTAGTTATAACTAATATGTGTATGCAATAATATTAAACATGCAAAACTACCTATATGTACCTACCTACATATTATGTACTCGTCAAGTTGACATGGATTTTGAAAAAGTTTCAAAATTTGTAATTTTATATTTGTTTGAATTATACATATTTTAAAATGCTCTTTGAATAAACTTTCCTCAAACATTCAACAAAAATAAATGAATTTATAATGATTCAAAAAATATTTTAAGGCCTTTTTTTGTGTTTTCAAACAAAATGTTTAAAAACAAAAAGTTGTGAAAAATAATTTTCATCGCTAAAAACCTTTAAAAAGTGTTAGTTTGGTTAGTTAGATCATTTTGCAACCTATTCTAAGTCGATTTGTTCTGTTTGTGGTATCAATCAAATCTCCGAAAATTTGTATTTTTTAAAAATTTATTGGTCAGTTAAATCGAATAATTACCTTGGCATTTATGTACTTTTAAAATTGTTGGAAACAAATGAGCCACCCTGTTTTAACTTCAGTTCTTAACAAGGTATTTATTTAAAATTTAAAATATTGAAGGTATTATTTGTATTTTGGCAGTAGCAAGCAAATATGTACTACACCGTTTATGCATACGTAAATACTTTCTAATTGCGACTAATCAATTTTGAAATATAATACTTTATTTATTTTCAAACTAATTTCAAAAATTCCAAAATATCTGAAGCCTGTTGCTTCTTGCATTCAAATTTTGCCATAGAAAAACGTATAAGAGTAATGAGCCACTAGTCAAGATTCTATACAATTTTATAAATAATACGCTATAGATCTAATTCTTTAAATCAAAATCAAGTGAAAACGGCATTATATGTATAACCCACAGTAGTAGATTATAATACAGTACCTTGAATATGCTAATAGATAATTTTCACAAAGTATGGGCTCGTGCAGGAGTTACCTCACGTTTAATTATTCAAGCAATTTCATTATTTTATCAACCGTTATATAATCATTTTGTTTATTGAAACCCAGAATATAATATACATTTTTATTACAAAAGTCAAAACCAAGTTGGACAATGGGAACATCTTGCACGAAACAGCAAAATAACAATGTACAAAATAGAAAAAGTACACAACACTACAGTTAAAATTACAAACCAAAATTGCAAAAAAAAAGTTTAAATAATTTTGTAAATATTCAAAAAATACGACATTAAAAACTAAGAGCTAGTCCCTCCACTTCTAATGTATAGCAAAAACTAATAATAATTATTTCTTGGACCACAGTACATTATAGCGCTGCATTTTAATTTCAATTTTTTACAAAAACAAAAAAAATAATTGCTATACTTAACTACGGTGAGTTACAAAAAAACTCATAAATCTCTCTCAAAATTGAAATTCAGAACCATTTTGAAGAAATTAGTGGCTTGTAATAATTACGTGCCACTTACTCTTACAGTCTCCGATGTATGGCATAGTGCGTTCAAACATCGGCTGAGGTTCAACAGAACAAGTTGCGTTACGCTCGTAACTTACTGGTTAACTTACATCCTCTGTAAATGCGTTCAGGACAGGTTCATCAACATCTTTGAAGGGCACAACTGTTCATTCACCTGAAGCTGGACCGGCGAGGTCATCTGTGGCATTTGTACATACTTTCCTCATCTTGTGTATTAGTCTCAGTCCGGGGACGTTTTGAAAGTGGGTCTGAATTCGAATTCATCTTGGAATCTTTTAATTTACTGTCAACCTTATTAACTACGAACAACAACATCAAATTATTACCAAACAGTTAAAAGTTGTACGGAGTAATACAAATCCATAGTCAATGGTGAAACATTTAAAAACTTATGCAGGCCACCCATTGGGCGGGCGCCACTGAAGAGTCGACTAAACTTTAATAAAACCATTTATTTAAAAACAAATTACACTCACGCATTACTTTATTGTGCAAGTTGTGGAGAAAACCCGATAAGCATTATTTACGGGAGTAGTAGGAAAGTAGGGAAAGTAACGACTAAACCCAATAATAACTGCAGAAAGTTACGTGAGGTTGAAAAAAGTGTGAGAATTTTTTAAAATTGAAATCGTATATTATTGAGGACTTTTTATACTGCTTTTAAACATGTAACACATTCGGAATCGTCCATTAATAACTTTATCGGCTGGGATTTTAATAAGTGCAATATGTTTTAATTAAATGCTTTGAAAATGTTTAAATGTTCGAATTGCAAAATATTACACATTATAAAGTAATCAAATGTTCTAAAAATTCAAAATTTCATAAGTTTCAAAAAGCTCAAACTACCTATATACTATTTAAAAGGACGTAAGTACAGAGAGAAAGATAACATTTATTCAAAAGAATCAACCTAACATTTTGCACTTTTCAGAAACATATAGTTAAATTAGTTAACAACCTAATATCATCTGCACTAATAGAACAATTTACACTTCTCAAAGTCATGTAGGTAGTTAGATTAGTTTGAAAATTAAAACTATACAATTAGTACATTTTTTAACATTTTAAAAACATCAAGTTAGAGCAATTTCTTTTTTTGAAATCGTGTATAGTTAGGGCAATTTGCCACAAAAATCATGTGTTTAGTCAATTTTTGTAAAACATAAAATTAAAGGAATTCATGTTTTGGCAGATTTTTATTCTTTAAATTTTCTACAAAAAAAAAATTTGCTTTTGCAATTAACTGGTATAAGGCTGTTATTAAACATTATAGCTTGTTTTTGTTTTAGTACAGTAAATAAATGACCTGTTAGTACCTATAATTATGTGAAGGTAACGTAAAATCTTAACAGTGACTAATTTAAAATCCAAAACAATTAATTAACTCACGTCTTTTGAAAATAAAATTACTGCTAAAAGTTTGAAAATCACGCTCATCATAGGAAGTCGGTTTGAATCGTGCAGCTTTCGCTGAACTAGCGGTGTAATCTCTCCTACCCGCCTCTTCATTGACATACAGTGGAGTCATAACTGTAACTGCTGAGTGTGAAGAAAATACAGTACCTACAAATTAAAAATACTTGACATTTTTTAATAAATAGTACTACTATTAATTATATGACAGTTGCACTTTTAATGGAAAATCAAATATTGTTGTAGGTGCTTTAAATATCTAATTTATTAACTTGCAAAAATACTTCAATAAAAACTCACATCTTCAAGAATTAGACAGATCATCCTTTGTTCCATACTATTAGGAAGATGCGCTTTCAGTTTCGAATTTTCATATCGGCTTGCAATTTCCAGCTGTTGTTTTGTTGGATTTATAGGAAAGCGTCTATTCTCCGTCCTACATAGAGATAGGGGATTATAATCCTTGAATCATATGCATATGTATTTGAAATTCACTTTATCGTAAATACACAGCACCTACTGTCTAATACCTTTTACATATCGTCTGTGAAGAACCAAAATTACCCATTAGACCCATTTCTATCTGTAGCCAAAACTATTATCAGCTATCTACACAAATATTCACATATGTCTAGAGAGCATTTAAATAGAACATTTTACTTTTTTCAAAAATATGTAAATACAAAATTTTACAACTTTTTAAAAACATAGAATGATAATATTTTGCACCATTAAAAAACCATCGAATTAGAATATTTTGCACCTTTTTAAAAACATAGAATTAGAACATTTTGCACCTTTTCAAAAACATGAAATGAGAGCATCTTGCACCTTTTTAAAAACATGGAATTGGAAAAAATTGCACCTTTTCAAAAACATGGAATTAGAACATTTTGCACTTTTTTAAAAAAATGCAATTAGAAAATTTTGCACCTTTTCAAAAACTTGTAAATATGACATTTTACATTGTTAAAAAACATGAAAATAGAACCTTTTACACTTTTCTAAACCTTATAATTAACAGTTTATGCCTTTTTTTCATTGTGTTTGAAAGAAGAATAATCGACCAGCTCAAGAAATCCTTTTGGAGCTGAAGAACTCGAGAAGGATCCGTGGATGCGAGGCTTGTTCGTCAGAATTCGATCAGGAGGAAAAATAACCCCAACCCCCGTAGCGAATGTAGGGACGAGAGAGGAAGCGTCTCAGAGAGCTTTCCTCAGGCAGAGATTTTAAAATCTCTGCGAGTCGGCTTTGAATTGGCAGCAGCACAACAAGCAGAAATTATATCGCTCGTAGAAATCTTTTTCGTTACGTTAAATTTTGACTGAATACTTCTGGCTCGTATTCTTTTCGTTTTCGATCGTAGAAATATTATTTCGAAAGTATTTCATTTTATATTAAAAGATTAAAAGTAGAATTTAGATATTACATATTTGAAAGGTCGTAGGTCAATACTCTTCGTTTATTAAGTTTTCTATTTTGGATTCCCCATCCCTCGGACTGTACGAATTCTGATCGAGTAAGCATCACACGGTATCGTATCTTTTAATAAATATTAATCATAAAATATTCGGACGAAATCATTCTCGTAAATGTATAATTTTTCATTTTCCTTTCGTTGATATCAAAGTAAAAGTAACAGTATCATTTTATTAGGAATTTACATTTTGTTTCGGGACACTGATCCCATTTTCCTTTTCGTAAATAAAGTAACATTCAATTAATTCGTAAAGTAATTTACAATCTTGTGTGTTCCTACGTTCATATTATTGCATTTCTTATGAATTGTATTTACTTATTTACATTATAATAATTATTACAGATAATTTAAGCGCATAACATAATTCATTCGTTTGATTTGTGCATCCATATAGTTATTGTGCTCACCATACACCAACCCATTAGTTAGTATGCAATAGGTCAAAATCTCTCCCCACATTGCCAGTATCTCTCATAGCAAGCAAGGACCAATAATTAATTAGTGCATTTGAGGGAACGCAGCACTTCGGCCAGCTTTCCCTGCCTACATTAGTTATTGTTTTCCGAAAGTAGGAAAGATATTACTGCGATATTTTTCTTCCTTTCTCAAAGGTGCGGGGTAACGCGAGACTGACCCTGTGACCCGCTATTCGACGCGCAAAATAAAATAGTATAGCTAAATAGTCAATTTAGAAACCCTTGCGTTAATTAGATAGTCGAAATTCGGGTGTAAACTGAGACACTGTTTGTGGCTGCAAGTTCGGAATTGACACTTGCGTTGAAAGTAGAAAACAGCTACAGGTAATTAAGGTAATTCTAATATAAGTACTAGCTAACACTTGCGTGAATTAGTAGCAAGTAGTTGTTGTACCAAAGCGGCACTTGCGCTCCGAGTAGGCAATAACTAAATATAGTTAATTTAATTTTAGTTAAAGTTAGAAGTTTGAAAAATATATGCGTCACTAAAACTAGGCAAAACTCCGTAGATATATTATATACCACGGCAAGCATCGTCCGACGTTTGTGGCATAATACGGTCACTTCATAGTTATAGTGCCTGTGCATGAAAATAGGCGTCGTGAAAAGCGTGGTTATATAGGTAGACCATAGGAGTGGCTGTTATAGCACTGCTCCACTTTCCCTTTTCGTCCGTTAGAATTTCCGAGGCATCACGCCATACTGCCATCAGTACTTCACCGCATCTGAAACCATACAATATTCAGAATTTGCTGACTCACAAGTTTGCCGTGCAATTTCATATAAAATTGAATTTTCTTGTGTCCTGTGTATTCGAAAGTAGGCCAAGTTGAAAGTTAAAGTTAGAATTCGAAAGTAGATAGTGTGTTTCGAAAAACGAGTTGAAGCTGTAAACTGAAAAGTCGAAATCAGTCGAAAATCGAAGTTCTTAGAATTGTGTAAGTTCGTAACTCACAAATCCGTAAGTTTTTACAGTTAACATTAATGCGTCCAGAGACACGCCATTTGGCAGCCGACTTACTTAACGGCATATTAGATTTTTATATTTTTGTAGGATTCTACAAACTTCATTACGCACAGTTCCTACCCGTATATTTGTTCATTTTGTTGTCGTTTATAATAGTAATCAAAATCTGTGATTTTTCTATTCAACCCCGAATTTTTAAGCCTGTAGTCAAACCAAAACATATCTGTAAGTCTTTGCTTCGTAAGACTAGGCCGCGCAGAATTAAATATTATCGGCATTATAGGTATAATCATACCCACGCCTACAGAGGATTCCGTAGAACTCTGCCGTGTAATTTACTCGATTGAATTCAAACCAAAAGTATCGTAAATAAGACTTTGTGAGGTCAAAATAATCGCATGAATTTACGATAAAATATTTTTTTCATTTTCGTTGTTTTTGTTCATTCCATTTCGTTCGTATCGATATTTTTGATCGGTGCACCTCTCAGTTGTCAGTTAACTCTGCCTGAAACAAAGTCACGCCCCACGTCGTCGTCGTATATTTATGTAAATCGAAGGTCATAACCGAAACATTATTAACCTGCATGTACGAATGTGTGAGGTCCTCATTTTGAAGCCGAAAATCGAAAGTGGTAAAACGACCTATACCGAAAATACATATTATATATATTTATGAGTATTGCTAATCGAATTTATGTCTTCTCTTTTTCGTAGAAAATAATTTTATCCGTTGACCTGTGAAGTTGGTTCGATAGCCACTTCCTCCTGTCAAAATCCGATCGTAGATAGACGAACCGAATCTTATCTTTTGACCAAGGAGTTCCCTGGATTGACGTATTATTTCGTGACTGTCATTGTTTGAAACCGGACGTAGGGGAATTACCCGAATTTTGACCGTAAGGAGATACTGACAAGCCATTTCAAGTACTCATCGCCCGTAGCCGTCATTAATCAACGAATTAACCGTGATCAAATCTTTCAGGCCAAACGAGCTTGAACAGATCGAGGTACATATATATAATAAATATAATTTATTACATGCTTCATAGAACGTAGAATTGTAGATGCTTTCGTAGGTGCTTTACATAATATTGCATCATATTAGTGGAAGTTGCGCGTCCGAATCGCCATACCCTCACTGCTTAGCTGGTCGCCCCATCCAAATTCATCTCAAAAGTTCATAATTTTATTGAAAGTTGGTCTAATATAGCGAGTGTTATTATATTGTATGTTATATTGTGGAAAGTAGGGAGACATCGACAGTAGGCATTCCCATTACCGTTACATCGTTAGGGAATACATACCTAGCCATCGCCACGCCATTCCTAGTTTGGAATTCTTCGTTCATACATACTTATTTCGACTGAACTCGCGTGACCCCAGTCTGTATCGTACCACTTCGTCTCGACAAAGTCCATTCAAACGCGTCTCTCCTAATTTAAATATTTTTCCCATTAGGGAAGTAAATCTGAAAGTGTCTAGACTTCGTGATTTCTAGTACAGATAAGTCATAAGGCTTTTCCTTTGTGTGCGTTCGTTAACCTTAGCAATTAAGATTAGAAGTACGTTTCGACAAAATTTTACAGAATTTAATCTCAAATTTTGAGTTTCCGTTTCTTTTATTTAAAATATTAATGTTGAATAATTTAAATACAACAAAAGACAAGAATTTCCTGTCGCTCGAATAAACTTCGAATCAGGGCACAGCCGTGCTACTAATTCATCATTTTCGAGGTCTATCCGAGCCTTCGAAAATTCTTTGAATAAGAAATCATATCTGCGTAGAATAATTAAATAAAGTTCATAGGTAAATAATTTCTTTTGCGTGGCATGACTTGAGGTCATCCCATATTTCAGGTACGAACCAACGGGGATTTAAGAAAGGACAACTAATTCATTAGTTTGAATTTCGAATTAGTTAAGCTAATAGAATTACATTATATTATAATAAAAGCTATGTTCGATTATAACCGTAGGTATATACTCTAAGTAGGTACCCACACAAAAGGAAAACCCTTACTTATCGTATGACTTGAATATAATTGCAATTTGATTGATATATGGACAATCGTGTCTTAGACACTACCCGATTTCACAAGTCTATGAACGCTCATGCATACGTAATACAGCGATTGCGAATTATTGCCGTACTTGATTTGAATTTAAGTACTAAATCGACGATTTCGATTTTAAAGCAAGGTTTGCCTAGTGACGTGGCAGAGACAATAGGTACTTGTCCAACTATCGACATATTTATATTACTATTACAACGAGCCCTACAACAACGTCCATAGGGAAATAACTTTGATTTATTACTAACAAATATATGTACGTAGGTTCCCATACAAGTGAGAACCCTGATTTTCGATTTTTAATTAATATATGGCTCACCGTTTGATATCGCTGACTAACTTTCGGCTTGGTAAAGATATCGACATTTACGTAACCGAACGACTTATTGCTTTAGCCGTGATTGAAGATAATATCACCGAAGAAAGTCAACTACGATTTTTGATTGACGGATTGCCCAGTCATTTAGCATCCCAAGTCGTGTCTTGCCCCACTATCGAAAATTTTGTTTCGACTTTGAAACGGGTGATGCAATCACGATTATAAAATAATTCCATATAATTTTCGAAAGTAGATATTGACATACTTATATATTACGTACGTAGGGAAATTAAAAGTACTTCCCACTAATTGAATAATTGTGTGAATTGTCCTGCTTTCCAGTCGGATAATATCTCCGAGATATTTCCACACTGGAAGATATAAGCAAAGCCGGAACTTCGAAGGGGAAAGATATTGAGGAAAATCGAAATCCTCACGGCAGCTTGTCAGACGTAAAAGCTGAGTCACCCTTAGCCACTGATAATTCCGAATTCAGTGCTTTCTCGGTCCACGGAGAAACTACCTTAGAAAGTCTTCCGCGGGAATTATTACAATTACCTGAGGAATCGGACGATACATACTTGGCTCGAATCAACGAACAAGCCAAGAAATTTCACCAAGACGTCGACGCGGCTTTCCGCGACGATCATACTTTCGCTTTCGACACAATAAAACCAGTACGGGATTTATTCTTTGAACTCGACCCTGTGTACGTAGGGACAGAATCAGGATAGCCAGTCCCTAGATTAAAGAGATTAGACGACGTGACTAAATCGGTTTCCAAATTCTTTAAAAGCAGAATCATGAAACCTGGAGGAGTAGATGCCCAAACTTCAGGAGACCCGACTAACGCGGGAGTTATTGCTCCTCAACAAATTAGTTCTGGCAACGTTGTTACAGGAAATACGGGACAAAGTAGTGGCGCTCCACCGGCACCCACGAATGTCACTGGAACGGCCCCCACGGGGATGACTCCTGATCACATCCGTGCCATTGTTGAGCCATTCTACGAGTTTTGCTCAGGCGGATTGGATCGTACACAAATCCGACTCATTAATGAGCAGAAATTAATAGAACCGATTGGACATTTTAAGGGCGAACGCGAAGCCGCCTTCTGGCTCATTGAATATAAGAAGGAAATTCTCCGACGTAATATCACGTCATACCAAGCCATTATGTCACTGGACCAATTATTAGAGGGTCCGGCTAAAACGTGGTGGTCATCCGAGAAAAATTTTCATTTCGCTACTCTGGATGAGAATGATGTCGAGGAGTGTAACCATATATGGGATCAAATTATGGATTCCATGGTACTCCGCTTTGACCGAGCTCACATGTCGAGCAAAGCCGCTTCAGAATTACCGAAAACCATATACCGTCCTGGTATGGGTGGTAATGAATATGTGGCAGGTCGACTGCACATTTTAGCGCAAATTGATCCCAATATGGGAACGGAAGCAAAAATTAAATATTTAATCGAAGGGCTTCCAGATTTGTTGGCAGATAAAGTCATGTCCTGCTCCAGCATCGATAACATGACTAAAACATTAAATAGGTACATAGAAATAAATTCAAAGAAGGCACAAGAAACCTATAATTATACGAACGTAGCCCAGAAACCAGCTTTTGCACGTAGTAATAAAGTTGCCGACGTCCCTGATATTAACAATGCAAATACGTTTGTAGGCCACCCTAATTACAATAATAATAGGAATAATAACAATTCGCGAAATAATAATTCGAATAACAATAATCGAGGCCAAAATAATAAGTACACAGATGTACAATTTACGAATAGTTTTTCGGCTGCTCATAAAGCATCCTGTGTGACTCCAGACGGGAGGCCCACTTGCTTTAGATGCCAAAGCCCTCGTCACAGTGTGTGGAAATGTTGGCTGTTTATGGATGAAAATAACATCCCATTGCCACCTGAAGCGGAAGGTTGGAAACGCAATCGTGCTGGTGGAAATAATTATGGCTCCGGTGGCCATAATAATAATTCCAATCACAATAGCCATCGTAATAATAATTATAATAATCGGAATAATTATAATCAAAATCGGAATTATAATAATAATCAGAATCGAAATTCTGGTTATATAAATAATTCTAACCATAATAATTCGAACGTAGGCCAACCCACTCCTCAAGAATTTATGCGTTTCGTGCAACTTTTCGCACCCTACTTAGGTAATGGTAATCATAATAATTACCAAAACAACCATAACGATCGAAATGTCCAAATTACGCCTATGGACCAAGATACAGATCTTGTTCCCCACATTGACCAAGTTCGCAATCGCATGGCTCAGAATCAGCCGAATTCAAATAACATACATATGCGAATGTTAAAATTTCAGCTTCCGAAAGTGGAGCCTATTTTAACGTACGAGGCTATTCAGTCGGAAATTGCTCTCCGAAAATTGCAAGGGAATGCAATGACTGAGAATCGAAGCCCTAATAATTGTGTCGTCCCTGAATCACTTTTTGAGTACCCCGACGTGAACGAGGTACATTTAATTCGGTCAAACCGAATTTCGGGCAACGATATTCGTCGCGACTTCACTTTCCAACATATAAATGGAAAAGGCCTAAATATTAATGTGCTAACCGATACTTGCGCTTCCATTAGCAGTATTAGTCCGTTCGCTGTCGCCTGTCTAGGTATGACAGATCTTATTCAGTCCTGCTGTCCGATCCAAGCTATTCTGTCCATCGATACCGGGACACCTCATTTCATAGATAAATTTATTTTCATCAAAGTCCAAATTCCCGAATTGGATAAATGGATTTTGTGGGGATTCTTCGTTATTAATTCTCCCAGTAACGACGTTGTTTTCGGAATGGATAGGTTAATCGCGTACGATGCCATGGTCCATTGCAGATTGGGTACCGTTAAGTTCACTAAAGTCGAAAATTGCATTACTGACAAACCTAAGTTCATAATAGACGATCGGCCGAATCATACTATATATGCCAAAAGTAGAGTAGGTAGGAGTATGCACCCACCTCATAATTTAAAATTAAACGCGCATAATCCTACGATAGTTAAAAATTACGAAGATATGGCTGTAGAATGCATGTCCATGAGCGGTGCTTTGTCTGTTAATGAAAATTTAAATCCTTTAAATTTACCGTTTTTGCCCGTAGTTACGCCAGCCAGTAGGACACCCACACATATTGGAGGTGCCAATACAATTCGCCCCGAAGTCGAAACTACGAGTTCCTTTGATGAGGAAGTGAAAAGTATTGCTACTTCCATAATGTCAAGCACGGCCGAAGCCGAGCTGCCAAAATATAAATTGCGTTTATTTACTGTCAATCCTGTTCAGTTGTACGTAGACAAATCAACTAAAATTCCCATTTATACGGCCAAAAGTAATTATAATGGCCCGATCGTAGTTGAGCCCAATTTTCATCTTTTCAATAAATTCGGAGCGTTAGTCGAAGAAAATAGAGTTAATATCACTTATGGCTCAGGATATTGCCATGCCATTAGTGTAGATGAAGATTTCGTTCTCCCAAAACAGGGACTATTTAGTACGTATCGCCCGCTGCCACAATATTACATGCGAAGTAACAAGATAAATATAGACGATCAACAATGCCCCATAGGAGAGGACACGAAGCCTATTCCGGATGAAATTCCGGGTAGCAGAGAATTGACCGATGACGAATGGAATCAATTCAAAATTTTCGAGGGACTTTCCGTTTTAGAAAAACGGATAGTCCGCATTTTGTTATCAAAGTATTATTCCGTTTTTGGCTGGAAGCCAGAGGATTTCCATTCCTCAATGATCGATCCTCTAACAGGGAAAACTCTTCAAGTACATATCGATTTACTTGACCCTACGCCCCTCATTCAAACTCCTGCAGCCATGTCGAATTTATTTAAGGTCGTGTGCCGCGATGACACCGATGATTTGCTTATGAAGCAGATTATAGAAATCTGCCATTCGAATTGGGTTTCTCAACAGCGCGTAGTCAGGAAAGGCACCAATGGTTGGCGTCCAGTTCTAGATCTTCGGGAAATAAATAGGAGAGTAAAACCTATCGCCGTGCCCCTCCCACCGATCGTAGATAAAATAAATAAATTGGCGGATTGCACGCATTATTGCCAATTAGATATGGCTAGTTCATACCAACAGGTAGAAGTCGAGGAAGATAGTAGGAACTATTTAGCCTACATAAATCATACGGGTACATGGCGATTCAAAAGACTGGCATTTGGTTTCATAAACAGTGGCGCACTTTTCCAATCGGCTATGTCTAAAATTACGAAGCCCTACAATCATAAATGGTTGAGTCAGTACGTTGATGACTCTGGTTTTGGTGGAAAAGGTTTTGAAGAAATGTTGCATAGGCTAGAATTACTTCTCTGGCTATTCGTTCAAGCTAATATAAAATTAAAGCCCAGTAAATGTCACATAGGATTTCCGAGCATAATATTCCTAGGGCATCGTGTCAGCAAGGAGGGTGTGTCAATTGATGCCGATCGCATCAAAACTATCGTAGAGTACCCTTACCCCACTAGCACGACAGAAATCCGTCGTTTCATAGGGATTTCAAATTTCTTTCGACGTATGATCCATGGCTATTCTCGAATGGCTCGACCCTTGTATCATCTTCTCATGAAAGATGTGCCTTTCGTCTTCGACTCGTCCTGCCGTGAGGCAGTGGACAAAATAAAATCGGCAATCACGAATGCTCCCGTGTTAGCATTCCCCGACGACAATGCACAACTCGAGTTGTGGACGGACGCCTCAGAATTCGAAATAGCGGGCTGTTTAGTCCAGAAAGTAGGTGAATTACGTCGTCCCCTCGGTTTTGCTTCGCATACCTTGACCACGGCCGAAAGAAAATGGTCCGTGACGGACAAGGAGTGCTTGGCTATTATTTATTCTTTACAAAAATTTCGAAATTTTGTATTGGGCCGGAAGGTGCATATCTACACCGACCACTCAGCCCTCACGTCAATCCTACATACATCCGAATGCAACAGTCGTCTCATCCGTTGGAGCTTGAAGCTCAGTGAGTACGATCTGAAGATCTACCACGTCGCTGGAAAATGCAACGAAATGGCAGATGGTCTTAGTCGTCCCCCGAGAAACTGCCATGTTCGTACTCCCGAGAGAGAGCCCAAAATCCATTCCATTCACATTCGCTCCATTAAAGATGTGGATTTTATCAAACGGTGCGATCGCATTAAAACCAACCTCGAGAAATTAAAAACTCTGCAGCTCAACGACCGTCGCATAAGCAAAATTATTATATCCTTACGTAAGGATATTGAAAATAAATTTCTTGGGTATAATAAATACCGGAAAAATTTTCAACTTAATCCAAACTCCGGCATACTTGAGCGCCTTTCAGGAGAACCATTAGGAAAATTATGGGTGAGCGTTCTCACTGAAGATTTAGCTCGGCATTCTATAAAATATTTACACGATCGTTCTCATTTAGGACATGAGAAAATTTATGCAGCTCTACGGGAAGAATACTGGTTCTTCCAAATGCATAAATTGGTGATGGAAGTGTGTCGTTCGTGTGACACCTGTCAACGACATTTCATCCAACGTAAGAGCCGCTCCGGGCCGCTCCACGTCATGATTACGCCTCAGCTTCCGTACGCCAAAATGTCCATCGATTATTTAGGGCCATTAAATCGCACTCAGGCAGGACACCAATACATATTAGCATGCATTGACCAATGTACTAGATACATATATTTGTTCCCGACTGTAGGACCAACGACTGCAGAAACGATACGTTGCCTCGAACCCCTGGTACAAAAACATAAGATTCAGGCCCTGGTCTCCGATAATGGAGCCGCCTTTACCTCCAACGAATATTTTCGCTTTTGCGAAAATTATGGTATCATTCGCATTGCTACTTCGGCACGTCATGCCAGTAGTAATGCTTTCGTAGAAAGGAGCAATTCTACATTCGGCTCCATTTTAAAGAAATTGAAATTTGATTCCCAAGATCCATGGGATTCTTTACTCCCGCACGTCGCGAATGAGTACAATGCTGCCAAACACAGCAGTACTGGGTATATTCCCTACTTTCTTATGTATGGACGATCGCTTACCCATCCCTACGAGCAAAATATGTCCGAAAGTTCTTCGGCTGATGATGACCCCGAGAGGCATCTTATTCGGATTGGCGAGCTCTTTAAGCATCGCATGCAGGCTCACCAAAATTCATGTGAGAACCAACTCAAACGAAAATTGGAGTTCGACCGTAGGCATCCCCACACTAATTTTAATATCGGTAATCTCGTTTTAAAACGAAATTACACTCGCAAAACAGGGACGCCCAGTAAATTTATGGTGCGCTATTCCGGTCCCTATAAAATTTATAGTTTAATCGAAAACGAGCATGTTTATTTCCTCTGTCCTACGGACTATGACTTAACATCAACCGAGAAACCTACAGAGGTGGAAATGGTACATGGCCATAACCTCCTCTTATACATCCCTTTGTTACTCGATCAGCCTCCTCCGGAGGTGGACCAAAATTTAGAGTGGCTTAATTTATTTAAGCCCACTGCCGCTGACCATGTTTTCTTCATTGAGCCTACGATCGACCCCACTGAGGAACCACAAGAAGATGGTAAAAATATTTTTCCCGACGTCGTCCCACGAGGTATATATAATCATAGTGCTCCATCACATCGTGAGCACACTCCGAGTGCTCCGCCATACGATATTTTATCTGATTCAGATGATTCAGATTCGGTCCATAGCATGGGTTCTTTGGACAGCACCGATGTGTCTCGCCATTCTTGGCGAGGCCAAACTATTATTGAGACTCCCGATTCCAAGAGTTCTCCAGACCCACGGGGGGGAGAAGGGAGTGGATCCGTGTCCGCCGGGCCACGTCATGAAAATTCGCATGTTAGTCCCCGAGACAGAACATGCAGTGTATGGGATCGCTTCGACAGCGCCCAAGAAACTTTTGCGTCACCGTCTCCGAAAAGAAATTCGATTTCTCCAGCAAATGTGAAATCGAAAACGCCGCCTAAACTCACTGGTAAATCTCCGAAAACTCCGACTAACATTAATAATATACAAGGTAATGTACAAAGTCCTACGATCGTGGAGCCAGTAGCTCCAAATTTACCTGGATCCTCTCGATCCCAAATACCAGTCCCAGTTGAAGTAGAGAGACCAAAAAGGGATCGAAAATGGAATACGCGCTACGATCCCGCAATTTATGAAATTGGAAAATTGCAATCTTTAGAGCTTGACCGTAGTTATGCTTTCGCGCAATTTACGGACTTGATGTCTCAAGTCCAAGAAAATATTTTTGCAAGTAGATGCGTTGAGCAAAGTAGTGTAGATAAAATGCACTAATGGGTAAGAAAATCGAACGAATGAATAATGTAAATAATTTAAGGTTTGATTAACTGTGTGCGTGCAAAATAAGATGAATCAGATTAGTGAGGACGATCTCCTAATGGCGAGCGATGATGAAACCGTAATAATAACTCCGGGTGAGGATGAAAATATGTTGCTGATGGACATCGACGAAGATAGTCCTACGAAAGTTGTTGTTGCTGAGGCTCCCGATAGTCCAGACGAAAAGATGTTAGAAGACCAGGATCCAAACTTGGGTGAGGATCACCGAAAGCGAAGATCCGCCCTGGATGAATTAAAACAGACATTCGCAGATATTCATCAAAAGATCGAGGATGAGGAACGTGCCATCCGATTTATGGAGGTTGCGGAAACGAGTGCAACTCCGAAAGAAAAAGTTGGAGTTGAAAAAGCGGCGCCAAAAATTAACGTACCAAAGATTCGTGAATGTCCAGTGTGTATAAATAGAGGACTCCGAGAGAACTTGCGGCATGTCTTCGATGAATGCCCGGTAAAGCGAACCCAGCGGCTCCAGCCGTATTCGCCAAATGTGAAACTCTGTTGGTCTTGTCAGGGCCCGCATTTGTATCGTAACTGTCCCAATAATCGACATTAAAATTCTCCGTAAAGTTATATATAGAAGAACGTAGATTCTGTCGACATGTAAATATAACACAATTAAATAAGCTCATATTTTTTAAGTTGCATAAAACTGCACTGATTTTCACTTTCGTAAAATATAATAATTTTTGCATCTCATAATTTTAATTTCGTTAGTTTTGTTTTCCTTTCGAATGTAGATAAAAAGTGATACGAAAGTAGACTCACAATTTTACCGTTCTATGTCCAAAGGTTATAATTGGGAAGTTTTTACTTTTTATTTTTTTTGATTTCCTTCCCACCTTCCAATGCACATAGATGGAAGATTGTCCATATGTAGCGGCGATAGTACGGGGACCCTTCGTGGAGTCCGAGAATGTTGATTTCTCCGATGATAGTTTCCAGAGTACGTAGAAACTATAATTTAAAATATACAATAATTTTCGTGAACGTAGAAAATGTAAATTCATGAACGTAGGAGGATTAATTTGCGTGAGTGTTTTTTTTTGTAGTTTATAGGGAAATCCCTCGCTACGATGAGGACACTGAAGACGATAAGAAAGAAATCGTACCCGACAAAATGTTCCATGCTGAAGATCAGTTGGAAATTGAGGAAGAATATTCCGGATTTCCTCAAAGATGGGACGAACACTACGATGAAACAGGAGAGAAAGTCGGATGGTTCGCGATGAATCAAAATGATCTTCTTCGGGACCGTGTCCAGCGTCTTAAACTGGAGTTCCGAGCGATGAAGTTAGAGTTCAAACCGTATCACCAGTATAGGATTCGGAGACCGTTGGCCGTTGTTATGCCCCGAATCAAACGGAAAAGTATAGATGAAGCTCCGGAAAATCCTAGGGATCCGAAAGTGTATATGGTAGAATGTGGGAGTGTAGCGACAGAAGTGGAGCTCTGCCCACCTCCGATCGTGGCGCCTGCCAAATTAAAAGTAGTGAAATTCGGTTGGGCTCTCTCCCCCATCACGGGAAGAGTCATTCGTTAACGTGTTGGAGAGTATGAGTAACGTACTCCAAAGAAAAATTTTCGTTTTGATTAATTTTGAGCCACGGTCATATGCCGATTGGCTGAGTTTGAAAAGTTTCGATGTTTTGACGTTTCTATATTGTTATGTGCCCGTTGGTACTTTTGTTTAGTAGTAGTAGTTTATAGGAATACCATTTTAGGTACTTTTGACGTAGTATAGTTGACCAGGTACTTAGCGCGTATCTGTGCATTTTTTGTAGTAACTTGTAAAAACGTATTTTCTGTTGGTTTTCGCCCACTTGACGTTTTTGGGCATTTAAAATTCATGACTGTAGTAAGTAGGAATCTTTCCCCTCACTCATCAGCGAGTGAATAGTTCAAACCATAATAATCGTATATATGTTTGACTTACCATTTTGTGCCTACGATCTGATCTCCGAGAAGATAGACTTGAATCATTAATGTGTGTTATGACATATTAATCAACTGATTTAATTTTGTACGAGGCAAATTATGTTTGTGCCTTTTTCATGTAATTTCTATTAAAGTTTTTCTTGATCCCATTTTGTGTTGGTGGATCAACTAATTATTTTGTTAAATAAATGAGAACGTAGGAAAACAATTTAATGTGTGTGCAGTTTCTTTCCACATAAATTATTTTCAGTTTCATTTCTGTTTCCGCTTACCCGTTCGGACGTCGAGCGCGGACGTCGACCCTTGGGTGAGGATTTGAAAGAAAAATAATCGACGAGCCCAAGAAATCCTTTTGGAGCTGAAGAACTCGAGAAGGATCCGTGGATGCGAGGCTTGTTCGTCAGAATTCGATCAGGAGGAAAAATAACCCCAACCCCCGTAGCGAATGTAGGGACGAGAGAGGAAGCGTCTCAGAGAGCTTTCCTTAGGCAGAGATTTTAAAATCTCTGCGAGTCGGCTTTGAATTGGCAGCAGCACAACAAGCAGAAATTATATCGCTCGTAAAAATCTTTTTCGTTACGTTAAATTTTGACTGAATACTTCTGGCTCGTATTCTTTTCGTTTTCGATCGTAGAAATATTATTTCGAAAGTATTTCATTTTATATTAAAAGATTAAAAGTAGAATTTAGATATTACATATTTGAAAGGTCGTAGGTCAATACTCTTCGTTTATTAAGTTTTCTATTTTGGATTCCCCATCCCTCGGACTGTACGAATTCTGATCGAGTAAGCTTCACACGGTATCGTATCTTTTAATAAATATTAATCATAAAATATTCGGACGAAATCATTCTCGTAAATGTATAGCTTTTCATTTTCCTTTCGTTGATATCAAAGTAAAAGTAACAGTATTATTTTATTAGGAATTTACATTTTGTTTCGGGACACTGATCCCATTTTCCTTTTCGTAAATAAAGTAACATTCAATTAATTCGTAAAGTAATTTACAATCTTGTGTGTTCCTACGTTCATATTATTGCATTTCATATAAATTGTATTTACTTATTTACATTATAATAATTATTACAGATAATTTAAGCGCATAACATAATTCATTCGTTTGATTTGTGCATCCATATAGTTATTGTGCTCACCATACACCAACCCATTAGTTAGTAGGCAATAGGTCAAAATCTCTCCCCACATTGCCAGTATCTCTCATAGCAAGCAAGGACCAATAATTAATTAGTGCATTTGAGGGAACGCAGCACTTCGGCCAGCTTTCCCTGCCTACATTAGTTATTGTTTTCCGAAAGTAGGAAAGATATTACTGCGATATTTTTCTTCCCTTCTCATGTTTTTATGACATAGCTCATTTTGATTCTAGCTTAAATTGGATATGGGTCATTTTAGTTCTTCACAGGCGATATATATAATTAACAATACCAGAGCAGCTGCAGAATTTTTATAAAGGACTGTGCGTAAAACTAATTTTTTGTACACACCTTCTCAAGTAATTCATAGGCTTCTTCTGCTTTTTATCCTTACACCTGGAACTTTGGACTACAATAAAATTTCCCGTCTGCGTTCTGACTAGGGATGATACACAAATGACGTAATTAAAAAATCAAAATTGTTAGAACCTTCATAATATGTCAACAGCTTACGAATATGTTAATTTGTTTTTTAACATAGAATGTCTCATCATAAGCCAAGTAAACGTAGTTAAACCTAAGAATGAAATTATTTGTGGGGGATCCTAAAAACTTTATACAAAATTATCTTCTGATAGAATTTGAAACTTGTGGAAATTTAATTATTGTTTGTTGTTTCAAAACGTATTAGTACGAATTTCCGGAAAGAGGTTTTGTTTATCCCATTAACTTAAACATTTTTCAAAAAAATATAAAATAAATAAATATTGAGCTTTGAAGGAACTAAAGAGTAGATACCCAGAAATGACCCAGCGGACCAAGATTGTATTTTCGTTTAAGTCTGCTTATTTGAGTGTTACAGATATGGAAGGTATTTTTTTCGCAGTAGCAAACAATGTCTGCATTAAATCCTATTTGCATGAGTAATTACTTCCTAACTATGTATTACAAATTTTGAAATACAATACTTAACTTATTTTTTCAACTAATTTCAGAAATTCAAAAACACTTGGAGCCTGTTGCTTTCTGCATTGAAATTCTGCCATAGAAAAAATGTATGAGAAGATTGAGCCACTTGTCAAGCGACTTTAAAATATTACAAATTATGATTCGCTATAGATGGTATATGGGTACTCAGCAGAGCTTTTGTTCCAGAAATTCCTTGAGTCAATGACAGTTTTATGATTTTAATTCCAAATAACGAGAATAAATTCCATACTATTAGGAAGATGCGCTTTCAGTTTCGAATTTTCATATCGGCTTGCAATTTCCAGCTGTTGTTTTGTTGGATTTATAGGAAAGCGTCTATTCTTCGTCCTACATAGAGATAGGGGATTATAATCCTTGAATCATATGCATATGTATTTGAAATTCACTTTATCGTAAATACACAGCACCTACTGTCTAATACCTTTTACATATCGTCTGTGAAGAACCAAAATTACCCATTAGACCCATTTCTATCTGTAGCCAAAACTATTATCAGCTATCTACACAAATATTCACATATGTCTAGAGAGCATTTAAATAGAACATTTTACTTTTTTCAAAAATATGTAAATACAAAATTTTACAACTTTTTAAAAACATAGAATGATAATATTTTGCACCATTAAAAAACCATCGAATTAGAATATTTTGCACCTTTTTAAAAACATAGAATTAGAACATTTTGCACCTTTTCAAAAACATGAAATGAGAGCATCTTGCACCTTTTTAAAAACATGGAATTGGAAAAAATTGCACCTTTTCAAAAACATGGAATTAGAACATTTTGCACTTTTTTAAAAAAATGCAATTAGAAAATTTTGCACCTTTTCAAAAACTTGTAAATATGACATTTTACATTGTTAAAAAACATGAAAATAGAACCTTTTACACTTTTCTAAACCTTATAATTAACAGTTTATGCCTTTTTTTCATTGTGTTTGAAAGAAGAATAATCGACCAGCTCAAGAAATCCTTTTGGAGCTGAAGAACTCGAGAAGGATCCGTGGATGCGAGGCTTGTTCGTCAGAATTCGATCAGGAGGAAAAATAACCCCAACCCCCGTAGCGAATGTAGGGACGAGAGAGGAAGCGTCTCAGAGAGCTTTCCTCAGGCAGAGATTTTAAAATCTCTGCGAGTCGGCTTTGAATTGGCAGCAGCACAACAAGCAGAAATTATATCGCTCGTAGAAATCTTTTTCGTTACGTTAAATTTTGACTGAATACTTCTGGCTCGTATTCTTTTCGTTTTCGATCGTAGAAATATTATTTCGAAAGTATTTCATTTTATATTAAAAGATTAAAAGTAGAATTTAGATATTACATATTTGAAAGGTCGTAGGTCAATACTCTTCGTTTATTAAGTTTTCTATTTTGGATTCCCCATCCCTCGGACTGTACGAATTCTGATCGAGTAAGCATCACACGGTATCGTATCTTTTAATAAATATTAATCATAAAATATTCGGACGAAATCATTCTCGTAAATGTATAATTTTTCATTTTCCTTTCGTTGATATCAAAGTAAAAGTAACAGTATCATTTTATTAGGAATTTACATTTTGTTTCGGGACACTGATCCCATTTTCCTTTTCGTAAATAAAGTAACATTCAATTAATTCGTAAAGTAATTTACAATCTTGTGTGTTCCTACGTTCATATTATTGCATTTCTTATAAATTGTATTTACTTATTTACATTATAATAATTATTACAGATAATTTAAGCGCATAACATAATTCATTCGTTTGATTTGTGCATCCATATAGTTATTGTGCTCACCATACACCAACCCATTAGTTAGTATGCAATAGGTCAAAATCTCTCCCCACATTGCCAGTATCTCTCATAGCAAGCAAGGACCAATAATTAATTAGTGCATTTGAGGGAACGCAGCACTTCGGCCAGCTTTCCCTGCCTACATTAGTTATTGTTTTCCGAAAGTAGGAAAGATATTACTGCGATATTTTTCTTCCTTTCTCAAAGGTGCGGGGTAACGCGAGACTGACCCTGTGACCCGCTATTCGACGCGCAAAATAAAATAGTATAGCTAAATAGTCAATTTAGAAACCCTTGCGTTAATTAGATAGTCGAAATTCGGGTGTAAACTGAGACACTGTTTGTGGCTGCAAGTTCGGAATTGACACTTGCGTTGAAAGTAGAAAACAGCTACAGGTAATTAAGGTAATTCTAATATAAGTACTAGCTAACACTTGCGTGAATTAGTAGCAAGTAGTTGTTGTACCAAAGCGGCACTTGCGCTCCGAGTAGGCAATAACTAAATATAGTTAATTTAATTTTAGTTAAAGTTAGAAGTTTGAAAAATATATGCGTCACTAAAACTAGGCAAAACTCCGTAGATATATTATATACCACGGCAAGCATCGTCCGACGTTTGTGGCATAATACGGTCACTTCATAGTTATAGTGCCTGTGCATGAAAATAGGCGTCGTGAAAAGCGTGGTTATATAGGTAGACCATAGGAGTGGCTGTTATAGCACTGCTCCACTTTCCCTTTTCGTCCGTTAGAATTTCCGAGGCATCACGCCATACTGCCATCAGTACTTCACCGCATCTGAAACCATACAATATTCAGAATTTGCTGACTCACAAGTTTGCCGTGCAATTTCATATAAAATTGAATTTTCTTGTGTCCTGTGTATTCGAAAGTAGGCCAAGTTGAAAGTTAAAGTTAGAATTCGAAAGTAGATAGTGTGTTTCGAAAAACGAGTTGAAGCTGTAAACTGAAAAGTCGAAATCAGTCGAAAATCGAAGTTCTTAGAATTGTGTAAGTTCGTAACTCACAAATCCGTAAGTTTTTACAGTTAACATTAATGCGTCCAGAGACACGCCATTTGGCAGCCGACTTACTTAACGGCATATTAGATTTTTATATTTTTGTAGGATTCTACAAACTTCATTACGCACAGTTCCTACCCGTATATTTGTTCATTTTGTTGTCGTTTATAATAGTAATCAAAATCTGTGATTTTTCTATTCAACCCCGAATTTTTAAGCCTGTAGTCAAACCAAAACATATCTGTAAGTCTTTGCTTCGTAAGACTAGGCCGCGCAGAATTATATATTATCGGCATTATAGGTATAATCATACCCACGCCTACAGAGGATTCCGTAGAACTCTGCCGTGTAATTTACTCGATTGAATTCAAACCAAAAGTATCGTAAATAAGACTTTGTGAGGTCAAAATAATCGCATGAATTTACGATAAAATATTTTTTTCATTTTCGTTGTTTTTGTTCATTCCATTTCGTTCGTATCGATATTTTTGATCGGTGCACCTCTCAGTTGTCAGTTAACTCTGCCTGAAACAAAGTCACGCCCCACGTCGTCGTCGTATATTTATGTAAATCGAAGGTCATAACCGAAACATTATTAACCTGCATGTACGAATGTGTGAGGTCCTCATTTTGAAGCCGAAAATCGAAAGTGGTAAAACGACCTATACCGAAAATACATATTATATATATTTATGAGTATTGCTAATCGAATTTATGTCTTCTCTTTTTCGTAGAAAATAATTTTATCCGTTGACCTGTGAAGTTGGTTCGATAGCCACTTCCTCCTGTCAAAATCCGATCGTAGATAGACGAACCGAATCTTATCTTTTGACCAAGGAGTTCCCTGGATTGACGTATCATTTCGTGACTGTCATTGTTTGAAACCGGACGTAGGGGAATTACCCGAATTTTGACCGTAAGGAGATACCGACAAGCCATTTCAAGTACTCATCGCCCGTAGCCGTCATTAATCAACGAATTAACGGTGATCAAATCTTTCAGGCCAAACGAGCTTGAACAGATCGAGGTACATATATATAATAAATATAATTTATTACATGCTTCATAGAACGTAGAATTGTAGATGCTTTCGTAGGTGCTTTACATAATATTGCATCATATTAGTGGAAGTTGCGCGTCCGAATCGCCATACCCTCACTGCTTAGCTGGTCGCCCCATCCAAATTCATCTCAAAAGTTCATAATTTTATTGAAAGTTGGTCTAATATAGCGAGTGTTATTATATTGTATGTTATATTGTGGAAAGTAGGGAGACATCGACAGTAGGCATTCCCATTACCGTTACATCGTTAGGGAATACATACCTAGCCATCGCCACGCCATTCCTAGTTTGGAATTCTTCGTTCATACATACTTATTTCGACTGAACTCGCGTGACCCCAGTCTGTATCGTACCACTTCGTCTCGACAAAGTCCATTCAAACGCGTCTCTCCTAATTTAAATATTTTTCCCATTAGGGAAGTAAATCTGAAAGTGTCTAGACTTCGTGATTTCTAGTACAGATAAGTCATAAGGCTTTTCCTTTGTGTGCGTTCGTTAACCTTAGCAATTAAGATTAGAAGTACGTTTCGACAAAATTTTACAGAATTTAATCTCAAATTTTGAGTTTCCGTTTCTTTTATTTAAAATATTAATGTTGAATAATTTAAATACAACAAAAGACAAGAATTTCCTGTCGCTCGAATAAACTTCGAATCAGGGCACAGCCGTGCTACTAATTCATCATTTTCGAGATCTATCCGAGCCTTCGAAAATTCTTTAAATAAGAAATCATATCTGCGTAGAATAATTAAATAAAGTTCATAGGTAAATAATTTCTTTTGCGTGGCATGACTTGAGGTCATCCCATATTTCAGGTACGAACCAACGGGGATTTAAGAAAGGACAACTAATTCATTAGTTTGAATTTCGAATTAGTTAAGCTAATAGAATTACATTATATTATAATAAAAGCTATGTTCGAATATAACCGTAGGTATATACTCTAAGTAGGTACCCACACAAAAGGAAAACCCTTACTTATCGTATGACTTGAATATAATTGCAATTTGATTGATATATGGACAATCGTGTCTTAGACACTACCCGATTTCACAAGTCTATGAACGCTCATGCATACGTAATACAGCGATTGCGAATTATTGCCGTACTTGATTTGAATTTAAGTACTAAATCGACGATTTCGATTTTAAAGCAAGGTTTGCCTAGTGACGTGGCAGAGACAATAGGTACTTGTCCAACTATCGACATATTTATATTACTATTACAACGAGCCCTACAACAACGTCCATAGGGAAATAACTTTGATTTATTACTAACAAATATATGTACGTAGGTTCCCATACAAGTGAGAACCCTGATTTTCGATTTTTAATTAATATATGGCTCACAGTTTGATATCGCTGACTAACTTTCGGCTTGGTAAAGATATCGACATTTACGTAACCGAACGACTTATTGCTTTAGCCGTGATTGAAGATAATATCACCGAAGAAAGTCAACTACGATTTTTGATTGACGGATTGCCCAGTCATTTAGCATCCCAAGTCGTGTCTTGCCCCACTATCGAAAATTTTGTTTCGACTTTGAAACGGGTGATGCAATCACGATTATAAAATAATTCCATATAATTTTCGAAAGTAGATATTGACATACTTATATATTACGTACGTAGGGAAATTAAAAGTACTTCCCACTAATTGAATAATTGTGTGAATTGTCCTGCTTTCCAGTCGGATAATATCTCCGAGATATTTCCACACTGGAAGATATAAGCAAAGCCGGAACTTCGAAGGGGAAAGATATTGAGGAAAATCGAAATCCTCACGGCAGCTTGTCAGACGTAAAAGCTGAGTCACCCTTAGCCACTGATAATTCCGAATTCAGTGCTTTCTCGGTCCACGGAGAAACTACCTTAGAAAGTCTTCCGCGGGAATTATTACAATTACCTGAGGAATCGGACGATACATACTTGGCTCGAATCAACGAACAAGCCAAGAAATTTCACCAAGACGTCGACGCGGCTTTCCGCGACGATCATACTTTCGCTTTCGACACAATAAAACCAGTACGGGATTTATTCTTTGAACTCGACCCTGTGTACGTAGGGACAGAATCAGGATAGCCAGTCCTTAGATTAAAGAGATTAGACGACGTGACTAAATCGGTTTCCAAATTCTTTAAAAGCAGAATCATGAAACCTGGAGGAGTAGATGCCCAAACTTCAGGAGACCCGACTAACGCGGGAGTTATTGCTCCTCAACAAATTAGTTCTGGCAACGTTGTTACAGGAAATACGGGACAAAGTAGTGGCGCTCCACCGGCACCCACGAATGTCACTGGAACGGCCCCCACGGGGATGACTCCTGATCACATCCGTGCCATTGTTGAGCCATTCTACGAGTATTGCTCAGGCGGATTGGATCGTACACAAATCCGACTCATTAATGAGCAGAAATTAATAGAACCGATTGGACATTTTAAGGGCGAACGCGAAGCCGCCTTCTGGCTCATTGAATATAAGAAGGAAATTCTCCGACGTAATATCACGTCATACCAAGCCATTATGTCACTGGACCAATTATTAGAGGGTCCGGCTAAAACGTGGTGGTCATCCGAGAAAAATTAGCATTTCGCCACTCTGGATGAGAATGATGTCGAGGAGTGTAACCATATATGGGATCAAATTATGGATTCCAAGGTACTCCGCTTTGACCGAGCTCACATGTCGAGCAAAGCCGCTTCAGAATTACCGAAAACCATATACCGTCCTGGTATGGGTGGTAATGAATATGTGGCAGGTCGACTGCACATTTTAGCGCAAATTGATCCCAATATGGGAACGGAAGCAAAAATTAAATATTTAATCGAAGGGCTTCCAGATTTGTTGGCAGATAAAGTCATGTCCTGCTCCAGCATCGATAACATGACTAAAACATTAAATAGGTACATAGAAATAAATTCAAAGAAGGCACAAGAAACCTATAATTATACGAACGTAGCCCAGAAACCAGCTTTTGCACGTAGTAATAAAGTTGCCGACGTCCCTGATATTAACAATGCAAATACGTTTGTAGGCCACCCTAATTACAATAATAATAGGAATAATAACAATTCGCGAAATAATAATTCGAATAACAATAATCGAGGCCAAAATAATAAGTACACAGATGTACAATTTACGAATAGTTTTTCGGCTGCTCATAAAGCATCCTGTGTGACTCCAGACGGGAGGCCCACTTGCTTTAGATGCCAAAGCCCTCGTCACAGTGTGTGGAAATGTTGGCTGTTTATGGATGAAAATAACATCCCATTGCCACCTGAAGCGGAAGGTTGGAAACGCAATCGTGCTGGTGGAAATAATTATGGCTCCGGTGGCCATAATAATAATTCCAATCACAATAGCCATCGTAATAATAATTATAATAATCGGAATAATTATAATCAAAATCGGAATTATAATAATAATCAGAATCGAAATTCTGGTTATATAAATAATTCTAACCATAATAATTCGAACGTAGGCCAACCCACTCCTCAAGAATTTATGCGTTTCGTGCAACTTTTCGCACCCTACTTAGGTAATGGTAATCATAATAATTACCAAAACAACCATAACGATCGAAATGTCCAAATTACGCCTATGGACCAAGATACAGATCTTGTTCCCCACATTGACCAAGTTCGCAATCGCATGGCTCAGAATCAGCCGAATTCAAATAACATACATATGCGAATGTTAAAATTTCAGCTTCCGAAAGTGGAGCCTATTTTAACGTACGAGGCCATTCAGTCGGAAATTGCTCTCCGAAAATTGCAAGGGAATGCAATGACTGAGAATCGAAGCCCTAATAATTGTGTCGTCCCTGAATCACTTTTTGAGTACCCCGACGTGAACGAGGTACATTTAATTCGGTCAAACCGAATTTCGGGCAACGATATTCGTCGCGACTTCACTTTCCAACATATAAATGGAAAAGGCCTAAATATTAATGTGCTAACCGATACTTGCGCTTCCATTAGCAGTATTAGTCCGTTCGCTGTCGCCTGTCTAGGTATGAAAGATCTTATTCAGTCCTGCCGTCCGATCCAAGCTATTCTGTCCATCGATACCGGGACACCTCATTTCATAGATAAATTTATTTTCATCAAAGTCCAAATTCCTGAATTGGATAAATGGATTTTGTGGGGATTCTTCGTTATTAATTCTCCTAGTAACGACGTTGTTTTCGGAATGGATAGGTTAATCGCGTACGATGCAATGGTCCATTGCAGATTGGGTACCGTTAAGTTCACTAAAGTCGAAAATTGCATTACTGACAAACCTAAGTTCATAATAGACGATCGGCCGAATCATACTATATATGCCAAAAGTAGAGTAGGTAGGAGTATGCACCCACCTCATAATTTAAAATTAAACGCGCATAATCCTACGATAGTTAAAAATTACGAAGATATGGCTGTAGAATGCATGTCCATGAGCGGTGCTTTGTCTGTTAATGAAAATTTAAATCCTTTAAATTTACCGTTTTTGCCCGTAGTTACGCCAGCCAGTAGGACACCCACACATATTGGAGGTGCCAATACAATTCGCCCCGAAGTCGAAACTACGAGTTCCTTTGATGAGGAAGTGAAAAGTATTGCTACTTCCATAATGTCAAGCACGGCCGAAGCCGAGCTGCCAAAATATAAATTGCGTTTATTTACTGTCAATCCTGTTCAGTTGTACGTAGACAAATCAACTAAAAATCCCATTTATACGGCCAATAGGAATTATAATGGCCCGATCGTAGTTGAGCCCAATTTTCATCTTTTCAATAAATTCGGAGCGTTAGTCGAAGAAAATAGAGTTAATATCACTTATGGCTCAGGATATTGCCATGCCATTAGTGTAGATGAAGATTTCGTTCTCCCAAAACAGGGACTATTTAGTACGTATCGCCCGCTGCCACAATATTACATGCGAAGTAACAAGATAAATATAGACGATCAACAATGCCCCATAGGAGAGGACACGAAGCCTATTCCGGATGAAATTCCGGGTAGCAGAGAATTGACCGATGACGAATGGAATCAATTCAAAATTTTCGAGGGACTTTCCGTTTTAGAAAAACGGATAGTCCGCATTTTGTTATCAAAGTATTATTCCGTTTTTGGCTGGAAGCCAGAGGATTTCCATTCCTCAATGATCGATCCTCTAACAGGGAAAACTCTTCAAGTACATATCGATTTACTTGACCCTACGCCCCTCATTCAAACTCCTGCAGCCATGTCGAATTTATTTAAGGTCGTGTGCCGCGATGACACCGATGATTTGCTTATGAAGCAGATTATAGAAATCTGCCATTCGTATTGGGTTTCTCAACAGCGCGTAGTCAGGAAAGGCACCAATGGTTGGCGTCCAGTTCTAGATCTTCGGGAAATAAATAGGAGAGTAAAACCTATCGCCGTGCCCCTCCCACCGATCGTAGATAAAATAAATAAATTGGCGGATTGCACGCATTATTGCCAATTAGATATGGCTAGTTCATACCAACAGGTAGAAGTCGAGGAAGATAGTAGGAACTATTTAGCCTACATAAATCATACGGGTACATGGCGATTCAAAAGACTGGCATTTGGTTTCATAAACAGTGGCGCACTTTTCCAATCGGCTATGTCTAAAATTACGAAGCCCTACAATCATAAATGGTTGAGTCAGTACGTTGATGACTCTGGTTTTGGTGGAAAAGGTTTTGAAGAAATGTTGCATAGGCTAGAATTACTTCTCTGGCTATTCGTTCAAGCTAATATAAAATTAAAGCCCAGTAAATGTCACATAGGATTTCCGAGCATAATATTCCTAGGGCATCGTGTCAGCAAGGAGGGTGTGTCAATTGATGCCGATCGCATCAAAACTATCGTAGAGTACCCTTACCCCACTAGCACGACAGAAATCCGTCGTTTCATAGGGATTTCAAATTTCTTTCGACGTATGATCCATGGCTATTCTCGAATGGCTCGACCCTTGTATCATCTTCTCATGAAAGATGTGCCTTTCGTCTTCGACTCGTCCTGCCGTGAGGCAGTGGACAAAATAAAATCGGCAATCACGAATGCTCCCGTGTTAGCATTCCCCGACGACAATGCACAACTCGAGTTGTGGACGGACGCCTCAGAATTCGAAATAGCGGGCTGTTTAGTCCAGAAAGTAGGTGAATTACGTCGTCCCCTCGGTTTTGCTTCGCATACCTTGACCACGGCCGAAAGAAAATGGTCCGTGACGGACAAGGAGTGCTTGGCTATTATTTATTCTTTACAAAAATTTCGAAATTTTGTATTGGGCCGGAAGGTGCATATCTACACCGACCACTCAGCCCTCACGTCAATCCTACATACATCCGAATGCAACAGTCGTCTCATCCGTTGGAGCTTGAAGCTCAGTGAGTACGATCTGAAGATCTACCACGTCGCTGGAAAATGCAACGAAATGGCAGATGGTCTTAGTCGTCCCCCGAGAAACTGCCATGTTCGTACTCCCGAGAGAGAGCCCAAAATCCATTCCATTCACATTCGCTCCATTAAAGATGTGGATTTTATCAAACGGTGCGATCGCATTAAAACCAACCTCGAGAAATTAAAAACTCTGCAGCTCAACGACCGTCGCATAAGCAAAATTATTATATCCTTACGTAAGGATATTGAAAATAAATTCCTTGGGTATAATAAATACCGGAAAAATTTTCAACTTAATCCAAACTCCGGCATACTTGAGCGCCTTTCAGGAGAACCATTAGGAAAATTATGGGTGAGCGTTCTCACTGAAGATTTAGCTCGGCATTCTATAAAATATTTACACGATCGTTCTCATTTAGGACATGAGAAAATTTATGCAGCTCTACGGGAAGAATACTGGTTCTTCCAAATGCATAAATTGGTGATGGAAGTGTGTCGTTCGTGTGACACCTGTCAATGACATTTCATCCAACGTAAGAGCCGCTCCGGGCCGCTCCACGTCATGATTACGCCTCAGCTTCCGTACGCCAAAATGTCCATCGATTATTTAGGGCCATTAAATCGCACTCAGGCAGGACACCAATACATATTAGCATGCATTGACCAATGTACTAGATACATATATTTGTTCCCGACTGTAGGACCAACGACTGCAGAAACGATACGTTGCCTCGAACCCCTGGTACAAAAACATAAGATTCAGGCCCTGGTCTCCGATAATGGAGCCGCCTTTACCTCCAACGAATATTTTCGCTTTTGCGAAAATTATGGTATCATTCGCATTGCTACTTCGGCACGTCATGCCAGTAGTAATGCTTTCGTAGAAAGGAGCAATTCTACATTCGGCTCCATTTTAAAGAAATTGAAATTTGATTCCCAAGATCCATGGGATTCTTTACTCCCGCACGTCGCGAATGAGTACAATGCTGCCAAACACAGCAGTACTGGGTATATTCCCTACTTTCTTATGTATGGACGATCGCTTACCCATCCCTACGAGCAAAATATGTCCGAAAGTTCTTCGGCTGATGATGACCCCGAGAGGCATCTTATTCGGATTGGCGAGCTCTTTAAGCATCGCATGCAGGCTCACCAAAATTCATGTGAGAACCAACTCAAACGAAAATTGGAGTTCGACCGTAGGCATCCCCACACTAATTTTAATATCGGTAATCTCGTTTTAAAACGAAATTACACTCGCAAAACAGGGACGCCCAGTAAATTTATGGTGCGCTATTCCGGTCCCTATAAAATTTATAGTTTAATCGAAAACGAGCATGTTTATTTCCTCTGTCCTACGGACTATGACTTAACATCAACCGAGAAACCTACAGAGGTGGAAATGGTACATGGCCATAACCTCCTCTTATACATCCCTTTGTTACTCGATCAGCCTCCTCCGGAGGTGGACCAAAATTTAGAGTGGCTTAATTTATTTAAGCCCACTGCCGCTGACCATGTTTTCTTCATTGAGCCTACGATCGACCCCACTGAGGAACCACAAGAAGATGGTAAAAATATTTTTCCCGACGTCGTCCCACGAGGTATATATAATCATAGTGCTCCATCACATCGTGAGCACACTCCGAGTGCTCCGCCATACGATATTTTATCTGATTCAGATGATTCAGATTCGGTCCATAGCATGGGTTCTTTGGACAGCACCGATGTGTCTCGCCATTCTTGGCGAGGCCAAACTATTATTGAGACTCCCGATTCCAAGAGTTCTCCAGACCCACGGGGGAGAGAAGGGAGTGGATCCGTGTCCGCCGGGCCACGTCATGAAAATTCGCATGTTAGTCCCCGAGACAGAACATGCAGTGTATGGGATCGCTTCGACAGCGCCCAAGAAACTTTTGCGTCACCGTCTCCGAAAAGAAATTCGATTTCTCCAGCAAATGTAAAATCGAAAACGCCGCCTAAACTCACTGGTAAATCTCCGAAAACTCCGACTAACATTAATAATATACAAGGTAATGTACAAAGTCCTACGATCGTGGAGCCAGTAGCTCCAAATTTACCCGGATCCTCTCGATCCCAAATACCAGTCCCAGTTGAAGTAGAGAGACCAAAAAGGGATCAAAAATGGAATACGCGCTACGATCCCGCAATTTATGAAATTGGAAAATTGCAATCTTTAGAGCTTGACCGTAGTTATGCTTTCGCGCAATTTACGGACTTGATGTCTCAAGTCCAAGAAAATATTTTTGCAAGTAGATGCGTTGAGCAAAGTAGTGTAGATAAAATGCACTAATGGGTAAGAAAATCGAACGAATGAATAATGTAAATAATTTAAGGTTTGATTAACTGTGTGCGTGCAAAATAAGATGAATCAGATTAGTGAGGACGATCTCCTAATGGCGAGCGATGATGAAACCGTAATAATAACTCCGGGTGAGGATGAAAATATGTTGCTGATGGACATCGACGAAGATAGTCCTACGAAAGTTGTTGTTGCTGAGGCTCCCGATAGTCCAGACGAAAAGATGTTAGAAGACCAGGATCCAAACTTGGGTGAGGATCACCGAAAGCGAAGATCCGCCCTGGATGAATTAAAACAGACATTCGCAGATATTCATCAAAAGATCGAGGATGAGGAACGTGCCATCCGATTTATGGAGGTTGCGGAAACGAGTGCAACTCCGAAAGAAAAAGTTGGAGTTGAAAAAGCGGCGCCAAAAATTAACGTACCAAAGATTCGTGAATGTCCAGTGTGTATAAATAGAGGACTCCGAGAGAACTTGCGGCATGTCTTCGATGAATGCCCGGTAAAGCGAACCCAGCGGCTCCAGCCGTATTCGCCAAATGTGAAACTCTGTTGGTCTTGTCAGGGCCCGCATTTGTATCGTAACTGTCCCAATAATCGACATTAAAATTCTCCGTAAAGTTATATATAGAAGAACGTAGATTCTGTCGACATGTAAATATAACACAATTAAATAAGCTCATATTTTTTAAGTTGCATAAAACTGCACTGATTTTCACTTTCGTAAAATATAATAATTTTTGCATCTCATAATTTTAATTTCGTTAGTTTTGTTTTCCTTTCGAATGTAGATAAAAAGTGATACGAAAGTAGACTCACAATTTTACCGTTCTATGTCCAAAGGTTATAATTGGGAAGTTTTTACTTTTTATTTTTTTTGATTTCCTTCCCACCTTCCAATGCACATAGATGGAAGATTGTCCATATGTAGCGGCGATAGTACGGGGACCCTTCGTGGAGTCCGAGAATGTTGATTTCTCCGATGATAGTTTCCAGAGTACGTAGAAACTATAATTTAAAATATACAATAATTTTCGTGAACGTAGAAAATGTAAATTCATGAACGTAGGAGGATTAATTTGCGTGAGTGTTTTTTTTTGTAGTTTATAGGGAAATCCCTCGCTACGATGAGGACACTGAAGACGATAAGAAAGAAATCGTACTTGACAAAATGTTCCATGCTGAAGATCAGTTGGAAATTGAGGAAGAATATTCCGGATTTCCTCAAAGATGGGACGAACACTACGATGAAACAGGAGAGAAAGTCGGATGGTTCGCGATGAATCAAAATGATCTTCTTCGGGACCGTGTCCAGCGTCTTAAACTGGAGTTCCGAGCGATGAAGTTAGAGTTCAAACCGTATCACCAGTATAGGATTCGGAGACCGTTGGCCGTTGTTATGCCCCGAATCAAACGGAAAAGTATAGATGAAGCTCCGGAAAATCCTAGGGATCCGAAAGTGTATATGGTAGAATGTGGGAGTGTAGCGACAGAAGTGGAGCTCTGCCCACCTCCGATCGTGGCGCCTGCCAAATTAAAAGTAGTGAAATTCGGTTGGGCTCTCTCCCCCATCACGGGAAGAGTCATTCGTAAACGTGTTGGAGAGTATGAGTAACGTACTCCAAAGAAAAATTTTCGTTTTGATTAATTTTGAGCCACGGTCATATGCCGATTGGCTGAGTTTGAAAAGTTTCGATGTTTTGACGTTTCTATATTGTTATGTGCCCGTTGGTACTTTTGTTTAGTAGTAGTAGTTTATAGGAATACCATTTTAGGTACTTTTGACGTAGTATAGTTGACCAGGTACTTAGCGCGTATCTGTGCATTTTTTGTAGTAACTTGTAAAAACGTATTTTCTGTTGGTTTTCGCCCACTTGACGTTTTTGGGCATTTAAAATTCATGACTGTAGTAAGTAGGAATCTTTCCCCTCACTCATCAGCGAGTGAATAGTTCAAACCATAATAATCGTATATATGTTTGACTTACCATTTTGTGCCTACGATCTGATCTCCGAGAAGATAGACTTGAATCATTAATGTGTGTTATGACATATTAATCAACTGATTTAATTTTGTACGAGGCAAATTATGTTTGTGCCTTTTTCATGTAATTTCTATTAAAGTTTTTCTTGATCCCATTTTGTGTTGGTGGATCAACTAATTATTTTGTTAAATAAATGAGAACGTAGGAAAACAATTTAATGTGTGTGCAGTTTCTTTCCACATAAATTATTTTCAGTTTCATTTCTGTTTCCGCTTACCCGTTCGGACGTCGAGCGCGGACGTCGACCCTTGGGTGAGGATTTGAAAGAAAAATAATCGACGAGCTCAAGAAATCCTTTTGGAGCTGAAGAACTCGAGAAGGATCCGTGGATGCGAGGCTTGTTCGTCAGAATTCGATCAGGAGGAAAAATAACCCCAACCCCCGTAGCGAATGTAGGGACGAGAGAGGAAGCGTCTCAGAGAGCTTTCCTCAGGCAGAGATTTTAAAATCTCTGCGAGTCGGCTTTGAATTGGCAGCAGCACAACAAGCAGAAATTATATCGCTCGTAAAAATCTTTTTCGTTACGTTAAATTTTGACTGAATACTTCTGGCTCGTATTCTTTTCGTTTTCGATCGTAGAAATATTATTTCGAAAGTATTTCATTTTATATTAAAAGATTAAAAGTAGAATTTAGATATTACATATTTGAAAGGTCGTAGGTCAATACTCTTCGTTTATTAAGTTTTCTATTTTGGATTCCCCATCCCTCGGACTGTACGAATTCTGATCGAGTAAGCTTCACACGGTATCGTATCTTTTAATAAATATTAATCATAAAATATTCGGACGAAATCATTCTCGTAAATGTATAGCTTTTCATTTTCCTTTCGTTGATATCAAAGTAAAAGTAACAGTATTATTTTATTAGGAATTTACATTTTGTTTCGGGACACTGATCCCATTTTCCTTTTCGTAAATAAAGTAACATTCAATTAATTCGTAAAGTAATTTACAATCTTGTGTGTTCCTACGTTCATATTATTGCATTTCATATAAATTGTATTTACTTATTTACATTATAATAATTATTACAGATAATTTAAGCGCATAACATAATTCATTCGTTTGATTTGTGCATCCATATAGTTATTGTGCTCACCATACACCAACCCATTAGTTAGTAGGCAATAGGTCAAAATCTCTCCCCACATTGCCAGTATCTCTCATAGCAAGCAAGGACCAATAATTAATTAGTGCATTTGAGGGAACGCAGCACTTCGGCCAGCTTTCCCTGCCTACATTAGTTATTGTTTTCCGAAAGTAGGAAAGATATTACTGCGATATTTTTCTTCCCTTCTCATGTTTTTATGACATAGCTCATTTTGATTCTAGCTTAAATTGGATATGGGTCATTTTAGTTCTTCACAGGCGATATATATAATTAACAATACCAGAGCAGCTGCAGAATTTTTATAAAGGACTGTGCGTAAAACTAATTTTTTGTACACACCTTCTCAAGTAATTCATAGGCTTCTTCTGCTTTTTATCCTTACACCTGGAACTTTGGACTACAATAAAATTTCCCGTCTGCGTTCTGACTAGGGATGATACACAAATGACGTAATTAAAAAATCAAAATTGTTAGAACCTTCATAATATGTCAACAGCTTACGAATATGTTAATTTGTTTTTTAACATAGAATGTCTCATCATAAGCCAAGTAAACGTAGTTAAACCTAAGAATGAAATTATTTGTGGGGGATTCTAAAAACTTTATACAAAATTATCTTCTGATAGAATTTGAAACTTGTGGAAATTTAATTATTGTTTGTTGTTTCAAAACGTATTAGTACGAATTTCCGGAAAGAGGTTTTGTTTATCCCAGTAACTTAAACATTTTTCAAAAAAATATAAAATAAATAAATATTGAGCTTTGAAGGAACTAAAGAGTAGATACCCAGAAATGACCCAGCGGACCAAGATTGTATTTTCGTTTAAGTCTGCTTATTTGAGTGTTACAGATATGGAAGGTATTTTTTTCGCAGTAGCAAACAATGTCTGCATTAAATCCTATTTGCATGAGTAATTACTTCCTAACTATGTATTACAAATTTTGAAATACAATACTTAACTTATTTTTTCAACTAATTTCAGAAATTCAAAAACACTTGGAGCCTGTTGCTTTCTGCATTGAAATTCTGCCATAGAAAAAATGTATGAGAAGATTGAGCCACTTGTCAAGCGACTTTAAAATATTACAAATTATGATTCGCTATAGATGGTATATGGGTACTCAGCAGAGCTTTTGTTCCAGAAATTCCTTGAGTCAATGACAGTTTTATGATTTTACTTCCAAATAACGACAATAAATTCGATATTCTTGATGCGATTTTTATTATGCTACATAAATTAGAAAATTTATAAAATTTAAATTTGATGTAATTATGTAATTGAGGTATTGGCAATTAGTCATACTTAATTATAGTTATATTGCATTTTATTTAATCAGTATTCGACGAAACAAATTTTAAAACAATATTTGAAAAATAGAACTAATTACTGTAACATAAGTTACGTATGTGGGTCATACAGCAGAACGCTGGAATATTTTGTTTACTATTTAAAGTTACATCCTGATTTATTTTAAAGTTTCCATATTTTCATAATGTACAAGAAGATTAGTAAAGGTTCCTGCACGACCTTGGACGTCATTTTTATTGTACTGTATTCATCATCAATTTTTAGAGGAATGCCATTGGATTTGAGAGGTCTATCATAATCTTTGGTAACACTCTGTTTGTATATTCAATAAAACGAGCGCATTAGTAAGGTGCATTCGATTCTAAACTATAGACTTGGTATAATTACATCATATGACATTTTAACAAAATTCAGGGGGGCTACATATAATTTATTTATTTAAAAGTTAACATACCGCCTGCGTGGCAAATTGTGATGTTGAGATTTTCTCGGCACTCTTCATTGTTTTTTCACGGCCTACCTCGTTTTTTTGGGACGGCGTCCGTGACGGAGATACCAACTGTAAAGACGTACTGTAGTGAATAGAACAAGTGGAAAGAGTGGAGTGAATGGTACGGTACAATTACAGCGTAGACTATAGGATCGAGGCCGGTACCACTGGAACAGGAATCTCCTATTAGGCTGCATTAACAACTTTACTATTTAATTATAATTTAAGTATGTGCCCTAGGACAAATATGATTACGTCACTAGGGTCACATGAAAATAGGAAAAAGGATTAAATATTAAGGTCATAATCAAAAGGTATGACCTTGCCCTAGTAACTAGGATAAAAGCTCGCGCCGTTTGTTAGCGGGCCTCTAGCGTTAGGGACACCGGCTGATAAATCTTGTAGAAAGGGAACGATTGAGGAGCGGCGACTCGTCAATCTCGTTCCTGGGAGGCTTGACTTCCTATCCAACACTATTATTTATCGGCCGTGATGTGATAAAGCTTGACTTTATCACTAGCTATAGGGTTGAGACAAGATCACTTAAAGTGAGCTGAATCAATCCCAGTGCAACTACTAAATACTACTGATAGCGCTACTACTCATGCTGGAGACTAGGCCGAGGACGACTGAACGTGTTTGGAGCCTTACTGGATCATCGCGTTGCTACGACCCCGCCCTCCCAAACCGAAGAAGGAGTAGCTACGACCCCTCCCACCCTAAATACTTGAGGTTAGACTCAGAAGACCCCCACCTATTTCACTTGGATCCTGGAACTGAATTGAGTGTTCGTATTAAGGTTATCTCTTCATTCTCTGGTGAGCTAAATTATCCTTACTTTATCTATTACCTCCAACTATCCCTTTTAACCCTTTGGCCTGACTCGAGAGTTACCTTCCAGCCTATAAAGCACCTAGCTTTGTTTGCTATTTATTCTTTGCCTCTGGATCTGAGATCTAAGAGCCCTCTTTCAAAACGGACTAGCGAAGCACTAGACTCCTCGTATATCCGTTTTACGTACATAATTCATCCCTGGAGACATAGAGCTTGACTCTCTGTCTCCCATCTAGTAGAACCTTCCTGAACGGGGCTCGACTCCCAAAGGAACGGCTAGCATAGGGAAGCTGATTATTCTTCGTAGTGTAGACTTCAGCTTATATGTTCTGCTGGTGAGTGTAGCCAGCATATAATTAGATATTATTTAGTGTTGAGCGCGTAGATATTTCTGCGGTACCGATTCACTCTGGGGCCTACGTTATTCTTAGAGATCAAATGTAATTCTGGGGTTTTACTTGTATTACGGTATAATTTTGTATCATTTGTATTATAATCGCGACAAAGCCTAACTGTATTAATAAACTAAATACCATATTCAATTCTTATATTAACTATTATACTTATTTATCTGGCACCAATATATTTATTCTATCGTGGAAATCAACCTAGACAACAGCCAACTACGTCACGCCTAAACCTATAATGCTAGTATAGGATTTATCCGTTACAAAGCTCAACCGGGATAAACACTTGTGCCTTTTACTTTATTTTATTTTCTTGTTTTGAATATTAAGACTAGTGTACGCCATGTCACGAGGGAATCGGTCAGCGCGAAAGGGTAGAAAGACAAAAGAGTTAAGTGATGTGGGAATTCAAACGGTTACAATTAATGCGTTGAAAACTCATCTAAAAGTTTGTAAATATGCAGATGTCACTGATCTTTTGACGCGAGTCTTTGCTTTAGAAATAAGAGTAGCTGCGCTTGAAGGTAACAATTTTATTAGAAATAAAGAATTGCAGGGCTTCAAAAATGTAGATGAGACACGCAGGGGAAGTATTTCTAGTAGCCAGTTTAAAAGTGATAGTCATTGGTGGAATGTCCTGATTAGGAAAAATAGTAGTGTAAGGTATGCCACAACTTTAGGTTACCTAGAAGACAGTGATAGTGATAAAGGCTTAGCTAATTCGAATTCTAGTTACAGTAGAGAAAGAATTCAGGGTATACCTAGGGAAAGTCAACGACACAGTGACATAGAGAGTAAGAATTTGACTGAAGCTGCGGCTGATGTTAACATTATAAGTGGATATAAGCCTGAAGCTTACACCATGTCAAGGTGAAGAACTTGTCAATCTTGCCTTGTTGATGAAAAGACGCTTTTATTGTCTATTATAGAATTAATATCTAGTTTTGCAAAAGTATGTTCTCAAAATAATTGATTTTAAATATTAAATAAATGACCAAAACGGTGTTCGTATTGTTAGTATCAGTGACTATGCAATATCAGTTTTATGGGGACTCGGGAATTTGTAACATTGTATTGTTTTGCTTTGAGGAGAGGTATATCAAGTTTTATTTAAGTTACTGTTTTGGAGACGGAGTTGAAGTATTACCTTGTTTGTTCAGTTATCTCTGTATAAGGTACCTATCCTTTCCTTTTCCTGTTGGGCAGGAGGATACTAGTGTGCACAAGGGTGTTAACAAAGCTATGAACGCCTGTGGTGCTTCAGCAGGGTGCGATAGTGAACGTCAGCCTTCATGTAAACTGCCTCTGTTTGCTACCTATGGAAACGTTACCCTTATGTCAATCTATTGTGCATCTAGTAACGCGTATTCTTCGGTTTCCATGTAACAAATCTTAGTTCTCTGGGTCAATTTAAATTTTTGTATGATTCATGGTAATCTCAGACCTTCAGGGATAAATGCTGTACTATAAATTCGGGGACGGCTAACACACTTCTGCTCCATTGTAAAATAAAAATGTTGATTACCTTCTGACCTGAGTTTTGCTTTAGAAACCGTGCTAGTTAGTAACGTAAATTTTATAAATAATATAGCACGTTCTTCGCAATTTTAATCAACATGGGTAACAGCAGCTCAACTATTGTCATTCTTTTGTAGGGTTTTTTATTTATATACAAGCTAGTTTTTAATTGTTGTCTTGCAAAACGGTGTCTCAAGGGTTTAACTTAAAAGTGTATTGTAGCGTTGGCTGCACTAGTTATAGTGGGAAGACTTAATTAAGTTAGAATTGTGAAACAGGTTGCACTGTCACTGATTCTAATTTATTACTGCTTCATCAAATACGTCATTTTTTTAATTTTATTTATCCGTTTAATTGTTAACAAAATTAAAATCTAAAATATGTTGAGTTGAATATTGCTATGTCATTCTGTAAACGTTCTAAAAAAAAGACTGGATTGACAGTTAACCATACTTATAACTAGACTTTTCAGCAAAAAGTCACAGTCTCTTAATAGTTAACAGCCTCAGTTAAACTTACATTTTAAATTTATTATAGACAAAAATAGCACTAAGTTATATTTACTACGAACCTAATAATATTTACCAACAATAGAAGGAAGCTGGTAGTTTATGGTGTGGATATTCACAGGAATATTTGAGCCGGGGTGCAGATAGCAAGTTGTAGTACCGTGACATCTGTACGCACAGGAGCATATGTTTAATATTATACAGCTTACAATTTAACTTATACTCTTTTTCTGTATGTTGTTACTAAGGTGACTTACAGTGCTGTCGAAATTCCAGTTTAGTTTCCAGTACAAAGCAGCAGCCGCCAGAAACCCTCAAAACAGTCCCGACCTTCCAAACATTGTCTCAAAAAAATATGGAGCCTGTCAACTCTGAAAAAAAAACATACGAAATCCATGCAATAATTACTTTTTTTTTATTGCAACAATAATTTATGATTTTGAACTAAAAGTTTTTATCTTTTCTTATACCTTTGTTTGAAAAAACTGGTTTTAAAAATTATTAAGTTGCTGAATTTAAAATTCCAAATATACCCGTTCAGTTTATGTATGACACTTGAGACGGTTATTTTTTCAACACAAAAATGTTTCTTACAACAAAAATGTTTGTTTGAAATATGTCATTATCTCCTACAATATGATCTTATATCACAAGTATGTACAATGCCTATTCAATTTTGATTGACCCTATTTTAATAAACGCCTCAACGAAGCATCAATCAATGCATTTGTGTTTATGATTGCAAAACATAATACGAATTGAATTAAAAACTATATGCAATAATTACATTTCATGAACAATTCGATATTGTGCAATCAATATTCAAAGTACCAATACCAATCGAAGGACGTCATTATGAGCGATTCCTGATTATCTTTAACTAACATAGGCATGTCAATGACATGTAGTTAGTTAAAAAAAGCTGTTCTTTTTTTTATGCCGATCAATTATGTTTTATGTGTGCATAGTAAACCTACGTTACGACCAAAATTACAAACCAAAATCGTACATATATTTTGATTTATTCTGTATTTAAATACATATACGACTTTAAAAAAAAAAGCGACTCGTATTTATTTATTTCTAATCTCAATGTAGGCAGCAACAGGATCCAGATGTCGACGTTTTTCTGAAATTGGTTGAATTTTACATATTTTTATTTATTCACTGTCAACTTTATTCGAAAAAGATAAACTGTAGTCAAACCATATATGTATTTAAAAATATTTATTTCTTGTTTTTACAAAAACTAATTACCTCAATGACGTCAACGCCCATCTTGCGGTTCACAAAAGACATAGTATGATCTTTGTCTGGCACGTCCTCATCAGAGATACCAACTTCAGACCCAGCATCCTTCTTGTCGTCACCTATCCCACTTCCCTCGCCTCGTTAACATCCTTAAAAATCTCCGCCTTTAGTCGTTTTGGAGCTGCATTAAAATTTGAATTCATTTTGTGTTGATAGAACTTCCCTTCTATGTTACTGTAAATACAACAAAATAATAATAATCCATTAAAATTACGTGAAACAAGTCTAGAAAGCAGTGGCCGCGGAGCCACGGGGGACAAGGGGGCATTGTCCCCCCCTGAAAAATGACAGGGGAGGACAACTAATGATATTGTCCCCCCCTGGAAAAATTGACAAAATCCAATGATGCTTCTGTTAGTTAAAGCCAATAATATGAATATACACTCACAGTCGCTCCACTAAAATCATACGCCTGCGTAGTCTACTTTTGTAACCTCTAACAGTAATTATAAAAATGTCTTTCGTAAAAACCGAAAAATTTTGTTTCTGGCCTAAATTGATTGGAAGCAAAATTAGTTTCCGTTTTCGGTCATTACAACGTAAAGGTACTACATTTATCAATTAGGCTTACGTTATTGCATACTTCTGCTTGCTTTGCTCCCGCATTTAATTACGTATAACGTAATTCAGAACGTTAAATACGAACAGAATTTCGATATTTTAATGCCATCAAAGTCTAAAAAGAGGAACAAGTAATTAAAACAGTCTAGCCTAGGTTTTTACTTCGGTGTTTCAATACAAAAATTTTATGTAAACTAGGAATTGCCAAAATACAACTTGACGTGCCACAAAAATTACTACCTAGTAATTAATTGTGCTTAAAAATGAACAATTACTTTAAAAAAATCTAGAAAATCCGAAGTTTTAAAAAAATTGAAAATCTGCAAGAAGAATTCAGATAATTACGCATTAGAATGTGCACCTAGTTTATACTATGTTGGTTCTGTAAACAATAGTTTTGCATATTTTGGTAATAAAACTGTTAAAAGTTATTTTTATTTTGTATTCATTCAAGATTTTTATTTATAATGTTTTCAAAAGAATTTCTATAATATTTTAGTCATTGCAAAAAATTGTAATTTTATTTTGTAAGCTTGAAATCTTTTTACTCCTTAAAATATAAAAGAAGTAATGAATTTAACAGGCATGTATCTGAAATTTTGAAAGGAAAAACATTATTAAACTGAAAATATGCAGTTAATTTGCTTTAAAATTAAAATGTAATTTACTTGTTTTTTTCGGATATTCGCCGGTCATATTATGGGGTTTTAAAAATTTTGAAAATATCTCACAACTCACAAAACATTTTATCAACGAAAAAGTGCACTCCATTGGGATTAGTTGATAAGTCATGAGCTGAAGTTATTTTTGTATGCTCAAGTTGGTGTAGAGCCCGCAATTATTATTTAATTATTTTATCAGAGGGTTCATAAAAAATTAGGCCCTCTTTCACTTAATAGCTCTAAGCCATTTTTCGACGATCAGTAAAGCTTATGTAGCAAAATTACGCTGATTTATCTTATTGTGCTTATTTTTTCAATATGCTTTACTTTTCGAAAACATCAAGAATGGAAGAAAAATACAAACATGAACTACCAGAATGTTCGAATTGCATATTTAAAATCCTCAAATATTTATAGATATTGTTTTGAGTTACATGATTTAAAGTTTTTTTTAAAACAACACAAATTATAATAGCTGCTGAGCGGTAGATCTTAAAAAATATGAAAACAAATTGCTTATAACTTGATTCAGAAAAGTGCGAAATGTTCAATTGGAATGATTTCTCAAAGTGTTAAATATTTTATTTGCATGTTTTTAAAAATTCAAAATATTCTGTTTACACATTTTCGAAAACTGCAAGATGTTCATTTACATTTTTTTTGAAAATTTAAGCAGCGGGGTCAGGTCCACGCATTATGTGTTTATCGTCTCAAGAGTGTCAGTTGCCGGAGCCCTAAAATATTTGTTAATTGAGATAGCAAACACATGAGATTTGTAATATAGACATCTATCTGCTAGTACAGGTTGGTCTGGCGCTTTATTACTTGGTTGATTCCTTCTGGTTTAGCAACAGCCCAAGCGCATTCTGAAATGGATGGGTGACCTGTGCTTTGTAATTCTGCAAGGCTAGGTGGTGTGTACTTGCAGGTCCTAGAGGCTAGATTTTCGGAGTCATTCTCTACGCTTTCTAGAGTTCTCTTCTCTACAAAAAGTAGTCAGAGACAATAAAATCAAATACAAAAGTAACGACTATAGTGAGTAGTAATGTAGTAACAAGGTGTATTTTCCTGGAAGTCAGGTAGAATTTGCTGGGTAGAGATGACGTTAAAGCAAATACTTACTTACTTATCTGCTTGCAAGTGAAGTCCCACATCTTTTAGTTCGCTTAAAGGTTGGGCATCTATTAGTTTGACTATAATGTCAGACATCTATCATTTTGCGTATAAACTCGGTGTCTTTCAACTTGCTTAAATGCCGGACATCTACCAGCGTGCCAATAAAATCAGTCATTTATTAGTTTTTATGCAATCCGACATCTAATTTTTAATTTTGCTGATAGAGTCTAACATCTATCAGTTTGCTTAGAGGCAAGAATTCTATCAGCTTGCTTATATAGTCAGACATCTATCTGATTGCTTGAAGGCCCGATATCTATCAGCTTGCTAATATAGTCAGACATCTATCAGATTGCTTGAAGGCCAGACTTCTATCAGCTTGCCAATATAGTCGAACATCTAATAGGTTGCTTAAAGACAAGATTTATATCAGCTTAGTTATATAGTCGGACATCTATCAGAATGCTAAAAGGGTCAAACATCCACCAGTTTGCTTGAAGGCAAGATTCGTATTAGCTTGGTTATATAGTCGGACATCTATCACATTGCTTGAAGGCAAGATTCATATCAGCTTGGTTGTATAATCGGACATCTATCACATTGCTTGAAGGCAAGATATTTATTAGGTTGCTTTTATAATCGGACATCTATCAGAATGCTAATAGGGTCAAAGATCCACCAGTTTGCTTGAAGGCAAGATTCATATCAGCTTAGTTATACAGTCGGACATCTATCAGATTGCTTGAAGGCAAGATATCTATCAGCTTGCTCATAGTGTAGGACATCTATGAGATTGCTTGAAGGCAAGATATCTATCAGCTCGCCCATATAGTCGGACATCAATCAGATTTCTAGAAGGCAAGATTCATACCAGCTTTTGGTTATACAGTCGGACATTCTTCAGTTTGCCTAAAGGCCAGTTATCTTTCCGTTTGCTTGTACATATACTGGTCGATTATCTATTATTATGCTCGAAGTACATGCATTTTTCAGATAAATTAAAGGACAGATATCTAGCGGTGTTTTTTACTGTCGAACATCTATTACTTTGCTCATATAGGGTAACATCTATTTTATTACTTTGGTAGTCTGACATCAATGACTCTGCTTGCATAGTCGGTCACCTATCAGTTTGCTTGTATAGCAGGGCGTTTATCACTTTTCTTGTATATTTAGACATTAATTAGTTCGCTTTTATAGTCGGACACTTTTCAGTTTCCTTGTAAAGCCGGGCGTTCATAACAACTAGTTTAGTCAGTTCAGAAATACTTTCAGTTTTAAAACCCCTTACGTGACTCAAATATTATAACCAGAGTTGAGTCGTGTAAATGTGATACTGTGAAACCGTATCCCAACTAGCGCTAGCCAATGTCCAAAATTTGTGTTGTGAATACTATTGATACATTTTATGTATAAAATTAATAAATGTAATATTTACGGTAAGTATAATTATTTTGGCTACCTAATAATATTGAAAAAATTACGTCGTCTTGTTAGGAGGAATTGGGGTCGGGGCCATTGACATCATATCGCACTAATTCCTTGTGAGAACCATGGAATCACGTTTTTATGCCAAAGGGGGGGGGGGAGAGTGGCTCTCGAACTTATGAATTTTATGTGACGTAATTATTACAGGACCCCATAAATATGTGTTTTACTTTTTGTCCCCCCCTAGCATTTCTACCTTCCGCGGCCACTGCTAGAAAGTACCGTCTGTAAAAACCCAAAATCGCCCATATCTATTTGTAGCTAAGAGCAATATCCACTATCTACGAAAATATCAAAACATGTCTTAAAAGCATTTAAATATTACACTTTTGAAAAACATGTAAGTAGAACATTTTACACTTTTCAAAAATATACAAATAGAACATTTTACGCTTTTGAAAAACATGTAAATGAAAGGGTGTTCTTTAGTAAGTGATGTCTACGCCTGTAAATGATGTCTGACTTTAGTAAGTGATGTCCAAAAAAATTTTTTTTATTTGAAGTGCAATGAATATAAATCGACGAGAAATGAATAAAACTTATGAAGAGTAACACAGAACTTGGGCCGAGCGATTTTTCGAATTCTTGGGAAGCGATAAGATTAAATTCCTTCACCCATATATACAATGGCTGCATGCCGCATTCTATAATAATATGTAGTACCAATGCAGATAAATGTATGTTCCGATGTTGAGAATTGATAATTTAATTTCATGACCACGAGTGATTGTTGGATATTAAGTTTTCAAAATTACTGTTGAGGCTACATATTCAGTTTTGACTACCTGTCGAGGTTTGTTGTATTCATGGTTAGGTTAGGTTTGGGAGGGGGGGGGGGGTAGAAAGAACTGACTGGAAACGGTTAGGTTATGTTTTTCCCTCGGCCGCCGGAGCCGGGTGGGAAAAATATAACCTATCCGTTTTCAGGCAGATTTAGGAGCCTGGTTTCGTGTTAATTCCGGTTAATCCTCACAAAAAACAGAATTTACAAATTCACAAATTCAAAAACATTTTACAATTTTGAAAAACATGTAAATAGAACATTTGACACTTTTCAAAAACATGTAATTGAAACAAATTCCACTATTAAAAAAATATGTAAATAGAACATTTTACACTTTTTAAAAACTCCTAATTACCATTTTACGCATGTTTCTAAATTTGTTTCTATGACTTAACTCGTTTTGATTCCAGTTTAAATTTGATATGGGTCATTTTGGTTATTCACAGACAATTTATAAATGCGATATTTATTATGGTGCGTGCGGAATTTCCTAATTTCAGTAACGATTAAACATTCATAAGGTGACCTATTATGCCGTTATCCACAACCGTTTCTTGGCTGTAATAGTTATAATAATTGCTGTTAACTTAAAATAGAAAAATCAAACCTTCAAAAATTATTTGGATGTTGAAATGAAATGATTTGTTCCAGCAGTCGTCTGAACTCAACAGATGTATCACATCGGATGCGATGGAAATATTCAAACTGAACACTAGGATTATTTTCAAGACTTTGGAATTGTGCAGTTGGATTTAAAAGAAATAGAAATTAGTTATTTGAGCATTGGAGAGAAGGAGAAAGACACACAATATTTTAACAAAAAATAAAGAAACGGAGACAAATATTTTTGTCCTTGCATGCTCTCGTTAACTAGCAACAACAAACTGAAAACTGGAAATTGCTTTGGTTTCTGTGTACTGGGATAAAAATAGAAAAGGTTCAACTCCAACCCTCCTGCCTCCTGGGACTGGGATTAGGGATACTGAGAAAAAAAAACAACCTGAAGTTTCAATTTGTAATGACTGTTTTGCCTTTTGTCTTTAAAGATAAAAAACATCCGTGGGGCGGGAGGGGGTTAGAAAATGAATAACTAAAACTAAATAGTCCATGTGGGTTAATTTTTCAGGAATAATATCAGTGCATATATATATTATGCATACATAACGTGAATGAAGCATGTAAAAATCCAAATGAGCTATCTTCTTCCTGGGCTAAAATCAAAATATCTTAATTTTAAATTATTTGACAACTTGGTAGTGAACTAGTGACTCTGACTTTTATTGTTAAAAGGGAATCCGGCTATAAGGGACTGATTTATTCGGTCCAGCGGAATCCCTTATAACCGGATTCCACTGTATATTGAAAGATATAATTATAATTTCAAAATAACTGTGTTTGGTTGGTCATTATATAAATTAACTGTTTCCTCATTTTTATACGCTTACAAAATCAAAACAGCAATACTGCAAACTTGCAAATCACAGACTGTCTCGTGGTTATGTATGTAGATTATAATTCTAAGCAATTAATATACACTGGCCGCAGTACAGTAAGAATAATATCATCTGTGAATAACCAAACTGACCCATATCCAATTTAGCCTACAATCAAAATAAGCCATGTCCTAAACAAATAATGAGAATCATGCGTAAAATGTTAATTAGTAGTTTTTGACATATTTTACATATTTTTAAAAAGCTTAAAATTTGTCATTTACATGTTTTTGAGAAGTGTGAAATGGTCTATTTACATATTTTTAAAAAGCTTAAAATTTTCCATTTACATGTTTTTAAGAAAAGTGAAATGTTCTATTTGTATATTTTTAAAAAGCTTAAAATTTTTCATTTACATGTTTTTAAAAAGTGTTAAATGGTCTATTTACATATTTTTTTAAAGTGTAAAATATTCTATGTAATTGTTTTCAAGACATGTTTTATTATTTTTGTAAATTGTGGATATTATTTTTAGCTACAAATGGAAAATAGCCGGAATTTATGGTTGCTGCTTTTCACTTTGACTCTGTTTAGGACCTTGTTGCAAGTTGCAGTTGTAATATATATTTATCATTATGAATATGAAATTATATAACTATTATAGAAAACTAAAAATTACATAAAATAATATTATTAGTAGTACTGCGTATATTCAACCAAATGAAAAAGTGTTTATGCATTTACTTACGAGCATAACCTGTCAAGCCATAAGTTAGATTTTCCATGAGATATTTTTTTTTTCAATAACAGCGTCCAAAAAAACTTAGAAATACTTAGAATGGCTTAACAACATGGTGCACGTAATGAGTTTCGGTCGATGAAATATTTTTTCGAAAAATCGAAAATGACCTCAAAATGGGTTTCTATTCCAGTTTATAATTTGAAAAAAAAAACACCTTAAGCACAATTTTTGAAAACTTTGGATGAAAAACAATTTTAAAATATTCTGAATTCACAAACAATTATAATTTAAAATTTTGAATTTCTTAATTTTTTTCAAATTTTACAGGCTTAAAAACTAAAAAATTTCAAAATTTTAAATTTTGTGTCCTTTTTTATCTCGAGTCTATGTGGATCTGCCTGCGTATGACTCGCTCTCTCACTATAAGTTTATCCCTTCTTCTCTCTCCCGTCTCCACTGTGCTGTGCTGTGGAGGGAGGGAGGGGAAGTAATTAAAGCGTCCCTCGATTTCGATCCTTCACAATCTGCTGTCCTCTTAATAATTCACACAGCAGAGTCACATAAAAATGTGGACAAGGAAAAGTATATACCTAGGTGAATTATGAGAATTCAAAATTTCCCTTCAAAGTCCAATGGACGAGAAAAACAGAAATAAAACTGGAGCAAGAGGTGCGGCGGACGGAGTAGTAGTAGAATTAATTGCAGGGGAATAATGACTGTTGTACTGGAGGTGTATTAATTCTCGAGTCACTTTACCCAGAAGTGGGACAACGGCGGAGAGAATCTCTATTTATCGAAACTTACGGGTCGTGAAAAACCTGTTTTTAATAATCTCAGAAAGTTGATAGTGTTACGGGATTCAGGAATACCTAAAATTTTTCGACAACAACTCCTGGAATGCTTTCCAAATTTAGTTGAAATTCGAACAAAACTCGATTAACTTGAGTGTCTTGTGAATCCCGTGAATCGTCTTCACCTAATTAAGAAACTTGATATTGGTCATATTAGTAAAGATAATATTGAATCACTCATAACTGTTGCAAAAAACCTTCATCAAGCTAATTGGAAGGTGACACAGATTGTCTTTGGCGGATACAGTGCTACAGCTGATGGTACAGATTTGGCCATCCGATAATCCGATCACCAGAAGCTGTAAGCAAAATTCTGAAGAGTTGCGCCACAACTTGTCGAAAGCTTTGGTGGGATGACGATTTGGGAGATTTTCAAATCCCACAAATGCCTGCAGTTGAAAAGTTTAGTTTCTATTATTACGGGTACAGTGACGAGGAGGGGGAGGAACCCCTCGTCACTATTTTTCCGGAAGGAGTGAGTCTAGGTGATACTTTTCCTAATTTAAAATCTCTGCAAATCTCATCTAGGAGGATTGATGTTGAAAATCCTCCGATTCAGAAATTTTGGGGGGATTATGGACTTCTGGGTAGAGGGGATGCTGTACCCCTTCCAAATGTGAGAAAAGTTGTTTTTAATTTTGTACCTTCTCAAAATTTACTTGAGGGGTTCCAGAAAATCTTTCCAAATGCTGTAGTTGGGCAGGATACTGACGATGAGAGCAACGATGAAGAAGATTATTAGTGGGGTAGATAGATTACAAAACTATGAATATTTGTTAAACTGTATCTCTTGGCAAGTACTATTGTAGAACCAATGTAAATAAACATATTTACTGTATCTTCCTATATTAAAGAAAACCTATAAAGCAAACAGTGCCTTATACTATTACTACTAGTTACTATTATTATAATTTATGGCCGTTAACACTACTATTAAATAAATCACTAGGGTTAATGAAATTTATTTTATTTTAGTTTAAACAAATACTATTTTGTATACCGAGCTATTAATAATTATAATTGAGCAAGACAGTGACTTAATTAAATTTTTTTCTCACAATTTTATGGTCTGTTTTTGTCTTTATGAAAGCATGAATTTTGTTTTAAATTTAACTTGTTATTATTGAGCGTTTTGCATCTCTGGTTGTTTTGTTTTTCTCGTAAGTTTTAAACTATCAAAGAGTAGTAGTATATTGTTTGTTCGACCTGCATAACATTAGGATTACCGTAGTTGTTAGTGGCGTTATTGCTGCATCGCTGCTTCTCCCAGACCCCAGACAATTCAAGTTTTATCTGTTATATTCAGTCCACCCTCGGCAGAACCAAAATGACTCATATCCAATTTACACTAGAATCAAAGTGAGCTATGCTATAAAAAAATTGAGAAACATGCGTAAAATGTTAATTGAGAGTTTTTGAAAATTGTAAAATGTTCTATTTTCATGTTTTTAAAAAGTGAAGAATGTTCTATTTTCATGTTTTTGAATTTGACCACTTTTGTAGATAGTTGATATTGTTTTTAGCTAAAAATGAATATGGGTCATTTTGGTACTTCACAGATAATATGCTACATAAAATAGAAAATTTAGAAAATTTAAATGTAATTATGTAAATGAGGTAATAGTAATTAGTCATAATTATAGTTATATTGCATTTTAATCAGTATTCGACGAAACAAATTTTTTAAAACAATATTTGCAAAATAGAGCTAATTAGTGTGACAAGTTACATGTGGGTCATACTTAGCAGAACGCTGGAATATTTTGTTTACTAAAAATTATACATCCTGATTTATTTTAAGGTTTCCATATTTTCGTAATGTACAAGATTAGTTTAAAGAATCCTGCACGACCATGGAAGCCATTTTCATTGTATCCCCATCATCAATTTTTAAAGAAATGACATGTCAGATTTGAGAAGTATATTACTGGTAACACTTCACACACACGCGAGGGCTTCTTCGTTTTTCTTTAAGAAAATTATGTACTGTTTTAGTTACTGTAATATGTTAAGTAGAAATTAAGCAAAATTCTCTATCTCCATGTACTGTTTTCAGGATTGATTAAACATTTTTATGTGTCTCTTTTGTGTATGTACAAGTTAAATACGAAACAAAGAAATAAAAACCCCCAAATAACAAATAACAAATAACTTTGTTTGTATATTCAATAAATAGAGCGCATTATTAAAGTGTATTCGATTATAAACTATTTGCCTAGAGTATAACTACATCATATATGACTTTAACAAAATGCAAGCGGGCTACACATAATTAGTAATTTAAAAGTTAACATACGGCCTTTGTGGCAAATTGTGATTGGATTATCTTCTCTGCACTCTTCATTGTTTTTGCACGGCCTTTTTCGCTTTTTGGATGCTGAGCTTTAGCTCAAAGGCATCTATTGTAATGGTCATGTCCGTCTGTCTGTCTGTCCGTCCCTCTGTTGGCCGTACACTACAGGTCACAGGTTAGAACCGATTTTCTTTAAACTTTTTTTTTACAATCACAAATGCGAGAAGGCAGGTCTGTAATGTTTTTTAGTTTTGCTAGGACTGACCATTTCTTTGCAATTAAGAGTTAACTGGACCGAGATCACAAATTTTCGAGGTAAAACCAAGCAAAAACGGATAAAGGGGCAGGACATAAATGACGCCATACTTTACCCAAATTTTTGACCAACCCACCTACCTTGTTAATCTCGTTAGCCTTGCTTAAATGGCTATATCTTTAAAACGTTGTGTCATCTTTTTTTAAGTGACCCACCCTGAACGTGGGTGGCGCCTTTTGTGTCCGACCCCAATGCGTATAACTTAGATTAGAGTTGCACCAGGCAAACACACCAGTCAACAGTACCAGTTACACTCACAAGCCAAATGCACAAACCCAATGTACCAGCCAAATGCACCAACCAAATGCACCAGCCAAATGCACCAGCCAAATGTATCAGCCAAATGCACCAACCAAATGCACCAGCCAAATGGACCAGCTAAATGCACCAGGGCTTGTCAAGCTTCGCTATTTAAAATACACATGGAAACTTTTCGCAAATTTCCATTACAAGTACGCGTTCTACTTGCATATGTACGTTCACAGGGGAACCTGGTATAGTAGTATTGGGTCTAGGAATGTAATAAATGGGTTATAGATAGTGACGGATCGCACATAAATGACGTCCATCACATTTTACAGTTTTGAGTACCCCCAATTTCAACTTTAAAATTTTCTCCAACCTATTTTAACTGCATGTCGTGGACTCACCTATATATGTTATAGATATTCAGGGATCGTCCATGATGACGTCGTTCAAATATTATAGTTTTTTGTACTCCCAGTTCCAACTTTAAAATTATTCCCAATCTATTTTAACTACATGTCACGGACTCACTTATATGATAATATTAATAATATATTCATAGGGTCGATTTAACCCAAGTTCATACAACCAGACTCAAGCAGTCACTGTGGGTGAGGAAATAGAAGGCTACAGCGTTAGATCGTCTCAGTCTTTGTACCCTTTCCCCTATCCCCGTCTTCTCCTTCACTCTAAAAGAGTCCTATTCCCTAGGTTCCTTACAGTAAGTGGTGGTCACTAAGAAGGAGAATGGGTTTCAATCAACAATCCAGTGACGTTTACCGTACAACACTGAGCCGTAAACGATTAGCAGTGGCCAAGGATCGGAGACAGGTCTGAGGCTGTAAATTTCGTTACAGTCTGTAGTCCTAACCGCTCACCCTACCAAGATTGCTTTACTCAACCATATGTGTTATAGATATTAAGGGATCGTTCATAATGACGTCATTTAAATATAATAGTTTTTGGGACCCCCGTTTTTATTTTTTACAACCTTTTTTTAACTGATTGCCACATAAATTCGTATATTATGGCTTAATAATGGTAGGGGAGCCTCTATAAATGACGGCATTTGTGAATGGTGCAATTTATAAAAGTTTGGCAGCTATATTAAACTACATGCTACGCACATTCGTATATGGCTTATTGATAGTAGGGGAAGGGGAGCTTTTATAAATCTTATGTCATCTTTTAGCGTAACATAAATTATCTTGCGCTTTTGTTGAAGCTCAGCATCTACTTCGGGCCCGCCCCCGGTCGACAAATCCGGCGCGAAGCGCCGGATTATTTGGAAGGGCGTCCGTGACAGAGATGCCGAATAAAAAGACTTACATAGCAGCTGCCGCTAAAAACCATAACAGTCCCGACCTTCCAACTATTGTCTCAAAATAGAGCCTGTCAACTCTGAGAAATACAAACAAACATACGAAATACATGCAATAATAATTTCTTTTCACTACAATAATTTATGATTTTGAACTAAAAGTTAGCATGCTTTCCTACCTTTGTTCAACAAACTAGTTTTAAAAATAATTAAGTTGCTGAATTTTAAATTTCAAGTACCCGTTTAATTTATGTATGACACACTTGATACAGCTTTTTGCTTCGTCGTTTGTTTCCTACAACAAAAATGTTTGTTTTAAATTTCAACATCTCCTACAATATGATCTTACATCACAAGTATGTACAATGCCTATTCAATTTTTCAATTGACTCCATTTTAATTAACACCTCAACGAAGCAATAATGCATTATATTATATTGTTTATGATTTCAAAACATAATACAAATTGAATTAAAAGCTATGCAATAATTACATTCCAGAAACAATTTGATATTCAGCTTGCCCAGCTTCTGAGACATCCCGGGGACAATAAAAACTGCTGGCGCCATTTGTGAACGACACCTGTTAGTAATAGGTAAACTCTCAAGGGAGTAATGCAGAATAACTAGTCAATGGATAAATAACTTAAGCCTGGACTTTAAAACACTTTTCTCTATCTATTTACATAATTTGGAACAATATTGTAGCAATTTTGAAATACTTAAGCGATTTTGTCGAGTGATAGCTCATTTTAAAGCTCTTAAAACAATAAAAATCCTGTATTTTTTTTATTAACTTCTGGCCTATACAACATTTTCTATAACGATTTTTCGAAAAAAAAATCGGTTTTTTCGATTTAATTTGAAAATTCTTAAAATAACACGTTAGGAACTTGAACAAAATTAGATTCTGCTAATGATTGCCGTTTCAATGATGTATCATTTGGATGCAAACTTTATGAGTATCCGGGCTAAATTTTGAATTTTATATTTTGAATAGAGTTTTGCGGGAAATTCAAAATCTTTCATTTTATTTATATGGCTGCTGCTGCTACAGGGTCGGAATTATATGATGCCACCCACTTTGAGGGAGGGTTAGCTACGAATAAATAACACCATATCACTGTCGTTTTTTTGTTATGCTTAAGAGGGTGACGCATTAGACAGGTGGGTCCTAAAAGGGTTTTTTTTAGTAAGTGATGTCTAGGCCAGTAAGTGATGTCTGACTTTAGTAAGTGATGTCCGACTTTAGTAAGTGATGTCCAAAAAATATTTTTTTTATTTCAAGTGCAATGAATATAAATCGACGAGAAATGAATAAAACTGGCGTTGCAATTCTGTTTTTTGTTATGATTAACCGGAATTAACATGAAACCAGGCTCCCACCCAACTTCGGCGGGGCCGCCTCTGGCGGCCGAGGGAAAAGCATAACCTAACCGTTTTCAGTCAGTTCTTCTTACCCCCCCCCTCTAACATAATATATGCTATGCGCTATTAGTAGGCTACAGGCTACAGTCAATACTTGAAATCATTTTAAAGTTTATTACTACATACTTCCATTCAACCACAGAGTAAAAGTGACGTGTCTGCCTAAGTAAGTAACTGTTACGGGCCAAGATCTCCAGTCTCCAGGTACACGGACTACTATAATGTGTGGCCAATATTTCCAATTTTCAATTTGAAAGCAATTAAAAAATATTATTACTGCAATTAATATGAAAATAAAAAAGTAATTTGTGTCAGTCATATTATTTTACATTTTAGCTATTTAATTTTGTAATTTTTTAAATATTGGTACACAAAAAAAACCGGAATGGTACAAGAATGATTTAAGCAACAATGCTTAATTATTAAAAAAAATCACTCATACGGTATTACTTTTTAGTTTAATAATTAATTATGTTTTCACTTCCAATCATCAGGATACTCCTCGCGAACAATTTGAGCGTAGGGCCTAAGAGATCCAAAGCAACGCTCCTCATATATTTCGATCTCACCATCATTGTTTGTTTCATCATCATTGTTCATTTCTTCATCAAAATTCTCTACATTTTGGTTCTGGCCGACATCGTCATTATTTCCATCTAAAAAATAATTTAAAAAATATAATTTTGATGGAGTTTTTACTTCAGGATTCATACTTACAAATTGTTTACCAAACGATGGTGTAGGTTACGAGGAAAAAAAGAAACTTATTAACCATTTACAAGACCGTTGCCCTCGCCATTTTCACTTTCGTCAGATGAATCTGAGGATGAGCTGTGAGCGTTCGTCCTTCGTCTTACATAAGCTATAGAATAGAAATAGGATAGTTCAATTAGGCATCACGAGTTTCTTTTGTACTATGCCACATAATTATGTTTTCGTTCACGGTATTCAGATCAGGAAACTTAAAACGTTTTTGAAAACAGGATGAAAATTGCATTAAATTAGAAACAAAATCTATTTAGGTACAAAGCCTGACTGACTGTAATGAAATCTGTGGCCTGCCAAAATGATAACCTACGTCACTTTTTTCTAGTTAAAAGGATTGCTACAAATTTTAAAAACTTGGTCTGTAAGATTACCTCTGTGTGTGGCACTATTCAAGGTCAATGTTTTTGGGTTATAGGAAATAATAAATTTCGTATTTGGCATTTTGGAGAAGGCGTACTTTCCTGTCATGCGGGTTGCAAATTCAGCTTGCAACTCATATGTAAACCGTAGTTTTAGTTCCTTCAAATCTAGCGGGGTGTAATTCATATTTTAAAACTCATTAATTACATAATTACGTAAACAAATTAAATTCACAATTTTTTTAAAAATAATTTTAGTATGAAAATTTTATGTGATTCTTACGTCGCAAGTCATAGACGGTTGGTGACACTCGAAAGGACTGGAGCAACTCAGGGTTGTCCAGTATTTCCTGTGAAAGCTCGGTTGTTCTCAACTTGAAACACATTTCCAACGAAAAGCCCGTAATAAACTTATCAATTAAAAGGCTCAGCTCAAATTGGATCTCGTCATCAGGATCTAAATGAAACTGTCCCAAGTCAATAATTTCCATGAATTCTACATTTGGACATATTTTCCACCATGAGCCGTCTAGCTTTGTGGCCTGATCCACCCTAAGTTTACATATACGAATATTTGGAAACATCTCTGAGAACGGTGGAGCTTTTATAGGGCGTGACCCTTGATGAGTGTTCCAGTTAAATCCCAAATCTTTAGCTGTATCTCGTATTTTCAAAACTTCAACTGTTGATAAATAGTCCCATACAGGACTAATAAGGCCATCCGATTCGGATATAAATGCAAAGAAGCTCATAATAATCCCTTGGACATGACTAGCGTTTTCCGAATTTAAATTGACTTTTCTCAAGTAGGGAAAATAATCATTTGCTGAGATTCCCTCTTCAAATTTGAAAATTGTTGGTCTCAAATTAACAGCATTGGGACGAAATTCGTCGCATCCTGTCAAAAAAATTGATTGTAATTTTTTCATGGGTGGGATTTTGAATGGTGACCCCGATGCAAGTCTATTAAAACAGAACTGCAGAGAGAGATTTTGAACTGTGTCCTTGAACGACTTAATGAATGCATTGATCAAAGGTACATCAATGTTTAGCTCTTCAAAGCAATCAACTTCCAAGTTCAAAGTGACCATTACGAGTTTCGGGTTTAGTTGAACAAACTGTGTTACAGTTGGTTTAAAACTATTGAGCAAGTGCGACAGGATAAATTCAAAACTTCTCACGAGCTCAACTTTTCGTTCCCTCAAAATACTGTGTAACGTGCCCAGCGTCACATTCTCAATGGAACTTAATTTTGAAGGAGAGGAGAGTAGAAGATGAATTATTTTACGGTCAGTTGCAATTTCCTTTTCATCTTCGTCGTTGTTGTCAGAACCATCCTCCTCTTCAGAGTCACTGTCCGAATCAGAAATGTAGTGGCCATCCTTATGGTGAAAACCAAAACGGAGCGACTTACACGGTAGAGCTTTTGAAACCCATCGTAAATCATCACGCAAATCATACGATTTCATTCTCAACTTTGTTTGGCTTAAATCAAGGCACTCTAAGCCAGGAGTGTACACAAAAAAAATATCCAGTAAACACTTTTGAGATATCCAACCGTGAGGACCAAGTGTTTTGATTTTTCCCCCATGAAGTTCAAAAAAATGTAACAGTTCTGGGTAGTCCGAGTAGTCACTGGGAGTGTTCACATTAACGGAAGTTTGTATGCGGAAATCTGTTAAAGGAAACTTCCGGGAATGAGACATTAAATCAGTTAGTTGGCCAATCTTTCTCTCATTATTCTGTTTCTGTTTCTGGAGGCAAGCCTGTATTTCATTAAAATTTATTTTGATCGCTCCAAAGCACGCATCTCTTTGAAGCAAAATGCTTGTGGCTGCGTCACACCAAATTGTATTTACAAGTCTAAAGTTTAGGAGATCTTTTGTGGAGATCCAGTAGCTCCTCAAAATTAACGATAGTTCCTGTCACAAAAAAATGTTAATGACAATTAATAACTTTACAATTAGAATTAGATAAACTACACTAATTATCTAGTTTTTTGTGTAACTAGTTATAATGTATTTTGAAATTTTTATTGACAATTATAAGCACTTACATCGACGCCAAGTTCTGGCGTCTGCATTGATAGTAAATTATCCGGAGCAATGTCTGACTCAAGATCGTCGTCTTTAATTTTCTTTCTAGGTAGTTCTTGCTCAAGCTTAGACTTATTTGAGAAAGCCATCATCTGGAAAAATATTTAAAACAAAGAAACTCATGAAAAACTAATTGTTTAGTGGTATGTAAATAATACAAATATACCGCGTACGTTGAGCTCGTTTAAACAAAAAAGCACCAGTTAGTTAAAAAGCCTAATTCGAAAAAACCAACGAGATTTACATAAACACAAAAGGCCATCGGTTCAAACATGGCTTTAACAGGCATAAACATTTAAAGTTGTTTAATTGAGATACAAAACAAATTAGAGATGTAGGGAAAGTACATCAAGCACAAAGAATAAACAACACAATTTTAATACGATGTGAAGAAAAAGTATTTTATTATTCCTTAAGTAAGTTTTTTTAATAATTTGTTTGTTCCGTTTAATTGACGTTTTGAAAACAAAGCACAAGCAACCATTATCAAGGATCAACTAAGCAATCATAAGAAAGACGATATGTAACATGGTGATCATGATTATCAACGAAAATACAGTTTTTAAAATATGCAATTTTAAATTTTAAAAACAAAATCGCAACAGGCAAGAGGCGAAACAATAAAAATTGGGGTTTAAAAAATACTATATTAAATATCTTGAGAGCGCGTACGTATCTTTTTTAAAAAATTGCGATAATTTACTCAGTATATTGGCAGGGTTCCTAATACCTAATACGCCTAAACATTCCTGCGTAAAACATGAGGAAAGTACAACTATCAATTTAATTGTTAGGTGATAAATAAGTTTTAGCATTAAATATCTATTTTTATTTTTAGCCTAAAATTCTAAAATTCGGAGATTTTCAGTTTGATAGAGGTTAAGACTGTGTGGTTCTAACAATATGTTCAAAAGGATCAATTTTTCAATTAAAATAATTTGCTCCGGTCCCGGAAACTTAAATTCAAAATTAATGCAACACTATCAACTATGAGATATAGCTAGGTACATACATATTATGTCATACTAATACAATGCACTAATAACAATTTGCACTTGCTACTTAACTAGAAAGTACCAATAATAAAAACACCGTATCAAAATATTAGCTGCCAGTCAGTTTGTCTGAAAAAAAAAATAATTAAATAATTAAATGTATTCCTGTAAAGGTGGTTGATTCCTATAAGGCTTTTAAACAGGAAAGTGTTTTGCAACAAAAAGCAGTTACTTCAGTTACTGAAAGTAGAAAAAATTGTGTTCAACTGACACATTGAATTATGGCGCGCAAAATCAAGGATAAACCAACAGTATTTTATTTGCGGTAATTTACTCATAATCAATTCTTTAAATTCTTTTATTTATTTTATTCTTTATTTTATTTTTTATAAAACTTCCATTTATAAAAACCTTATTAGTTTTGTATAATCAATTCCAACACAACGCAATTATGAAACAAATGTTGCAAAATTAGGTCAATTTGGATTTAAGAGATACAGTAAGGATACAGTAATTAAAAAACACAATTAGCAAATTTTATAACCAGAATTCATAAGCATTTTATTAGCGTCAAATGTCATCACTACAACAATTAATTGCGTGTCCATAATATTTTAATAATAATTGAGTAAAACTTTTTTTCTCTGTCTGACTTTTAATTTGAACCAGAGTGAGTTTTTTTCATGTGGCGATGCCGACTCATTTTGTATTTAAATGCAGCGTTACAATTTGGAAATGTGCACGTAAACGGGGTTTCATTTGAGTGAATTCCAATGTGATGATTCAATAAGTGTTGTCTTCTTTGAAATGCAGAGCCACAAATTTGACAAATATGGTCACGCCGACGAACATTGCCCTGTTTTTCATGAACTTTTGCATGGCTTTCGACATTAGAGGATCGAATTAGTTTTGAGCATTCAGTACACTTGATCAAAGTATGGCATCGAGGTGGACGTTTTCTTTTTTTGCGGCCTGAAACTGAAACTGGTCCTTGTCCTGTCTCAACGGGTGATTTTTCAGTTTTTCGTTCGTTGTAGATTTTACATATACTCACATGTATTCCTAACTGTGCCTCAGAGCGGAATTGTCTGGAGCATATTTGACATTTAAAGTCTAATCTTGCATTTGTTGGGATAGCTAGTGCTGTTGCGGTTGATAGTTTGGAGGCTGTAGACGAAATTGGGTCATCTAAACAAATAACATCGTCGTCACTGTCACTGTTATTTTCGTTGAAGTATTCCTGTCGTGATTCTGTACTGATCGTTGATTTAGCTGACTGAGGAACATTACAATTTTCTAGAGGATCTTGAACTGAATCTTCTGTCTGTCCATCGCCGAGATCCACATCGAAACCAAGGAAACTTGACTTCCCCTCATCGGTGTAATTCTTCCCCTCATCGGTGTAATTACTTTTGTTGGAATCATTATGTTTCAGAGGTTTGTTAACCAATAATTTTGGAGATTCGACATTTTGATGAAGATGATTTTGATAGGTAAGATCGTTGTCTAAAGCTTCCTCCTCCACCCATTCAGTTTTAATCCCAGGCTCGTCTCTTGACTCAATCTCAAGCGCTAATAAGCTGACAGAATTATTGTAATTCATTAAGTTCGAGTTGGATCCACAGTTAACTGTAGCACCATCAGAAATAGTACAAGGGTCATTGTTATGAGGAGGTTCTTCCTTTACTTCGACAGAAATTTGATCTTTAAACCCATTTATGACCTGCATTTCCATTTCATATGGATATGGAACAATGGCTTGTCCAAAACTGAAACAAGAAATTATAAAAGTACATATTATTATTGCTTAATAATTATTGGTAGCATTAAACCAGATTCATTTAACATGTAATAATTCCGACGAATTAATCTCGTCTGAATGTAATATGGCATCCCAGGAAATAGAAGCGAATGATAACTACATATACAAATTTAAAATATGTAGAAATGACTTACTCATTTAGTGGTTCTATAACCGTCGGCTCTTCAATATATTCCGCAAATACGATGCACCTGGATTTTGTAGGTTGCGGCAAATGAAATTTAAATTTATGTCTGCAGTATATTTCAACTGATTTAAAATACCGTCTACACAACTTACACATATAGCGTATATTAAATGAAGTTTCACTTGTTCCACTCATTCTATTATTTGGACGGGTATCTGACATATTTAATTAATTAATTATTAAATCTGATTACGTAAAGTTGAAACCAAACCAAGGAAAATACTAACGATTGACCTGTGTGACCTGACAAACTAAACTTTAGTAAGTCAAAAAGATGAGATATTTATTAGTTTGGGAATCAAACGCGCATGACCCGGCGTAATTTGATAATCGCATTTTCTGTTTCAGTAATTAGACATTTCTTTACGTCTACTTTTCATTAGGCTTTAAATCAAAAATAGCAATTTATTATTAGTATTGGATATTAAGGAGGCAGTCCTTTACTTTTAACGGAATTCTAAAACTTGCTTAAACAAACTCCAAGATATTATGCACAGGCTGGAATTAAGTAGCTTACTTTATTTTTTACTACTAGCAATAAAATAAATTGAAAATGAGCAATAGGTTAAATGTTGAATTGCAGTTTGGTTTTGGTTTTGGTTCTAATATTTTAATTTATGCTTTTGAAACCTGGCGCTGCTATTGTGATCTAAATCCTATAAAGTAAAAGGGTCTGTCCATACACATACACATGCATAGGTACATAGTTTCAAGGACACATCAAGGGTGCATGACATTCTGGAGACTGCAGAGCAAGTGCAACACAAAGTTCAAAGTATTGATGTAAATTACTTTAGCCTCATGAGATGACAAAGTTAAGACAATAAAGACATTGTTATTCTGGGGAACTGCAAGACACCCGACAGCCGACGAAATTCGGGCCAATCTACCCGACGGTCGTCGGGTGGAAGTGCAAGTCACCCGACGAAAATTACTGCAACCCACCCGACCGCCGACGATTTTCTGCAACCTACCCGACGCCCGAATTCTGCAACTGACCCGACGCCCGAATTTTCATCGGGTGGACTGCAACCTAGCCGACGAAAATTTCTGCAACTCACCCGACCGCCGACGATTTTCTGCAAGTCACCCGACGTACGTCGGTACAATCCACCCGACGGTCGTCGGCTCAATATGCAACTTGCCCGACGGTTTTTTTAATTTTTTCCCTAAAATATGTAATTTTTATGTTTTCCAATCATGATTTATTTTTCAGACTATTCCCGTATTTATCTAACTAGTTTTAAAATGTTTAGTTATATAGTTCGTTTTGCTTATTTCAATACGTAAGTCTATCACAAAACACACAGCCACTGACACAAAGAAAACAAATTATAAGTTAATAAAATACTATGATTCTGTAAACATTATTTATGTAACATTGCAATACAACGTGGTTGAAAAAAGCTTGACACTGATTTAATATAAGGCTATGTCACCTCCTGCGGAAATTATTTTCTTGCATTAACTACAGCTGTTCAAACGAAATCGCGCGCGCTCATTAAATTATTTGAAGTGACAGACCTGCGCATATTGGGCCTACATGCTGGTTGATATAATAAAATTTAAGATAAAAAGCAATAATTATTAAAAAGTCTAAAATATTTCCTTCACGAATTTTAAAATGTTTAATTCTGCTATATACATTTCCTTGGCTTGTTTTGATACAGAAAAATGAGAATCACACAAAAAACTGGCACTGATGATTTATAATATTATAAAAGAATTCAATCACGGCGCTCTAATATTGTGTATTGATTTTATGAAACTGATTGATTTACTGTCTTCTTTGTTGACAGCTATACATGTTTGGCAGCTAACTGCTGTAATTAGTAACAAATCAAATCGATGCTTTGAACGTTTGCTGATAAGGTGTAAAGTTATTATAGGACTGACTGAAGCTCGGCCTTTACCAAATGTCTACCAACAATTTTAATAATTCTTTAAACAAAGCGTCATGCAAATTAATTATTTATAGTTGGATAAAAGGGCAAAACATACTAATCTTAAATCTTAAAAAAACACTCATTCTAAATACGATTGACACGGCAATCACATTTGATGGTACAGTTAAATCCTCCTGTAAGGGACCCTAATTTGAGGGAAACCCGCCGAAAGGAACAAATTTAAAATATTTCGTTGGCTGGCTATGCTTACAATGCTAAAATTATCCGGATTTAAGGGACCCGATGTAAGAGATAATCGGGTTTAAGGGACTGATTTTTACCCCTTTTTTGGTATTTTTGGTAATTTATAAGGGATATTACAAACAAAAGTAGCAAAATTTGTAATTGTGTAGATACCGAGCCGCACAACTAAAGCAGTACTTGACTGTTGGGCTGCAAGTATTTCTTATCTCACGTAAACATTTACATCGTGTTGCATTTGAGTTGGTGATCTTATTCATAGATTACAAAGCTCTCTTAGTTATTTGGTACGCTACTGCTCTTTAATATTCAGTTTCTACTGATTTTCTGTCCAGCAGTGTTGGCTAAGCGTAAAAAAGTAATTCTTTAAACGCTAAAAAATATTAGATATTGCAAAAGCTAAAGACCCAGAGACAAATTGGCGTTGTAAAAGCAACGAAAATTAGTTTTATATATCACTGAAGGCTTAGAGTAGTATCATATCCGGTTTAGAGTAATCTCATAGTTCCAAAAAAGATTTACCCCTGTATAAACTAAAGTCAATACTTGTAGCATTCGTTAAGCACAGTTTTTAAAGAACGAAAGGCATAAAATTGACATTATTACTCTGTCTAGACATTAAAATGAACACTAAAAACTATTGAAATGAATATTTAGATTTCTTGTGATGAATTACAAGCTTTTATAATTTTGTATAAAATGAACCCTTTGAGTGCCATACAATCAGTCTATTTCAATTACCTGTAGTTGTGTTGGCAATAAATCTTTTTATAAAATTAAAACTACTCAATAGTTATGCCCTTACTCTAAAATGTGCAAATTATTAAATTCGAACGATAACATTAGAAGTACTACAAATTGTATTTATTAGTTTTTCATTTCTTAAGAAAGTGCAAACTACTCTATTTGCGTAATTCTAAAAAGCTTAAAATATTTTGGCCTCTATTACTTTTCGAAATTCAAACTGTTACATTTAAATATATTTGTCGTTTGTCAAACGTTTTATTTATCTGGTTTTAAAATTTGTGGACAGTTAAAGTATTTTTTAAATGTTTTTTAAAATTGCAAAATGTTGATTTCATATAATAATTTTTGAAAAGTTGAAAATAATTTGTAATGTTATTAAAAAAAAAGAAAAATGTACTATTTACATATTATGCTTGTGAAATTTGTAAAATATTTACGTTTAGGAAAACTGTAACAGGGTATTCTAACTTTTTAGAGTACTTGACATTGACCACGACAACTGTGTGCCAAATTAACTACTTTAACTCAAAGCCTAAATGAACATTCGCCATCCGCTTGTTATCGCGTACTATCCGCCTTTCCGGTTAAATCATCCTAATCAAAATCCTAGAATTAACATACAGTCATAATAATTAATCTGCGAATGTTTTTCATTGGAGCCTTCTGCTGCCTATGCTTCTTCCGTTCCTGTGGTAAAACTGTTATATACTTCAATTTAATTTTTGGACATGTGTCACCTATCGCGTCTTTAAATTCTATGAATATCCGTCCAGTGACTCAACTCTTTATCATTAAAATTTTTATTCAATTTATTACATTACTCTATTCTCAGGCTATTGGATTGACAACCCGTTTCAGTCAACTGTAATTTTTCACTTACTTTTTTAACCAGCGCAGCGTAGTAAAATTAATTTATGTTCGTCATTTGTACTATTTTTTGACCTTACTAAATTATTGACCATTGCTAGGAAATTTCAATAATCTTCTGGTGACAATTGAGCTTTAAAAGCGTCTTGAAAGTGTTATAAGATGACCATTCTGGGCATCCAAAATCTTCTGATCCTAACTATGACGTCCGCCTACCTAATTTTGAAAGCATCCGCTACAGAGGAAACCAATTTAAATATCCCCGCATTGGGAAGAAAAGCCGGGTTCGGATATTTGTACGACGAAAGAACGGACAAGCTCATCGATTTGAGTGTCTTCTCCAAAGAAATCCCGCAAAAATATATTAATCATTTAAATGAACACAAAAACATTCTTACAGAAACTGGTTGGTCAAATACATTTACTGAAAAAATGCAACTCTTGGAAATGGACGAAAGTGCTGGAGTGAATATTTTGGTGGGAATTTCAAAAGTTCGTGGATGTTCAAGCATCTTAAAGGTTGAAAAGCAAAGTTCATTGGTCCAGAAAGCATCCCTCATTCGAACACATACCACAGGCGAGGAAACCATCCACATTTTTAATCGTGAACTTCTCGAAATTTTCAACCAGCATTTTTTGCACCACCGAGAGGCTACGCACATTGTGACGTCCATTTCGTGGGGCGCACGGCTGTGCATTGCGTTACAAACACAAATTACCCCAGGGGAAGATGCTGAAGGGTTAAGCAATGCTTTTGATATGGAATTTCAAAAAATTGAAGGGACTTTAAAGCAGAATGAAGTGGATGGCGGGAAATACAATTTTACGTTGAAAATGCAAAGCGATGTGTCCATTCAAACTTCAATCCTAGAAACAATCCACGATGCCCAAAATATGCTGAAAAACATGACAAAGCTAATTAATGACGCACGTGGCGGGAGGGGTGTCCCATTGGAGTTTGGACTCACCCCAATTAGGGATATTAGAAATTTTTTAGGAGTTTCCCCAATTAACAAAATTGTTGTTCGTAATATCAAAGATTCAACTCTCAGAAAAATCATTAAAATGTTTGCAGATGTGTCAGACTCTCACCAACGACTCAACCAAGTTTTCGAAGAAACCCGCCTTCGGCTGAACTGCATTGCTGATCACACACGTGATGAAATAGGAGACATGCGCACTCAGTTAATCGAGTACAAGAAAGCAATTACTAAGATTATGAAAGTAACATTACAAGACGTTCGATCAGACATCCAACCAGCTGCAAAGCTCCTTGAAATTATTCAGCAGCACCAACAGAGCAACTACAGTTTGTCAAGTGTCAAGCGTAACCTTGCAAAATATGATCAAGAAATTAGAAAAGTTGCACTATGCCATTTGTTATATACTTCCTACAGCAGAATTGAATACTTTGGCTCCCGCTTGGATTTAATTTCAAGGATATCTGAATCTTCAGATGAATACAATAAGGTTTACATTTTATTCACAAAAAATGAATTCAAAGAAAATGACCCTGTCACGTATGCTGAGATGCTTAACATTTTCTTACAAATGCTTTACCCTGCTGAACCATTTAACAAACTTTTTCTTGTGGACTGTGACTTCCCTCATGATTTTTGCAATAATGTGACCAACAATGAAATCTACGAATTCAAAAACGGGAAATTGACATCTACAGATTATAGAAATAAAACAGAAATGGAAGAGAGTGATCTACAGAAGCGAATGAGAATTCTTGAAGATCTCATTGGAAATCAGTGTAATCAAACAGGTATGAACTGGAGGGGCAGGTCTTTGTCTATTTCAGTGTACATATTATATACTTATTACTTTTAAAAATATTTTTAAATATTTTTGCAGACGCTATAGAACGTCGTCTCAGTGAACTTGAAGCAAAATTGAGTGAGAAGCCAAATAACAGGTGCCACAGTTTTCCCTGTCAGAACAATGGCCAATGTCTGACAGAAAACAATTCCTTCCGATGCGCATGCCCATTGGGATTTACAGGTAATGCAGATTACATGCTTCAATATAATAATGTGGAATTTCACTAAACTTTAGGTACATTTTTATCTAATAACTAAAACCAATGCACGCAGGTTCGACTTGTGAAGTCAACGTAAACGAATGTGAGTCGAACGAAAATCCTTGTGAAAACGGTGGACGATGTATCGACGAAATTGGTGGATTTACCTGTGTGTGTCCTCCATCTTTTGCTGGACGAAGATGCCATGCAAAATTGGACCCTTGCAAAATGAACGAGTGTCAAAATGGCGGATTCTGCATCCCATCGTCCAATTATCTTGAGTTTCGTTGTGAATGTTCTATTGGATTTATTGGGAGACTCTGTGGTGAACGTTAATATTGCAAAACACATTCAAAAATAGGCGGCAATACCTATGGAGTTCTTATCATTTATCAGAAAAATGTATCTTTATTTCAGAAATAAACAATGACAACTGCGCAGACAGTACAATCTGTGAAAATGGTGGGACGTGCGTCGACGGAATCAATGACTACACCTGCGTGTGCGCAGAAGGTTATGAGGGACGACACTGCGCAGAGGTCACAAACTACTGCGCAGAAGAGGATCGTTGTTTGAACGGAGGCACGTGCCAGCATGAGTCTAGTGGCTACAGTTGCGCCTGCGCGGACGAATTTGCTGGAAATCGATGCGAACGTATGTAAACTATTTTAGCTACATAAAATATACACGAGTGTTATACATTGACTATACACATGTAAAACTCCTTATTATTTTAGATGAAAACAATTGCATGTATTCGTGGACGTGTAATACTTTAAATTCATCTGCAAAATGCCACGTCTGCGCAGATGGCTACATAAAGGATTCAAAAACAAATAACACTTGTAAGCCTGCAGACGTGACAGCCTATTTTATTATTTCGTCCGTTGAGGACATCAAAATGGTCTCAGTGGAGGGGCGTAGTAAGGTACGTTGCTATTGGTTCAACTTTTAGGACAACAATTACGATCCTGCGCACTAGAAATTCTGTTTAGGCGGAATAATCTCAATACCGTTATATTTTAGACGACTCAAGTTATACACCACGGCTCAAATGTTCGCGGCATCGACTTTAATGCCAGAACAAAGGCAATAGCTTGGTTCAGTGCTGACGATCGTACAATCTACGCGGGCTCAATTCAAAATGCAGGTGAGCCAACAGTCATCGCGCATGACACTGAATCACACGTGTACGGACTAGCAATCGACTGGATCCATAATCTTATCTACTGGACTGACTCAGTTAGAAAGGAAATCTGCGTGTCTAACCCAAAAGGTACCATGAAGAAGACCCTCGTTCAAGATGGACTCCTGAGACCAACATCGATTGTGGTCAATCCGCTTAATGGGTATACTAAGCTCAACTCGTAATAAACTGATCGTGCTAAAAACTTTAACTAATTACTTATTTAAAAAATTTCAAAAATTACATAGATTATAATTTAGCTAATTAATTTTTTTATATCTGAAAGCTGGATGCACTGGGTTGACTTTAATAAAAATGAAATGGAGAGAGCAGGACTGGACGGATCAGATCAAGAAATTATTTTGAGTACAAATTCAACAAAGTTTTGGGCTCTAACAATTGATTTTGTCGACAACCGAATTTTCTGGACGCAGAATAATCCTGAGTCAATTGCTTCATCGGATTTTGATGGGTCAAACCGGAAAGTAATTTTACTGTCAAAGAATTCCCACAGTCAGGATCTATCTAATAATAATAATTGGTTTCGCTCCTTGACAATTTTTGAAAATGACATCTACTGGCTGAACTGGAAAACTAAAACTATTTACTCAGTTAATAAATGTAGCGCTGATACTGATGGAGATATTGTTCCAGTCTATAAATCTGTAAGGATTTTAATTTTAAAATTTAATTTTTTAAAATTTTTTACATAGCGGTTTTAAGGTGTAAGGAATTAAAAAAAATGAATCGTGTTAATTTCTTTAGGAATCGTACATATGGGATGTAAAGGTTGTGGATGCTTCAAGGCAGCCCATTGCCCCAAATGAATGTGACCAAAGGATTGAAAAATGTTCACATTTTTGTTTCCGGGTTCCATTTGTATCCTTATCTGACAGAAATGAGTCTCTTTCCACTTATACTGTTTGCGCTTGTCCGGATCATCTGAGACTCGGAGCTGACAACCTAAACTGTGCTTAAAAATAGTTTTTTTCTTTTGAATTACTTGCTTTGCATTTGTAAGGAAAGTTTTATACAGACCTGAGTCGGTGCATGTAATTTTATAACTTAATTCAATTTGTGTAATGATGGTATGATTATACAGTAGACGTAGGCAATGAGTCACATTAAAATCGTAAGTAATAATCCTTGATCACATTAAGCACAACCTGCTTGAGCGTACAGACCATCACATACTTAAATCTTAAATAAATGAATGAATACTAAGGAACGGTCCATAAGTGATGTCTCTCTTAAATTATCAAAAATGTAGTTTACACCCCTTACATCCTATGTAATCACTTTAATGTTCGTAAACGGTAATACATATTATTTAGCATTATACATTTTATTAACACGGCCAAGCCAGCCCAGTCTACACATGTCATCATTTATGAACGATCCTTTTCAACTGCATTATATCAGATAATGCACACAACTTATCAAGAAATACTGAGAAGTCACTTTAATTAGTTTTAATTAAATTAAGTAAGACCTTTATACTATAGATAGTTTGTAATTCTCAATTCAAAAGGCGAACAGAACGTGCAGTAATTTACTGCCGCCGCTCCATAGTGTATTAATGTCTGCCAAGTCAGTCAGTCACTAAGTGAGTCAGTCAGACCAGTTTCTTCAAGACAAAGTTTAATTGAGTGTAATGAATTATCACAAGATTTAAAATCTCAATCGGGACTACCCCGCACTTTTTTCTGTACATTTTTTAGAATTTCTATGCATGAATAGATATTTAGTCTTTGAAAAGATTAATTTATTTTTTATTTTTTTAACACACCAATTAAGAAAAACAGAATTTATTTGTAGAACAAGCAGTGTACTGACAACCGAGGTAGTGGAATCGTGTAGCATTTTGAGTTAGAGTCAACTTTAGTCAAATCTCATACAGTCATATTTGCGTGTAAGGGCTTCGTCGGAAGCATTAAAATAAAAATTCAGAGAAAGAAAAGATAAATACTGTTAAAAGTTTTTAATCTAGTTGAAAGCAAAAATGAAAATTCTTATTTACGGAATTTATTTTGTCACGATAGTTTTTGTACAGGAAAAATGCTTCGGTTGGGCGCAGGTGGGTTAATTCTAATTTAATTTCTAGTTATATAATAAGGTAATACATATAAACATAGCAGTGTGTTTATAATATTTAATAACATGCAGTATTGTCTTAATTTCAGTCTATTAAATTTCAGTTAACCTAATTTTATAATTTTAGAACCAGACCCACTCACCGCAGCGAGCCCGTCGTGCGGTAGAGAATGAGGCTACAAATGCCAATGTAGAACAAACTTACGCGCTCCTTGAGGAGGGTGAGAGGGTAATCCAGGCAAGTAACGATTCAGACGTCATCCTTGTGGTTGGAAATACAGGTGCAGGAAAGTCCACTATCTCAATGTTCCTCACAGGGGCCAACCTAGAAGCCTACAAAGCCACCAAAACTAATCTTTTAATTCGAGATGTAAATCCAATTCCAAAAATCAGCACCTCTACAATCGTCTCCAAAACGATCTTTCCAGAACTTTTTATCGACCCTGTATCAGAAAGGTCATTCTTTGACTGTCCTGGCTTCAGTGACACGCGCAACTCTACAATTGAAATTGTCAATTCTTTTTTTGTCAAAAAAATAGCAGAGGGGGCAGCTCGGGTCAAAATCCTCCTTGTCATCACGTACAATTCTCTAGAAAATCGAATTGACTTCATGCGCCTCATCCGACACGCAACAACCCTTCTTAAAAATATGGACGTTTTCCTTCCAAGTATTTCACTTGTAGCCACGAAGGTGAGTGACCATGGCTTTGAAGATACGGATATCCTGGAGAGCATGGGTGAGTTCATTGAGCAGGCGCGAGAGGATTTAGGGGACACGGTGTCGGTTGAGACACAGAAGCTACTAGATGTGCTCGTGGCCCGGGATGCGGATGGGAATCTGGCAAGACTAACATTTTTTCGTCAACCTCGCCGAGCTGGTTTTCTCAGTGCGGATCCAATTATTCAGGGACGAAAAATCCACATGGAAAAAATCATATTTGACAATACGGAGTTTGTGACTCCTACCAAGGATGACTATGGCTTTACTCTCTCTGCCCAAGCGATACACGATGTGACCATCCTCACAAACACCATTGAGTCCAGCATCACAGGAATCTTTCGAAGTTTGAGTGTAGAACTTTGTACGATATACAATATTGACCCAGTCAGCCATTCCCAGTCCGGTCTCACCTCCCAGAAAGCCGTTGACCTTAACGCAGTCAAGCAGAAAATAAATATAATTTTTCCCTTTTTGGACCATCTACAAGTCCTTGACTCAAACCTAACAATGGATTTTGTCCCTACAAATACTTCGTCCGCAATATTTCTGTCTGCAAATGCTTTCTTATCTGATATTATAAGTCATTTACAATTTAGCAAAAATAATTCTGCGCCTGCGTCTGCCCGGTTCGATTCCTTGCTTAAAACTATCGAGACGAACGCAAAATATTTAGAGTTTATTGAGACCTTTTCCTCACATGCCATACAGGCTTCTTTCCCATTCAAATCCTGGCTGGAGCCGCTAATTGCATTTAAAACGACTACAGAAGATCAGCTTCGGATTCTGGCATTTACAGTCAGTGAGGATATTCTACGAATATTTACTGGAGCAGCTGCAGGACTTCGTCAGTACTTTATCAGTTACTTTTCTAAAATAGAGGCTTTACAACCCTATGAATTTAAATCTAAGCTGGAAAATCTACTTGGCTGGTATTCAAGAGCTAAGTCATTTTCAAATTCTCCCGCCCAAACTCTTACTCCAGAAATATCGAATTTTTTAGATAATTTCCTACAACTTGTTAATTTAGTGGACGGGGGAAAAACATGTTAATAGAACATTTCACACTTTTCAAAACATGAATAGAAAATTTTGCTTTTTTTCAAAAAACATGTATATAGAACATTTTGCAAGATTCAAAAACATGTAAATATAACAATTTCCACTTTTCAAAATCACTTAATTAACGGCACCTTTCTTATTTAGTGTTTTAGGAGATACTACATTTTGACTCTAGCTGAAATTGGATTTGGGTCATTTTGACTCTTCACTTACGATATCTACAGTTTAGGTACCTGACTCAAATGACAATCCTGTACCCTACTACTATGTTATTGTGTCATGCGCTAAGAGCAGATGTGTGTGCACGAAGGAGAGATTCACGTCGGAATCTTGGCCGATAATATTGACATGGTTGACAGATAAAGATGAGGCACTGATCCTAATCTGCTAAGTATGTAAACAGTGAAATGTTTTTGAGATGTGTTTACGCGCAGATATCAGAGATGTTCTTCCGTAACAACAGATCTTAAGTTCAAGTTCATATACCTTTAATACTATATATGGAATAAAAAACTTGGATAAATTAATAATAATTGGATAATGGATAAACTAAAATATTTAAATATTTGACAAGGTGATGTGTAATTAAAGCATTGATGAGTGGGACGTGGTTTATATTGTACGTAAATGTTCTTACGTGTTTATAATTTATGCATGTATAATACTCAAAGAAAATATTTCATATGCATTTTTCTTTTCTTTGTAAGTTTTCACGAAAATTTAAAACCTAATTATTTAGAGACATTAAAATTAAATCGTAACTGTGGATGCAAAGTGGCCGTTCTCCAAACGCAGGTAAAAGTAAAGTGGCCGTTCTCCATCCTTTACTAAACGCAAAGTGGCCTGTCTCCAATTTGATTCTGTTTGAACAGGATTAAGAACCGGCCACTTTGCGTTCAGTAAAGGATGGAGAACGGCCATGCTTGGTACTGAACCGAAGTTTATCCATTATTCATTGTAGTTTTTTCTAAAATATTCAAGGTCATTTTATTCTACGATATTTATTAGTTTGTAGTCCAAAATGCCATCATTTCCTAATGTAATATTAGGTAATATTACTACCAATTACTGGTGTGTAGCTGACATCGACCGAGATGTCTCATATCTGTACTTACAATTTACCTAGAAAAGTAATTAATTTGTGTTTTTCCTTAATATCTACATTCTATGTAAAGTCGGCCGCATCGACTGACTCCATTTCTATTTATAAGTTTTAACTCTTGAGTTCCTTCAATAGCTCAGCCTTCAACTTATGTTACTAGCCAAATTCCAGAATTATTTACTGTTATATTTCATCTAGCTGACCAAAGCAAGCCTTGAACTAAACTCCTGATTCGTCGTGGTAACTGTTAACTCGTAATAAGTTGGTCCACGTTGACTCTGGAGCCTTAATATACTTAACTTACATACTAAATTCTGTAAAATTCAACTGTGTGTCATAGGCCATGCCCATCCTATTCATTTCCTATAATTTGGCAACCTCCACCATTTACTCCTCGAATTTTACTTCAATTCTCCTCTGACTAAGTACTCTGTCTTTTTTCAGTCTCCGTATCTTTTACTTCCGACATTGTAAATTATACATTAAACTTATTTTGTCTTTTACTATAATAAAGTAATAAGTATTTTGTAGAAGCGAGTTTTGTTGCCTATTAAAGTTGAGTACACCAGTGGAATTACAATTCGCGCAATTTGAGTCGCAAGAGTACGGATATTTTCGCCCGTCAATATTTTTCATTTTGCATAACCTAAACCAGGGATTTGAGAGTAAAGCCTTACAACCTCGACCTCTCCTCTCCCTCCTTTTTCTGCACCTTGGTTCCGCCACTGAACAGGCCACTTTACTTTTACCTGCGTTTGGAAAACGGCCACTTTGCATCTACAGTAAAGATATAGGAAGTGGTGTTTGGTAATAATGAAGTAGCTGTCTGACAAAACAGGATGAGTAACAAACAAATATATTTAAAAAATATATGTCACATGTCGTCAGTTAAGAACTATAATGGCCTATCTCCATTTTTAGCCAAATACAATATTCTCCAATATCTACAAAAAAATGAAATAATTAAATTTTCAAAACCTGCAGGGCCGTGTGTATTTACCGTTGCCAAGGATGTCTGGAGCAACTATATTTTAATGTTTTTGTTTACCATTACTGATATAGGCAAACATTGTAAATTGGTAAATGTCACCAAATAGTTCAACGCTGTTTTTTAAAATTTAAGAAAACTTGAACACAGTTTTGTATGTCAAATTGTACGGCGGTTTTTTCTATCCTGCGCATTTTGTATTTGACTTTTTTGTTGCGTAAAAATATGAGCAGGTAGTAAATGAAGTTTTAATGGTTAAGAATATTAGAGCCGTATGTAAAGCTTTATTAGATATATGATTTTAGGTCAAAATAGCAGGTTTTTTTATTGGAATAAAAAATTCGCACAGTACAAGGCTTGACAAGTCATTCTTGCAACACCACAACGAATGTAATTCTAATTTTTTTGTGGACCCCCCTATCATCCTCATGTCATAAAGCTAACGTTACGCAAATAGTTATTATTATCATGTTCTATTATCGATATCCGGCCAGACCGACGTACGGCACACATAACGTCATTGATGGAAAAACCTTTGCTAGGAATAACCGAATCAAAAACAATAAATTCGTATTCTCCCTCTCTTAGCAACTAAACGTGCAGACAAAATTCGCACGCAAGGAGACCTTGACTAGCAACTGCAACGAGCACCGAAAACTGTCTTAAATCAACTTTGACTAAGTATACAAATGGATATGTAACTATTTTTACTATTTAATTATTACATAGTAAGATAATAATATTGGATACATTTACTATTATTGTTTCTCCCCAGCCTGACAGCCCACACTATATAAGAGAGAAAATGTTGAAGGCAAGAAAATAATACGTTTTAAAATATGTATTTTATATATAGTCATACATGTAAATCATTGTAAATGTAGTTTAAAAAAGACGGACAGAATTTCCTATTCCAAATAAAGTGAAATCGCCAAAGTTTAATAAATATAGGGCAGTTAAAGTCCCTTAATAAAACGTATTTTATATTTTTATATGTTGTATGTATATCGTCTGTGAGGAATTATAATGACCCATATTCATTTCTAGCTTAATAAAATATCCACTATCTACAACAATATTGAAACATGTCTTAAAAGAATTTAAATAGAATATTTTGCATGTTTAAAAAATATGTAAATACAACATTTTGCACCTTTTGAAAAACATGGAATTAGAACTTTCTGCACATTTCTTAACATTTAAATACATAGAACATTTTACAATTTTAAAAAACATGGAAATCAAACATTTTGCAATTTTTAAATACATGTAAATTAGAACATTTCGCAATTTTTAAAACCATCTAAGTGGAACACTTTACGCTTTTCAAAAACTCCTAAGTAACATTTTACAAATGTTTCTGAATTTGTTTTTAGAACAAAGCTCATTTTAATTCTAGCTTAAAGATATGGGTCATTTTGGTTCTTCACAGACGATATGTGATTGCATCCTGTGGTTAATATTCTATGATATTTATTTTAATAGATTTAATTAGTATAGTAGTAGTTTTCTGTGGGGATTATTGCCGTTTTCAAAAATTACGACACTATTATTTAGGACTCAGGACTTGTCTCCTGTAGAGGTACTACCAAATTACGAAATTACACAAGATACCTAACTCAAAGCAAAGCCCTGTGTACATTTGCTTGTTATCGCGTACTGTCCGTCGCATCTGGTTGAATCAACGTTAGCAAAATCTGGAAATGAATCTACAGTTACAGTCATAATATGCAAATGTTTCTTGTTTGAGACTTCTGCTATGCTCATGCTGCTGCTGGCCCTGTCATAAGTATGTTATACAGTTGAATTCAATTTTCACACAAGTCACGCGTTTAAATTGAAATTCAAGGAATTTCTGTCTAGTGACTCGCCTTGTTATCTTTTGAATGTAAATTAACTCATTTCATTATTTAATTCTTGCTATTGAATCAACAAATCGTTTCAGTTGACTCTATTTTTTTTCTAATAATTAAATTAGTCAATAACTATATAGTGTAGTACAATTACCTCTGTAAAGCTAAAAATGTAAATAACCAATGTTGTATGGGCTGCGGCCGAATCGACTCAATGAATAAATTATTATTAATAATATTATTATTATTATATAGTGTAGTAAAATTAAATTTCAGTTCATAAACTGTGTCATTCCTTGACCCTACTAAATTAATGACAATTGCCATAAGATTTTATTATTCTTCTGGAAAAGATCAAGATGTACATAAGTGAGTGCGAGGTAGTTTTGTTTTGTTTTAAGATGGGTCCCCTGTGCAATAAAAATCTTTTGGCCCTAACAATGACGTATCTGGTCTTTATTTTAACAACATCCGCTACAGAGGAAACCCGTCTAAATATCCCTGCATTGGAAAGAAAAGCCGGATTTGGATATTTGTACGATGAAAGGACGGACACAGTGAGAGATTTTAGCGTTTTTTAAAAAAGAAATCCCTCGTAAATGTATTAATCAATTGAATGAATACCACACCATTCTCAAAGAAACTGGATGGTCTAATACATTCAATGAGAAAATGCAACTCTTAGAAATTGACGAGAGGGCGGGACTAAATATCTTGGTAGGAATTTGTAAAGCGCGGAGTTTAAAGTATTTTAAAGGGGGTGAAATAAAGTTCACTGCTTCAGGAAGCATCTTTAATAAGAAAACACACTACAGTCGAGGAAACTATCGACATTTTCAACAGTAAACTTTTTTTAATTTTCAACTGGCATTTTCAGCAACACAAGGAAGCTACGCACATTGTGACTTCTATTTCTTGAGGGGCGCAACTGTTCAGTCCTGAACTATATCCTGTGCTTCTCTCCGTCCTAAAGCTTTAAAGTTTATGAGGATGTAAATTCAAACTGCCATTCTTGGGTGCGAGCCATGCGGCTTGGCACGGCTCTGTTCATTTTACATTTAGTTTTAATTTGTAACTAATCTGCAGTGTTGCTTGGGTACCCTAATTGATATAAGTTTACCTCAGTCTTTTATTCTTTTGACTGTCGATACTCTCTGTTCAAATAATATTCTCAGGGTCCTGAATATAAGTTTTAAGCCTACATAATTCTATTTTTAAAATTGTAAAGTACAAACATTTGGTTCATCTTTCTGTGTCTAACTCTTAAGAGATTTTCCCACTTGACTAACCAAATCAAGTAGTTTTTATTTTTAATTCAATTGCCCTGTAATTGTGAGTACTAAGTCCTGATCAAGGTACCTTGTAGTTATTTATAGTTTCAACTTCCATTGAATTACAGTGTTAAATATAATATTAGTCATTCCATTTTAAGTTAAATTATGCATGTTCAAGCATTTATGTACCTGTAACCTGATAATTCTTTTGTTCGTTGTGTTTTTTACTGCGAACGACCGCCGTGGTCGATGTAAAATTAACTACCATTTTAGTGTACAACAGAAATTATTTTGTATTGTTATTTACTCATTTCTTTGTTCGATGTAATCCACTTAGGTGTATGATACTGTATTTGGAGGAAACCCTTATAAATTGACTGTAAATTATTCCTACGTCACCTTCAAGATGCCAAAACAGCCTTTGACGCTTCAAAAACTTCGAACTTCAACTCACTGGCTTGACAGACTTGATAAGCGAAGGTTCCTTCTTTTATTTGTTGTTAATTGTACTCAATTTAATAATTTACATCCATTTTAAAATACTTTAAATTGAATTAATAATTCTATGTTAAAATTGACTGAATTTTGGAACTTTATTTATTTGCTGCATTGAGATATTTCTTAAATCTTATCATTTTCTGCCTAATAGAGAAAATAGAATCTTGACAGTCGTAAACTGCACCAATCGCTCATTTTTAAGTCTGACTTTTCGATCATTTTATTCTGTTGACTAGCAGCATCTGACTTTTGTCAATTCATCTCATCTCCTACTTTACATCGAGGTACCTCAGCTCCATCACCTGAGTTGGCAGGCTTTCCATCCAACAACGACTCTCTATTGCACTTCAAACAGAAATCAAACTACAGGAAGATGCTGGAGGCTTGAGCAACGCTTATAAAGAGGAATTTAAAAAACTTGTAGGGGTTTTCAGGCAAAACGAAGGGGACGGCGGAAAATAAAATTTTACCATGAAAATGCAAAGTGATTTTTCAATTCCAACTTCCGTCCTAGGAACAGTTTTAGATGCCTAAAACATGCTAAAAAGCATAGGAAAATTAATTAACGACACACGTGACGGTAGAGGGGTCCCATTAGAGTTTGGATCCACCCCAATTAGGGATATTAGAAATCATTTAGGAGTTTTCCAAATTAACAAAATTGTTGTTCGTAATATTATTAAATATTAAGTCATACATATATGAGTCATTATCACACCTGCATTACTCATTAATGTATGTCTCAAACGTCAACTACTACGTACACCTATAGTTTAAGTTTTGTATAATTTTAGTTTAAATTATAGTTTACTATTTCATAAGCTTAAAATCAAATGCCAGTATGAGCATGAAGAATGATGATGCATGTACATTTCTTGATATATGAATTTATCCTTCAATGCATGCCTATGTATATATATTACGTTTGATGCATGAGTTTTAGTTCTCTTATTGTTTGTAAACAGCAAACTGCATGACGAGCATAAAAGCCTCATTACAACTAGTCATTCTTTATACATACATATTTCCACTGTTATTTAATTCTAGAGTATTTATATACTTGTATTTATATTCTACAATAATTCTTGATATTTCACATTACGTAATTATCCGCTTGTAGAGATTTCATTCACGTTTAAATTAGACCAACTATTTTGATGTCGGACCAACTATGTGGTCATTGCGAAAGTAACCTAAATTCTTCGATTATTTATTAAATTATGATTTGGCAATCTGATGTGAATTCAGGGATTGAATTGGATGATAGAGAAGGATTCAATAAAAAGTACTGCTTATGAAAGGTCGTGTTTTTTCCGCCTCTCTCAAATTTCAGCCTAAAATATTACTTGAGACGTCTTGAATATTATTAGAGCTTTCATACGGTTGTAGCATTTTTACTTTACCCCAAAGTCATTATTTTCCACCCGTATCACTTTTCATGTTCATTTCTACTTGTGTTCACTTCTATTCTCGATATTGCACTGTTGTACTAACCCATCTGTTACATAACCACTGAGTTAATGAGTCTTGGTCTTTTGACCCGTATCAGCACATATACAGATTTCCACTAGGGTGAGTCTGTCTAAATTTTCACCCTTTAACACGTTATAGCCCGTCTCTTAACAGAGGGTTAGCGTTCACATTTCAAAATTAAATCGAAGTTTAAAAATCCGACAATTTTTTCTACGAATTTTGTGTTTTCATCATCTTCAAAATTTTAAAAGTCAATACGTTGAAGCCCATCTTTTTACTGAGGGTTCCAATCAATTCTTTGAATCTAAAAGTAAAATCATACACAAAATTAATCTTCGAAATTCCACAAAATTCAACTTCAAAATTGAAATTTTTCTACGTACAAAAAGACAACAGCTGTTACAAAATTTAAATCTTCGAAATTTTAAATTTAATATCGTGAAAAGGTTCAGAAAGTAAATTACCATCAAAACTACTTAGCAACTTCGTTAAAAGTGCAGGTAGTTAACAAGTATATCTTAGAAGTGAAAAAAGAAGCAGTTTTCAATCCACAGACTCCGTGACTGAGATAGCTTCCAGCGCGTAGAGCCCACTAAAGTGAGTAGAACATTACCCTTAGTGAAGAATACAGTGACCCACGCAGTTGAAGAGACTAACCAGCGCGTAGTGGTGTATTATATAATTCCACAAACCAAGTGTAGACTTTTCCCCATATGGTATTGTGAAGAACAGTTCTCAGTTTCCCCCACATCACTGTAGTAGTTCCAGGGTGTGGCTAGTGAAATTAAAAGTGGTAGTGACAAAGTGTAGAAACAATAATCCCATGTCACCAGTGAAACCAGTAATCAAGACCGAGGGTATTCCAGAATCGAAGGTAGAGCCCCCACAGCCGCCCAAGAGTTCCAGAATTCCGGAATCATCCCCAGTCCCACAAATCTTTACAGGCAAGATAGTCGTAAAGTCAGGCCCCCAAACCCGAAGATCAACGGAGCCTGTCCTCACTGCAGAGCAGACGGTAGTAGAAACTAATAAACACTACGAACTCGAGGTACGTAAAGTTAAGTCTTATTATCACAAAAAGATAGAGGAACTGCAAGCTAAGTTAGGAGCATCTGAACACCTGACGGCGGACCAGAAAGCTAGCGTACCACTGCAGTTAGAGAACGCGGCATTAAAATCTAGACTCGTCATACTTAGAGCCGCGGCCCAGAAACATACTCAGGACAATATGTTGGGTAACAGAACCTTCAATCGCCCATTAGTCGACTTCGAAAAGCTGAAAGGACCATCAGATTACACCAGGTGGTTCGTCGATATGAAAATAGCGTTAGGCACCGTTCACTTAGGAGTCATAGTGGATGGATCATATCCAAAACCAGTATTCGCATTGCCCCCAACACTTCAAGAGGCTACAGACATCGCGAACTGGGAGGCCGCCAACAACACCGCCGTTTTGTCTATACATTCAGGCTTACATAGGGATGTACTTCTCAAAGTGCACCACATTACATTGGCAAAAGACCTCATGGAAGAACTCTCAAGAATTTTCGAGCCCCGAAAAGAGGATGAACGAGTCCAACTTGCAGAAAAGTTCTTCGGCCTCCGTATGGCTACGGGAGGCGGCTACAGCTATCTAAATCAGCTGTTAGCCATCAATAACGATCTGGATAGAGCCGGGAGAAGAATGGACAACGAAACAGTCTTATGCCTCACCGTAAGTAAACTCTCGGATCAAGAGGAATACGTAGGATTCCTTCAAACCTGGCGTGTCTCCACAGTAAAGACACCCGAAATCCTACTGGAGCTACTTAAAGCCACCGACGACAACCGCGAACGAGCGCTAGGTAACGCCGTGTACAACCCACCCCAGGCTTTCAGAGCCCACCAAGAGGACGATAGATCTGGAGGAAGAGGAGGAACCGAACGCGGACGGTCCCGTTTTCGCCGATCCCAAAGAGGAGGGCGTAGAGACAATCGCGAAGACGATTATACCCGGAGGAGCGAAAACTCCCCACCACCAAGTTCATGGAACCAACCTGGTGGAAAAGCCAAGAGCAAAACCATATGTTCATACTGTGGAAAACCCAACCATAAGAAGGATGATTGCAGGTATTGGTTGGACGGCGTGTCTCCGCCACGGAGCCGAAGAGACACATCATCATCCACCGCCAGAAGCTCCCAGGACGGAAGTCGAAGAAATTCCAAATCAGGGCGCGGCGGATCACGTCAGCGAGGAAGGAGTTCGTCATCATCAAAAGTAGGTCGAGCCAACACCCAAATCGATCACTCATCTCGCAACAACAACAATAATGCAAGAGAACGAACCCCCGAGCGACAAAACAATCAGGTACATACAAGAAGTACCTCAAGACAGGAGGGAGGCAACAGACCCCCACCACCTGCCCATCTAGCTCAAGAAGATGTCAGCTTCATTGAAGCTGTTGCACGTCGAGCCACCCACTCTACTCCGTGGAAAAGAAGCTTACATATAGACTCCTTATCACGTAGCAGCAGCAGTGGAAGAAGTGAAGACACCCCCAGGCCAAGGCTGGCGGATCTTTTCTCAGACGCAGACACGTCAAGAACTCAAGACCATGTTAAACAAATGGCACTTCCTAAATCCCCTACATATCCCCTGTATCAAGACTCGTCAACAGAAGACTTGAAGCATGAATACGCACATAGGAGGATGAACTCACATATAGGAGGATTTCAACACGACGGTGTTGGCCCCAACTGCGATCAACACCCAGCACACCTACTCCGACCTGGACGAAGAGTAGAGAAACATCCAGCGGATAAACACCGGGAAGATAGCCCCACCACTGGAGAAGACTCGGATACCGAAGCAATGCTATCTCAATTTAAGCAAAATAATGCTTTCCTACTCCGCCCAAGACAAGGAGTAGAGACTACAACAAATGAATGGACGAATAGCTCCAGCGATGACACCGATTCGGACCTGGAACCTGTACAGCTGCCTCCACTTCAAAATGGATTAATTAGGACTAGGGTAACTAGGCAGGAATGGGAAACAGTATTGGCACTTAGACGAGCTAGAGCTCAGCATATTCAGTCGACCATCAACCCGTTTACGCCCCTAGCTCCGACATCCACCACCACCACACCACTCCCTCAGAACAACAACGCTACAGATTCTGAAGAGGAAGAGATACAGGAAGACTACAACAGCAATGTAGCAACGGAGGATGATGACCAAGGACCCATCCCCACCGAGAGGACCCCGACTTCTCATAATATTGAAGAGACAGGAAGGGCCTCCACCGGAGCACCACTCGAAACGGAGCAGTTGAGAGGAAACTCTTCGACACGAGGGATCTGCTATTCGAAACCAGCTAGACTGAGGATCAATCCAGATACGAAAGAAATAATTCAACCCAGGACTGGAGCCTTAGCTTCCACATCGCGATATAGAAATCAGGATAGACATTCTACACTAGATTGGGAGAAAGCGGATCAAGGAGCTCCATGGCCACAGGAACCGATCCATGAGCATTCTACACCAAATCGAGAAATCCAACAGAATCGTTCCAAAAACAATTCACCTCAGACAAGATGCGAGGTGATTGAGTATCTATGTAACTACATCTCCGATAAGAAGAAGGATCATTACGACCCGGAGGCTACTGAGAATGCAATCCGAAACTTATTTCCGGTAGCTGAAGACAACAATATAAAGAACATAGACGGAACAATTGAGATGTTTGGTCATCTTCCGGATGCAATTCATACGATTCAAGAAAAATTCGAGATTCTGGATGCCTATTGGAAACGAAAAACCAGGTTACAAGTGGTCCAAGAAGAAAATTACCCGGGAACATTCCAATATAATATCCGAAGGGCAAGGAAATCCCCCATTCACATCCCCAATGGAGATGATCCGATACCTTCATTGGAAAAGATGATTAGAAGAGACTCTGCAACCTGGAGAAGAGAACAGGCGGACTTACTCTCACACCTACACAGAGGTACTCTTCAAGCACTGGTTCTGGCCGCTGAACTTGAGAAATAAAAACAAGAACTTGAGGAAAACATCCATGCTATACTAACAACTAGAGCACAAGAATTCTTATTTAGGGAAATGCGACCGGTCGACAGAAAACAATACACGAAACTATTACAGGATAATATCCAAAAGTATGGTGTAATCACGGGTACACAACGAACTTGGGCGATCATTCCATTGCCCCTTAGGAGACCCGTTAGTGACTGGCCGTATACAAGAACGAATGACCCAGAGCTGGAAACTCCGTTCGAATCAGAAGACGACGATCGAAACAAGGATACCTTGGATCAAATTCTCTACAAAGATCAGGAGAAAAGAGTACTCAAAATCATAACGGGAAGAACAAAGGATCCTCATGAGAAGATTAATTTGGAAGACATTTTCTACCGGAACATTCAGAAATACGGTCTAGAAGAAGGAGCGTATAGGACCTGGTTAGAAATGCCCTTGCATTTGCGAGAAGATGTCATACTGCAGAATATGGGAGGTCACTGGGAACAACTCCTACCATGCATACCCCGGAAATATAATCTAGGACCTACAACGGTGCATAAGGCTTACAGGCATACGGAAGACTCTACAACAGACAAGAGTATAGGCGGCCATTCGGACCAAGAAAGTGAAGAAAAACCAACAGCTGACAAAGCCCTAATGATGAGACCAGTTGAAAACCAGGCAGAGACCGAGGTCAAAGAAAATGATCTTGGAAAGCAAGTAACATCGAGATCAAAAGAAAAAACCTATGAGTTCATTCTTTCCAGCCTGGGTACTGAACTATCCAGACAACTAGGGAAGTTAGCATTGGACAGATATTTTGTGAAGTATGGTGAACAAGTAGCGGTCCTGTTAACATGGCTACAGATACATAAAGACCTACTAAATGTCCTAAAGGAGGGGAAGATTGACGGAAGCAAGATTCCCTTTTACACTCCAAACGACTTGGAAACCTTTGAAGTTAGTAGTCTGGAAAGCAAAACCAACGAAGCCCACCAATTATGGAAAACTCATTACTATGAGAAACAACAACAAGAACACGATAATGCGATCAAATTTCTAATGTCCCAAATGTCCACACCATTAGCAAAAATACTATGTAAACTTCTGATAGAAAGATACTCCGGTTATTATGATGTGGAAGTGGCGGCAAAATTAATTTTAGATCAAATCCCTGAACTTCTACCCAAATGCGAACGAGACGGATTTGTCACATTATCCGAGTTACCCTTACCACCGGGTACAAGCCTGATGCTCTCACGAAAACGGAGCAATGAACAGCTAAACCAGGAGGATCATCTTGCTCTTAGAAGAAAACACGATGCTTGGGTAGAAGAGGAGGAGAAGCGTTTCAAACCAATCTCATCAGAAGATTGTCAACAAAAGAAAGCAGAGAAAGCACATCTAACATTGCAGGAACTCCACAAATCAATTCAGTCTCAACAAGAAAATAGAGTGCTAAACATTCTACTGGGAAAGAATTTGAGTGACTGTAGGACTCAGTTTGGGGGGCAAGATTTTACAACAGCTCTAGAATGCACCTCAAATCAGCTCAAGAGCCTGAGGACTCTAAAATCAAAAGATGCGTTCCTGGAAATCTGTCTTCTACAGGATTCCGCTTTCGAAAAAGGAGTTTATCAATCTGGTCCGATTGGAGGAATGAATGTGAAGAACATAATTGACAAGCTTCAAACACTGGATGAGAAACACAGGTTCCAAGAGAATTTACGAGAAAATCTCAAGAATAACTCTTTCCAGGAGGCAGTAGATCTAGCCTGGAGAGAAATAATCCGACATCGGCAATTGGAACATGATCATTAACTAGAAAACCTACTTCAAAAACTCATAGGTGAAATCTCAGGAACAACCAAAAAACCGGTAAAATCGGACAATCTACAGGAGTCAGACGACGAACGGTCTGAGGATCAATCCGAAATAGAGTCAAAGGACGATCACCGAGCCTTCATGGTTAGAGTAGTAGAAAGGAAAAGTAGTAGGAACAGCATCTACTACACTGATAGGGAAGAGGAGAGGGAAGCCATTAGGATTACCAACCGACAATTTTCCTCTGCTTTTCCATCTCTATCAGAAAGTGCACAATCCTTTTGTCAAAAATCGGATGAACAGCACAGGTCACGTAAATCTGACTGCTCCATTTGTAAAGCAAGGAGGGCAGAGAACGCGGCAAAATTTCTACCACGCACACCATCTCCCCCACCGGAGCCAAAACGACGTACCCAAAGAACTGTCTGGCTGGACGCAAATCAAAAGAAAATCGTTTTCGAGAAAACCCCGTCTTCAATCCCCACCACCAGTACTAAACGGGTACGAAGTGAAGAAGGAAATGACAAGTCGGAGCACATCGAAAATTCACAAAAATCGAAAAAGCCTTCTACCCCCACCGGGACTTCCACCGGAAGAGGAGGAGCACTAAAACAAGACTCGAGACTTCATGGTAGAAGCGGTAAGGAGGGAGTTAATTTTTCCACCAGCAAGGAGGGCGTAGACTTCTCTTCCACCAGGGAGGAAGCATACATCACCACCGGAAATTGGAATTTTAACATTTCCACCGGCCAGGAGGGAGCTCACCCTACCACAATCAAGGAGGGAGCACACTCTACCACCGGACATGGACTACACCACCATTCCACCGGCCAGGAGGGAGTATCCGCCAACAGCAACAAAAGCAATGCGGTATTTACCACCTCCACCACCACCAAACGGAATTTTAACTCTCACACCAGCAACTTGGCAGTACATACCACCACCAACAAGGATGTCCATAACACCTACAAGACGGGAGCACACTCTTCCACTACCCACCCGGAGGTTCTCTCAATCTTTACCACCGGACAGGAGGGAGTACAAGCTGCAAAAATAGCTGTACATAACACCACCACCAGAGGAGCACTCCCCACCATGGGGCCACCACATTCGAGCACAAAAACATCGAAAAATAAAAGAAATTAAAAATCAAAACCTTCCACCAACTCCGAAACTCAACATAGCCAGGAGGGAGGAAGAAGTAAAAAGGCACCGGCCACCAACTCAAATCCTGCGAACGGACAGGAGGGAAGGAGAACGAGTGTACCAAAAAAGAGGAGCACAGTAGGACTACGAGGACCTTCACTTCACGCATATCAAAACGAGGAGTCCGGCCACCGAGGAAATTCTACATCGTCACTACCTACCTACCATTATCACAATAGTAAGGAGGGAAGGAGGGCGAGTACTTCTCAAACCAAAAACAATTCAACAGCAATAGAAGACACACATTTTCCTGTTCCAGACAAGATCAGACAGGATCAGTCGAGTCGAAATTTTGGAAAGTCAACAACACACGAATTAAGGAGAAAAGCGGAGCTGCCACCACCACCGAAGAGATCGCGCACTCCCTACCACTCTACACTTCCACTATTTTTTCTCGGATGTATGTACTTCTTGATGTTGATCCTTGGCGGAGGAGCAGAAACGGTAGATGAAGGAGGACCAGTCATTTGGCGAAGATCGGAGAATCCACCTCTTTATGGGTATAATTCCTACAACATCAAAATACGCTTATTATCACCATGCGATTTATTGAAATACCCGGATATCAATATGAAAAATGTGGGACACGAACTCAAACAACAATGCCAAAGAGAATATAAGAGGACTTTCCTTCTGCCTCTCAAGGCGATCTGCCCCCCCATCAAGACCGAAATCAGGAGACGAAGATCCGTTTTCACCAATGTAATAATGACGGCTCTCGCTGTTTTCACCAGTGCTGGACTTGGGATGTCATACCAGGCCGAACACCGAGCTGAAATGAATAGCGAACACACATTAGAACTGGCCGAACATTTCAACAAATTGGAACTGGAAATTAAGGAAGACACTCAGAATTTTAGAGCCTTCTACAAACAAATGGCGAAAATTACTGATGCTGTTAACCAAATAATCAGTGAACGGAAGGACTCACCTGAAAAGATCGAGCGACTGGAGTTTGATATTGCCTACCTGGTATCAAGACTCACCCAAAGCGGAGCGATGATTCAACACACCAAGAGGATCTGGAGCCGTGGTCATATGGATGACGAATTTGTCGACTTCCTGAACTTCACTTTACCGTGCGGGGATTTATGTCCACTGGAGCTAGCTGAATTTCGACAATGTAGAAGTGACCCACAAATGGACAATTTACATCTAAGTTTCATTGTGCCACTCGTCAATCCCAACCTGACACTTGTCGTAGCTGACCCATTTACCTTACTATGGAGGAAAGAAAATCGGACGTGTGATTTGAAATATCAAGGACCACCAAATGCTTTGCTTTCGAGGGATCAAGACTGTGTATTCGATACAGGGCTCGACTGGAGTTTCATGGACAGAGTGGTAGCAACAACACACCAAAAATGTAAGCCACGAAACTCGTATGAAGACAAACTCAAGTATGTACTTCAAAACTGTCGAAATAGCACAGCACAAGACGCGGAGGGAAGTGTACAAGTCAAAGTGTATAATGCGTTCTTTCACATATACTGCCCAGGCTTGAACATACGTGTAGGAACCACCAGACACACCCCCTGCCCCAATGAAATCTTCCTATTGCCCATCACGACTACATTCACAATAGCGAACAACACGTATAGAGGTAATGTGCTTAACATTATCTTTAACGAGCACGAAGACCCCGTATTAGTGAACTCACTCGACTACCACATGGGAATGAAAATAGACATGAACAACTTCAACATCACATTTGACGAGAGCGACAACAGCATAGACACGTCATCATGGGAAAGAGACAGTAGCATACCATGGTACATGTGGATGATTCTAATTATTTTTGTTTTTCTGTGTATGGCTATTACAGCTATATACTTTAAGTGGAAATTGAGTGCTGCGTTCTTGAAGCGTGGGTGGAGAGGGAGTTACTGGGAGACCATGAAAGAGAAGGGAGAGAAAGAGCAGCAAGCTGAGCTGCAGTTACTTGGAACGGAGGGACCAACTGAAACACCTGTAGCCCCGCCGAGACGAGGGAGACCCAACAGTAGTTACTTGGACCAACACTAACACCGGAGCCAAGGGACGATTCTTGTTCACAGACGAAGTGGAGTGGATGAGAATGAGGAGATACGTAGAAGCACGCTTGTCACACCAAACGGCCTACTACCAACACTACACCTAGCTGAGGAGGGAAATGTCACTGTACACATACAATCACAGGCACCACCAGCAGTAGAAGAGGAACTACCCAAATCAACCATCGAACCGAGCCATCTGAGATTCTTGGAGGTGGAGTTTACTGATGAAGAGGAATAACATCACCAATATTTATAGGGTTTTTTCACTTGCCGTATACCGCCTTTCAGACGACGACAATTAAAAAAAAGGAGGGTATTAAGTCATACATATATGAGTCATTATCACACCTGCATTACTCATTAATGTATGTCTCAAACGTCAACTACTGCGTACACCCATAGTTTAAGTTTTGTATAATTTTAGTTTAAATTATAGTTTACTATTTCATAAGCTTAAAATCAAATGCCAGTATGAGCATGAAGAATGATGATGCATGTACATTTCTTGATATATGAATTTATCCTTCAATGCATGCCTATGTATATATATTACGTTTGATGCATGAGTTTTAGTTCTCTTATTGTTTGTAAACAGCAAACTGCATGACGAGCATAAAAGCCTCATTACAACTAGTCATTCTTTATACATACATATTTCCACTGTTATTTAATTCTAGAGTATTTATATACTTGTATTTATATTCTACAATAATTCTTGATATTTCACATTACGTAATTATCCGCTTGTAGAGATTTCATTCACGTTTAAATTAGACCAACTATTTTGATGTCGGACCAACTATGTGGTCATTGCGAAAGTAACCTAAATTCTTCGATTATTTATTAAATTATGATTTGGCAATCTGATGTGAATTCAGGGATTGAATTGGATGATAGAGAAGGATTGAATAAAAAGTACTGCTTATGAAAGGTCGTGTTTTTTCCGCCTCTCTCAAATTTCAGCCTAAAATATTACTTGAGACGTCTTGAATATTATTAGAGCTTTCATACGGTTGTAGCATTTTTACTTTACCCCAAAGTCATTATTTTCCACCCGTATCACTTTTCATGTTCATTTCTACTTGTGTTTACTTCTATTCTCGATATTGCACTGTTGTACTAACCCATCTGTTACATAACCACTGAGTTAATGAGTCTTGGTCTTTTGACCCGTATCAGCACATATACAGATTTCCACTAGGGTGAGTCTGTCTAAATTTTCACCCTTTAACATTAAAAGATTGAACTCTTAGAAAAATCATTAAGATGTTAAGAGATGTCAGACTCTCACCAACGACTCAACCAAGTTTTCGAAGAAACTTGCCTTCAGATAAACTGCATTGCTGATAAAACACGTGATGAAATAAGGGACATGCGCACTCAGGTTATAGAGTACAAGGAAGCAATTACTACAACTTTTAAAGTAACATTACAAGACGTTCGATCAGACATCCAACCAGCTGCAGAGCTCCTTGAAATTATTAAGCAGCACCAACAGAGCAACTACAGTTTGTTTAATGTTTTAATCCAAAATTGTACTTAAGTTTATGTAAATTATTATTTATTAACCAATGCACTGTTTCGACTTGTGGGGTCATTACAAGCGTATGTGAGTCAAACGAAAATCCTTGTGAAAATAGTGGACGATGCATCGAAAAAATTGGTAGATTTACCTGCGTGTGTCCTTCATCGTTTGCTGGACGAAGATGCCATGCAAAATTAGACCCTTACAAACTAAACGAGTGTCAAAATGGCGGATTCTGCATCCTATTGTCCAATTATCTTGAGTTTTGTTATGAATGTTCCATTGGATTTAGCAGGAGACTCCGTGGTAAACGTTAAAATTGCCAAAAAATTTCAAAAATAAACGGCATTACCTAGGAAACTTTTTATCATTTATCAAAAACATGTATTTTTTTTTCAGAAATAAACAATGACAACTGCGCAGGGAGTACAATTTGTGAAAATGGTGGGACATGCGTGGACGAACTTAATGACTACACCTGCGTTTGCGCAGAAGGTTATGAGGGATGACACTGCGCAGAGGTCACAAACTACTGCGCATAAGAGGATCGTTGTTTGAACGAAGGCACGTGCCAGCATGAGTCTAGTGGCTACAGTTGCGCCTGCGCGGACGAATTTGCTGGAAATCGATGCGAACGTATGTAAACTATTTTAGTTACATAAAATATACACGTGTTATACATTGACTATACACATAAAAAACTCCTTTTTATATCAGAGGAAAACAATTGCATGTATTCGTGGACGTGTAATGCTTCAAATTCATCTGCAAAATGTCACGTCTGTGCGAATGGCTACATAAAAGATTCAAAATCGAATAACATTTGTAAGCCTGCAGACGTGACAGCCTATTTAATTATTTCGTCCGTTGAGGACATCAAAACGGTCTCGGTGAGGAGGAGTAGTAAGGTACGTTGCTATTGGTACAACTTTTAGGCCAACAATTGTGATCCTGCGCACTAGAAATTCTTTTTGGGCGAAATAAATTTAATACCATTATTTTTTAGGTGACTCAAGTTATACACCACGGCTTAAATATTCGCAGTATCGACTCTTATGCCAGCACAAAGGAAATAGTTTGGTTCAGTGCTGACGATCGTACAATCTACGCGGGCTCAATTCAAAATGCAGGTGAGCTAACAGTCATCGCGCATGACACTGAATCACACGTGTACGGACTAGCACTCGACTAGATTGACAATCTTGTCTACTGGGCCGACACCAGTAGAAAGAAAATCTGCGTCTCTAACCTCGAAGGTACCATGAAGAAGTCCCTCGTTCATGATGGACTCCTGAGACCAACATCGATTGTGGTCAATCCGCTTAATAGGTATACCAAAAGCTCAACTCGTAATTAACTTATCATTAGTTAATGTCATGTGTTGGATCAGTGCATAATTTGTGCACGGATCCCAACCTTCGCTGAAATCAGCAGTTATGCATCCGTTGGTGTTGTTTACCAAACACACGGAGAATGCAGCGGTGGACATTCCGATGTCATCACTGCATCCGCCGTGTATAATGAGAGCGTGCTAAAATGCGCTATCCACATTATCATTGTATTAAATGGACGGGGCCATAGTCTGAAATTGGAATGAAGCGACGTGGATTGTTGCTTTTATTGTGTAATAGCAATGATCCGATGATTGGAAATCACAATATGGAATATTATAATTTAGTCTCAATTCAGATCCCAACAGAGTTGGTTATTATCTTTTGTAAGACAGTGGTGAAGCTGCAGAGTATTCGTAATCTGTATTTCTCTCATTTTTGCCAAGTCGAGTTATCAAAATGATAAATTTATTTTTAATTACAAAATAACGGAACTTCAAAGTTAAAAATAATCTCAGAGTTAAAAATTCAAAATTTCAAAATTATTTTTTTTCATAGGGTGCTATATACTTATATAGTAGAAAAACTGATAGGTACAGATCAAACTTTAATTGCTTTTGGACGGGAATGGCTACGAACTTAAAGTAAAGCACAATAGATAGAAGAGAGTTCAAAATTTTGAAAAAGTAGGGTCGCAAAATTCCTAAACAATTTTATTCAGTTCCAAATAGTAAAAAATCAGTTCCAACAATTTTAAATTAAGTTTATTGAAACATATTAAAAAAACATTACAGTTACTTAATTTAAACTCACTTTAAAGTCAAAATAGTTATAAAAAAGCACAAAAAAGGGGGCGGTATTTAAGAACCAGTTGAAGCACACTCGCACTAGTAACTAACTGATTTTACCCAAAGAAAAAGCCTAACAAGCTTATTTTTAGTATATCGTTAGTTACCGTTCTGGCGAGATCCTAATATTTGACCTTTAAAACAGTCTTACTATTAGGGGACACAATAGAACACAATATTAGCTTCGAAGCCACCAAGGGGAGCTGCTAAAAATTTCTCTATATTTCTGGAAGGAACTTTTGTCGCCACAAGAGGAAGCACTACCGGCCATTCAACATTTGAAGCGAAACAACAAGAATCTAAAAAGCGTATAGGGCGGATAGAGGCTATGCCAAAATTTATTTTATTGCCCCCAACCACATAGAAAATATCAATCAAAGACACTGGGGCGAATCAACACTGGAATAACCTAAATTTATAAAACACATAGTCAGGCGGCAGCCCCTGCCCGAAAAGCGATTTTACTCAACAACATAGCCACATTTACACTCACCACTCTGGAGCGACTCAACACAGGAAAACCCGGACTTAAAAAGTACATAGTCCCGTCTGAGACCCTGGTCAAATTTTTAATTTAGCAAGAAACATAGAAAAAATTAAAATCAACAACATCGGGGCAATATAAACAGGATTTACTAAAATTAGAAAAGCGCACAGGGCCGTCGTAGACCCTGGCCAAAACTCCTATTTTTTCGAAAACACATAAAAAAATTCAAAAATCATCCATATTTGGACAACAACAGCAGAGAAAGTAACAAATAAAGCCAAAATTAAACTGAACTACGTCACATACGGACATAGAAACTTAAGAACAGACTCGTGAATCAAAATTCAAAATATCACCCAAACCCAACAAACCAACATCACCCTTGGAAATCCAAACTCAACAGCATAAAAAGGCTGCACCTAAAAAGCAAATATCTTTAATTAAAAAAGTGCATAGGTCCGCCGAAGGCTATGCCTAAATATATAAAGTCCAAGCCACCTGAATAAAATTAAACCAAGGATACTTGGGCGACCTAACACTAAAACAACCCACATTAAGAAAATACCTAGGAAGGCAAAAGCCTATTAGAAAAATCTAAATTCTATGAACCACTTTGAAAAATAAGGCCACTCGGTAAATTTAAAAAGATCAATCTACATTGCCAATCGCATAGACATGCGTCATTTAACTTATTAAATTCTGGTAACTCAAAACATTAACGAGCGGCAGAAACAATAAAACAAAATCAGAGGTCAGCTACAGACGCCAAAAATTATTTAAACAAATCAAAATGTAACGTAAGTACAACCAAGATTGAATGCAATCATTATCAGTTAAATAATGTCGCATTGTGAACACAACCATTTAGCACCATGGCGACAAAAAGCTCTCAAGAACTTGAATCAGACGAAGGTTACAATCCAAAAATCCAGCAATACAATCGACCAGAAATTCACATAAAAAACACTTCACACTTTTATAAATCAACGTCACGTCAAAATTTTAAAAATACCTATGCAACAGTTCAGCTAACACCTTGGCAAAAAAATAATTTATTAGATCAAATTGGGGAATACAACCGTCTACGAGATAACAATAATAAGGCACAAGAGCACTCATTAGTTAACACCAACAAGCAACAATGGGAGCAAACACAATGTTTATTCTAACAGAAGAAAACTCATTTTGAAATTCAGCACGTGATACCCGAAAATCAGCAACTTCAGCATGTAAATTCACCAGCACATTTGTACCAACATCAAATAGCGGTCAATCAATCTACACATCATAGATATAAAAATTAAAACCACCAAGACGGCAATCTCTTAAATCAAGGTCAACTAGGTCAATGCAACACGGTATATTTTAATCAACCAGGCCAATTCGCATCAGTACATTTACTGCATCTGAAAAACTCAGACGATCCAATTATTTCATTATTCGTGACACCAAACGGACAACAAAGCAATAACCAAAGTAATCACGAGCAACAATGTCAGATCACAAATCAACGAATTTATTTCAGCCCCAAATGCAAAATTAAATACTAGCGCACCAGAACAGACAATGCCAGCAATTCTTGTCATCCATGGACCCCAATTTCAGCATTACCTGGTTAATAACCTAATGTGTGAGCCGTACCACAAACCAAAACCAACATGCAATGATCTACTCACTGAACTATACTTACTCAAATTTAAAAGGACATTTTAGTTCTGGGCGGACAATTAACAACTAACAGATGTTCAAAAGAAACAACAATTTGCGACTTCTCTTGCATCAAGCATAGCTAAAAGATGGTTTTACAACAACATTGATGTAACAGACACGCCAGCAGTAACACTTAAGGAATTTATTACGAGATTCATTGAGTATTGCCCAAAAGAAAGAGAAGCAGATGCAATCGACCTAGATAATATTTAAAATGAAAAGCAGGAAACAAACAAATCCGCGTTAATATTTTACAACTGCATTTTGAATTATTTGGGAACAATTGTAACAGAAACCACACAGGGATTATTCACAAACTGGATTATCAAAAGGATGAAACTCAACACTAGAATTATTTAATGAGCTATGAGGAACCCAAAACATTATCACAGCTTGAATCAAAACTGGTTGAGTACTGCCGACCAGGGGGTTTGGAATCTCTAACAATGTCTACCGAATACCATGCAACTCAACCAATAGGAACATCAGAGTATACTGGCACTACCACTGAGTGTAATTTATTAGCACAGAACAACTTATTAGAAAATTTAGTAGCTGCGAGAGAACCATTCTACCCAGGAACTGAACTTTACATTACTCTGTCAAATAAATATCAAAATATCCGAAATTATTTACGCTAACAACACAAATTAAATCCCAAAGCAGTCGCAAGCACATTTAAAGAAAACCAGTTACGTATGCCACGAAAAAGAGCCGCAGATCTTTTACAATCACAACGCAAACGATTTAGGTTTTAAACGAGGAGTGCTAAAAATTGCAAAACTCAGGTTAGCAAAGACTATACTGGAACAGCATCAGTAAAAAAACCAGTTGACAGCCCATTTACTATAACCAGCGGCCAAGAGAGCTTCAACTGTCTTAGGCGAAGTCCATCAACTACCACTGAAAAAGAGCAACTCGTAGATGCTAAGCCAACATTAGTCAATTAAAGCAAAACTGAGACTTACAAAAACAACACGCCACAAAATATAAGCAGAAATGACAATCATGTTGTAAATTTAAAAATTAACAGCCTACAACAAGGAAAACATATTGCAAAACATTCAAAAGATCAAGAAAAAGAGAAACATCCTACCAGAACTGAGAACAGTACGCTACCAATTTTAGGCACACAGATGTGGGAGGCCACTAATGCAGCAACACAAGAAATGCCAACTAATTAAACTGAAAACAGAGTCAAATACAGTTTTAAATTACAGCAACAGAGTAAAAATATTAAGTTTTCTAACACTAAGATAACTAAATTACCAGAGCAGCAGCAAAGAGAACGTAAAACCCTTAATATTTCACCAACATTGTCGCAATTTATAACAGTAAAGCCACAATCAGAAAAACAGTTATAAGATCACATCAAGCCTTTAAATCATTGATGCAATTGCATAAAATCCCAACCATCAGCAGAAATCAAATGTAGCCACATCAAACTATCTAATCAGACAATTTCAACAATATTACAACTACTTGGGCTGAAACCGGAGCACACGCAACTGAGCTATCCGCTGAAACGTACTTCAACTAGCACAAACCCGGTAAGCGAGAACAGTACTAACATACAAACAATCAAAGAGCAAATATAGCTAGCTGAACCCACAAAAATACCAAAACATCCTACTAGCGACCTTAAAACAACGTCATCTAGCGCCAATGATCATTATATTGAAGGTCAACAATGAGCCACGGAAATACGTACTAGACCAAAAGAACAGAAGACAACATTACAATTATCTACAATGCCAATTACTACAACAGCAAGCAACGGCGTAGCAACACCCAAAATCTCAAATGAAATAACAAAAAATGAAATTGTTTCAATAAGTAACGCATATTCAATGAGTGCAGCACATTATATTATTTTAATTGGACTCAGCCCATTATTGGTTTACACTTAACTATTGGCGTTACAAGCATCAATGGCAACTAAAACATCGCAAAGTGAAAACAATAACTTCTAATGTCATACAAGCGCTACAACGGACATTTAATTGATTTTTAAAATTGTTACTGAACTAATACCTTGCATAGCATTGAAGATTTGGGAAGTTTGCGGCATTTATAAGGGTGTTGTTAGAAACGCTGAACCTAAAAAATCAAAACTGACTACTACAGTGCAAATCCTAAATGTTCTCTTAAAACACATTTACTACCAACAGCAGCCAGCACGAAGAGCAGTCGCAGCAGAAATGACCAGATACCGCACACGGTGTGGTGAATCCCATGGACTATTTTTAGCAATCTACAACGTACTATTATTGACGCCGATGTTTAAGGAGAACGAGATGCAGGCCCCTGACCCAAGTCCCGCCCCCCAATGACCATCAAATTATCATTCCCACCCTCCACAACATTGAAATCAACAACATAACAGAAATCAAAATCAATAAAAAATAACGTCAACAAATAAAAACCGCATAAAAATTAGAATAGCTAGGGGTTAATACTTAAATGTCTATAATAAAATTCCATATTTAACATTATATTCAGAATAAAATTTCTTTAATCTCTTACGATTTAATTTAACCATCACTAACACATTAGCACGTTATTAACATTTGTAACTAGGGGATTTATTTTATTTCATTTTTCTTGCAATTTCAAGTATTAATCTCGGAACTGTGGGACACAGTTTTTTTTGAAGGGGAGATGCAGGGTAGCATAAATGCTACTGTGGATAAAACTATCTTTGAATATTACATCATTATGAAAATTGCCTAAAAACAAAATAAAAACATAAGGCCTAATACAAAACCAATTTTAGCAGTTAGCAACATTTAAATCTAAAAGAAGAAAAGAACAAAAATAAAACACTTAATAAATAAATTAACAGATAATATCATTCAAAATTGTCTAAAATTACTAACAAAACTGACATAGCAACTAGTATCTTACATTTATTCAATTCAATATTTATAAATCACTCGATGGAATTAGTTAAAATGAATCCTAGGACAAAAATCACACACGGTCTTTATATTTAAATATTTATTTGAGTTTAGCTTTAATTTGAAGGTTATTCAAATTCGAACTAAAAGCAGGAAAGAAAATTATAACTCTTGCAATTATTCAAATAATTGTGAATTGTTGCAAATTTTGATTTCTAATTTGTGTTGAAATTAACTCAGCATTGGATTAAATTGATGATAAAAAAGCGAATAATTAACAGTATGGTTGCTGAAGCATCGAAGGTTGAGTTTTGAGCTTGACCGATCAGAAGATCAGGTCCTTTTGTAGGGGGGCTGTTAGATCAGTGCATAATTTGTGCACGGATCCCAACCTTCGCTGAAATCGGCAGTTATGCATCCGTTGGTGTTGTTCACCAAACACACGGAGAATGCAGCGGTGGACATTCCGATGTCATCACTGCATCCGCCGTGTATAATGAGAGCGTGCTTAAATGCTCCATCCACATTATCATTGTATTAAATGGACGGGGCCATAGTCCGAGATTTCAATAAAGCGACGTAGATTGTTGCTATTATTGTGTAATAGCAATGATCCGATGATTAGAAATCACAATATGGAATATTATAATTTAGTCTCAATTCAGATCCCAACAGAGTTGGTTATTATCTTTGGTAATAATTGGATTCAAGCTCACCATTTGAATTATCATTGAATACAAGTATCACAAAAGTAATCTCAAATAAGACTTTCCTATTGACACCAAAGAAACCAACGATCTTGACTATAATATTTAGCCCTGATCTGACACATGCTTAGAATTTTAACTGACTACTTTTTAAAAAAATTTCAAAAATCACATAGATTATAATTTAGCAAACTAATTTTTTTGAATGTGAAAGCTGGATGCACTGGGTTGACTTTAGTAAAAATGAAATTGAAAGAGCAGGACTGGACGGATTAGGTCGAGAAATTATTGTGAATACAAAATCAACAAAGGTTTGGGCCCTAACAATTGATTTTGTCGACAACCGAATTTTCTGGACGCAGAATAATCCCGAGTCAATTGCTTCATCAAATTTTGCTGGGTCAAACCAGAAACTAATTTTACTGTCAAAGAATCCCTACAGTCTGGATTTGTTCTCCAATAATAATAATTGGTTTCGCTCCTTGACAATTTTTGAAAGTGATATCTACTGGCTGAACTGGAAAACTAAAACTATTTACTCGGTTAACAAATGTAGCGCTGATACTAGTGGAGATATTGTTCCAGTTCATAAATCTGTAAGGTTTTTAATTTTAAAATTTTTTTGAATTTTTTACATAGCGGTTTTAAGGTGTAAGGAATAAAAAAATATAAATCGTGCTGTTTTTTTAGGAATCATACATATGGGATGTAAAGGTTGTGGATGCTTCAAGGCAGCCCATTGCCCCAAATGGATGTGACCAAAGGATTGAAAAATGTTCACATTTTTGTTTTCGGGTTCCATTTGTAACCTTATCTGACAGAAATGAGTCTCTTTCCACTTATACTGCGTGCGCTTGTCCGGATCATCTGAGACTCGGGGCTGACAATCGAAACTGTGCTTAAAAATAGTTAGTGCAGTTGAATTCATTGCATTGTAGGGGAAGCATTACAGACCTGGGTCAATGCATAGAATTATATAACTTTATTCGATTTGTTTAATGATGGTATATACAGTATACTCAGGCATAATAAATCACATTAAAATTGTGAGTATTAATACTTGATCACATTGAACACAACCTGCTTTAGCGTACTGGCCATCACATACCTAAATCTTAAATAAATGAATGAATACTAAGGAACGGTCTATAAGTGATGTCTCTCAAATTATTAATACTATAGTTCACACCACTCACATCTTATGTCATCACTGTAATGCTCGTAAACGGTAATACATATTAGGCATGACATTTCATTAACACCCAGTCAGCCCACCCTACACATGTCATTATTTATGAACGATCCTTTTTAAATGCAGCATATCAGCTAATGCACACAACTTATCAAGAAATACTGAAAAGTCACTTTAATTGGGTTTAATTAAATTAAGAAAGACCATTATACTATATATAGATAGTTTGTAATTTACAATTCAAAAGGCAAACAGAACGTGCAGTAATTTACTGCCGCCGCTCCATAGTGTAATAATGTCTGCCAAGTCAGTCAGTGAGTGGGTCAGTCAGACCAGTTTCTTCAAGACACAGTTTGATTGAGTGTAATTAATTATAACAAGATTTAAAATCTCAAGTTGGGTCTACCCTGCACTTTTTTCTGTAAACTTGTTATATTTCTATGCATGAATAGATATTTAGTATTTAAAAAGATTAATTTTTTTCCATTTTTGTAACACACTAATAAAAAAAAACAGAATTTATTTGTAGAACTAGCAATATATTTGTGAACTGACAACCAAGGTACTGAAATCGTGTGGCATTTTAAGTCAGAGTCAACTTTAGTCAAAACTCATACAGTCAAATTTGCTTGTCAGGGCTTCGTCGGAAGCATTAAAATAAAAATTCAGAAAAAGAAGAGATAAATACTGTTAAAAATTTGCAATCTAGTTGAAAGCAAAAATGAAAATCCTTATTCGCGGAATTTATTTTATCATCATAATTTTTGTACAGGAAAAGTGCTTTGGTTGGGCGCAGGTGGGTTAATTCTAATTTAATTTCTAGTTATACATACAGTAATATATGTAATCATAGCAGTATCTTCATAATATTTAATAACATGCAGTGTTGTCCTAACTTCGGTGTATTAAATTTTAGTTACCTTAATTTGCAATTTTAGAAACAGACCCACTCACCGCAGCGAGCCCGTCGTGCGGCAGAGAATGCCGCGACAAATGCAAATGTAGAACAAACTTACGCGCTCCTTGAAGAGGGTGAGAGGGTAATCCAGGCAAGTAACGATTCAGATGTCATCCTTGTGGTTGGAAATACAGGTGCAGGAAAGTCCAATATCTCGATGTTCCTCACAGGGGCCAACCTAGAAGCCTACAAAGCCACCAAAACTAAACTTTTAATTCGAGATGTAAATCCAATTCCAAAAATCAGCACCTCTACAATCGTCTCCAAAACGATCTTTCCAGAACTGTTTATAGACCCTGTATCAGGAAGGTCATTCTTTGATTGCCCCGGCTTCAGTGACACGCGCAACTCTACAATTGAAATTGTCAATTCTTTTTTTGTCAAGAAAATAGCAAAGGGGGCAGCTCGGGTCAAAATCCTCCTCGTCATCACGTACAATTCTCTGGATGCGGGTGAAAATCGAATTGACTTCCGACGCCTTATCCGACACGCAACATCCCTCCTTAAAAATATGGACGTTTTCCTCCCAAGTATTTCACTTGTAGCCACGAAGGTGAGTGACCATGGCTTTGAAGATACGGATATCCTGGAGAGCATGGGTGAGTTCATTGAGCAGGCGCGAGAGGATTTAGGGGACACGGTGTCGGTTGAGACACAGAAGCTACTAGATGTGCTCGTGGCCCGGGATGCGGATGGGAATCTGGCAAGACTAACATTTTTTCGTCAACCTCGCCGAGCTGGTTTTCTCAGTGCGGATCCAATTATTCAGGGACGAAAAATCCACATGGAAAAAATCATATTTGACAATACGGAGTTTGTGACTCCTACCAAGGATGACTATGGCTTTACTCTCTCTGCCCAAGCGATACACGATGTGACCATCCTCACAAACACCATTGAGTCCAGCATCACAGGAATCTTTCGAAGTTTGAGTGTAGAACTTTGTACGATATACAATATTGACCCAGTCAGCCATTCCCAGTCCGGTCTTACCTCCCAGAAAGCCGTTGACCTTAACGCAGTCAAGCAGAAAATGAATATAATTTTTCCCTTTTTGAACCATCTACAAGTCCTTGACTCAAACCTAACAATGGATTTTGTCCCTACAAATACTTCGTCCGCAATATTTCTGTCTGCAAATGCTTTCTTATCTGATATTATAAGTCATTTACAATTTAGCAAAAATAATTCTGCGCCTGCGTCTGCCCGGTTCGATTCCTTGCTTAAAACTATCGAGACGAACGCAAAATATTTAGAGTTTATTGAGACCTTTGCCTCACATGCCATACAGGCTTCTTTCCCATTCAAATCCTGGCTCGAGCCGCTAATTGCATTTAAAACGACTACAGAAGATCAGCTTCGGATTCTGGCATTTACAGTCAGTGAGGATATTCTACGAATATTTACTGGAGCAGCTGCAGGACTTCGTCAGTACTTTATCAGTTACTTTTCTAAAATAGAGGCTTTACAACCCTATGAATTTAAATCTAAGCTGGAAAATCTACTTGGCTGGTATTCAAGAGCTAAGTCATTTTTAAATTCTCCCGCCCAAACTCTTACTCCAGAAATATCGAATTTTTTAGATAATTTCCTACAACTTGTTAATTTAGTGGACGGGGGAAAAACATGTTAATAGAACATTAATACCTATAAAGAGTGGGGATTAGAGAGATTATTGGAGAGGAGAAGGAGTGGATTGATTAATTAATTAATTAGTTGAAGATGTGAAAGAAAGATTTAGGGTACTGGGAATCTGTAGGCTGGAGGTGGGATGCTGGTGAGGCTGGACCCGGGTAATGGAGTGAGGTAGGCAAGGAGAATAGGAAGAGATACAGAGGGAGAGATACATAGGGAGCAATGTAGATTAGTAGGTAGTTAGGGCGAGGAGATGAGTCAAGAGCGAGATATATAATTCAATTAGGTACAGTGTAATGGGACAGAGACAGACAGAGAGAGAGAGAGGGAGCGAGAGAGAGAGATACAGAGGAAGATATATATATATGGAGCATGTAGGTATATAGGTACGCAGGTACGCAACGCCTACATCAATTAAGTGCAATTCAATGCAATGGAAACGAGTGAGTGTGAGCGAGAGAGAGAGATGCAGATACATGTAATGGCTAATTCAAGTGAGTGGCATGAGGGAAAGCATGTAGGTACATAGAATGGTGCGTAATGGCTAATTTAATTAAATACGATCAATTCGGTTGAGAGAGAGAGCGAGACGTAAAGAGAGACATGTACATAGGTAGGAGCGTAATCTAATTAGAATGCGCGACACACGAGTGGAGTGAGTTGAGGAAATGAAAGGCTCTTGTGCGCACAGTTGCAGTTATCAATCGCATGTGCTTCTCTTGTCTCACATCATGAAATAGTTTATATTTTCAGTTCATATTTGGTCTAGTGCCAGTCCCATAGCCAGGATAGACGATACTGAATGTTCCAAATTCTCTCTCTGCTTTCACCACTACTACTACCTACCTGGATCCTTTTAGCTTTTTAATTTGACTGCACTTTGTTCCTGTTTTTCATTTCCCAACTTTAACATTCTACCTTTGTGCTTTATTTTTCTCGTTTGAATTCTGTCGTGTTGAAGTTTAGCTTTTGGTTCGACTTTATTCTTTCTCCACTTCTATAACCAACCTGGATTCTGTTTGCTCCCTCAACTTATATTCTGCTTTGTTTTGTTCCTTCTTTTTATTTCCCAACTTTTACATTCTACCTTTGTGCTTTATTTTTTGGTTTGAATTCTGTTGTGTTGAAGTTTAGCTTTTGGTTCTACCTTATTCTTTCTCCACTTTCTTTTACTTTCACCTTTACTTTATGCTTCTTTTGTAGTTTTACAAGTTCCGTTGTAATATTTCTTTTGTACAAATAATATTTTGGTCTAAGAAAAGTTGGTATATAATTAAATATGTTGTGTATTAAAATATTTTGCTGTGAGTTACCCGACACAAGATTTTATGCTTTTGTAGCAAGATGTATAGTGTAGACATGTTAACACTAGCGTAAATAGAGCTTTCTATGTATACGTATGTAAATGTCATGTCATGTTATGTAAAAGTTGTAAAAATAAAAACTCAAGCGTTTTGACACTTTACCTACCAGGGGCAATGTGAATAGGGGTGCAAAACGTCCTCCCAAAAAATTCAAAACTTTCTCTTTTCCATAACAAAAATTTATATTTGGACTTAATATTTTGATGTTAAAAAATATGGAGGATTTTATGGACGAAATGTCTTTGCCCATGTAGCAATATGTATTGGTACAATGTGTGTCCTTTCAATTAATAGTTGTAGACACTCCTTGTTTACAGGGTATACTTGTTGTTGCTAATGTATATGTTCACACATGTAACCATCTCAGTGTACCCCTATACAACTCTTATTTTTTAGGAATGGCTACTGTTCTTACTGTTTCTTATATAAGTTGTATTACAAAAGGCAAAATGTAAAGGTTTGAAATAGGCGGTCTCTATTGTACTTTCACTTCACCATTCTACTGAATAACATGATTGGAAATGCAATGTGAGTCCTTGCTTTTAACGTTGCGAATAAATAATAACTTACAATTATTTTTCTTTGCTTTGTTTTGTGCCATCGAAATAAATATTTTTACAAGAAATAGAATTCGCTGTTGCAACCAAACGACAACTGCAGTATATTTATGCCACTAATATTGAATCTTATTTATAAACGTTCGAGTCTAGAACCCAAGGTTTACATTTTATACATTTTATTTTACTGTTTGAACTTTCACTTATACAAATTAAGAGTATAAAATATTTCACACGTTGGTAATAAGCTATTGATAAAGTATTATTATATTTTACACACACGACTTGCCACTGCTTTTTAAAATTGAACACAGAACTACACTTTAAATTTATAACAAAAACTTGGCAACATTTTTAAGAGACATGACTAGGACACACACAAATTATTATTGCCGTTGGACACACTACAAAATTCACAATACTACAAATGTGTTATATTATTATTTCTATAAACTTGCAAGTTGCAGTTTACAAATTATATTCTTCATTGCTGTTTTCGTCTTCTGCATCGCAGTCTTCGTCAGAATTGTCAGAGTCGTCAATGTGTGAATCAGTGACGGCAGCAACATCAGAATAGTGAAATGGTTGTTCCGGTGACGGTTGAAACCCTGACACTGCAGTAGAAATAACCCCATTCCAATCGACTTCCACACGCTGAGGTGCCGGCTGGACTTTGACGGCTGGTTCTGGGCAATGTTCTTCCTGTGTGACTTCTTGGGCATTCAATTGACGAGACCGAGGTGTAAAATCGTGGGGTTCAGATGCAGCAAGCTTTGCGTTTTGTGTAGTCAGAAAGTCAACCAAAGCGTTGATTTCCATCAGACTGAATGAAACAGTGCTGCCACCATACCCAGGGTATTTCTGAGCGTAGTTTTCAGATGGGTTAGAGTTGATAAACATTTTGATTGCTCCAGTCATGGTGTTGAATGAAAAGCGGACTCGCACAGAGCGTAGAGTGTAATGTGGGCTTTGCCAGTAAGTAAACTTCTTGGCTGGATTTCGCGGTTCTTCTGAGAGCTCAGCACTGCTTCGGTTTTCAAAATACAGCAAATGGTCCGTGATCTTTTTCCCTGGCAGCGGATGGTTCTTATTTTGCTTCAGCATTTCAATTGCCCAGTCCAGAATATTATGGCTTTCAAACACAGTGAACGAAACTTTGGAATGGCTAGAGTTGCCATAGTTTTTGCGCCCAAAGTAGTAGACGTGGGCCTGCAGATACTGGTCGTAGACAAGCCGTGCTCGAATTTGGTCTTCAACTTTAAGAGTCTCGTAAATAACAGTAGTGTCAGGCGTCTCGAAAAACTTCCTGTCTTGAGCAGTAATGCTACGCGCATTAAAGCTAGTCAAGTCTTCGCTGTTGTAGTTGTCGTTTTCAGTTGACAATGCATTGACTGATTTGCAGTCAGAGTTCCACTTGCCATGTCCGTGATTTCTGTCGAGTCCATATGGTGCCACACGAGGACTGTTTTGAATTGTTTGCTTGGGCAACATCAAAAGTCTGTTTCTTCCTTGGGTTGATTTGGAATTGTAAGAGTGTTCTTGATGTTGTCGAGCTTGCTTTATTTCTTTTCCTTGTTGCATGGCTTGGCAGTTTAGTTGACTGTAGTATTGAAAGAGACCAAAAAATAAGAAGACAAGTTGACTTTGAAAGTTGAACACAGAATGGTTCTAAAAATGACAAGCTTTGCCTATTAATATCATTGATTGTAGTAGCCAGAGGTTATTAATGTAGCGATGTTTTAGTTTGGTCCTTCAGAGTTTGCAGTTATGCTAATTTAATGAGACCGGTGATCAGGGCGGGGGTCATCATCACGTCGTGTGATTGGCTAAGGTGAACCATAGTCCTACCCACCACCCCCTTTTACGAGTCCAAGAACAAGAAACTATAATAACAAAGTTCCAATACTTGTATATTTTAAATTCAGTTGTCCAGCACAATTCAATTGAGAAGTCCATCTCCAGGAGAGCTGCTATTGTATGAATGTTGTGGATCCGAGCAATTTGTATTGTAGCATGCTGACTTTCATAAGCTGCCAGTTTTGTGGCGCTTCGGTTTTTGCTAAGAGAAGTTTATAGGCTCGACCAACAGAACCCAAATACTTTAATAGAGACTTGAATGCCTGGTTTCATACTAACAATTTTAGTTCAGTTCAACATCGATTCACTTGTGGACAGTGCCACGGAAGTATAATATATTTTTCTTTACAACTTCAGAGACTTCTTTGTGCAAACACTCGCGACGGCCAACTTTGGCTAGAGCCACCACCAGTAGTATTACAAAGCTTGACATCCTCAGAACGAGAATCGCATGAGCCAGCGGGAAGAGTTTGTTGTAGACACATAAAATGCTGCTTATGTAAACGAACTTCTTTTGAGTTTGCAGAGGTTGCCGAAAAAACGTTGAAAGAATATAGGGAGGCAATTCGGCCAGGCTTACCTAGACTATACTCAGAACCATTGCCACACAAACCACTGATGCCACAGGCGCGTTTCTATGCTTTCAATTTAAATCACTCACTTTGTCCAAGTTGTTTTTACAAGCATCGACTCAGTGCCAGAGACAACGAAGATTGTAAGTGTGAGTGTGATTTGTCTAGTTCTATTTCTGATAAAACATTAAAGTGGGAACCATTGTACTCATTTGATCGAACTCAGTTTGACGATTTGACACTAGCTGCAATATTAGAAATGTCACAACCTCCAGAAGTGTCGTACACTTTTATGTCACCCGCTCAGAAACGAATTATTGATCTTGTGAGAAATCAAATTAAGTTGCCTGAAAAACAGTTTTACCAAAACCCGTTGAGAATAATTGTCACAGGTACTTCAGGAGCTGGAAAGTCTCAGGCTCTAAAAACAATAAACCATATACTGTCACAAAAACAAAGTCGAGATAGCAAATTTTCGTTTCGAACTGTTTCGTTCATGGGCATTTGTGCTTCAAGTTTAAGAGGAACAACATTTCACAGTTGCTTTAAGATTCGTCCACATACCAACGGAACTTTGTTAGACCAATTAAGCAATGGAATATCACAAGCAGATAAAATTGCTTTTCAAAACGTCAAAGTTTTATTAATAGATGAGGTATCAACTGTTGCTCTGCGCCTTCTTTATTTTGTTGACCAATATTTTAAACTAGTTGATCCCGCGCGAGCCTCTATGCCGTTTGCAGGTAGAACGATCGTCATGTTTGGAGATTTCAACCAAACTCCTTGCTGCGGCGATTATGCACTGTATACTAAATTTGTAACTAACGTGACCGATGACATTGTTGCCGCAATTCAAATTTACAACTCTTTTACTACGGCGTTTGTTTTGGACAAACCATTTAGACAAAATACTACAGATCCAAAGCAGCAACAGTACTACGAGTTTCTTATGAGGCTAAGGTACTGGCGATGTACTCCGTTAGATCTTTTTAATATTCAACAACGTCAAAAGCACGTATTAAGAACACGTCTCAGCACCGAGGAAATTCAAGCATTTGAAAAATCAATACATCTGTACGAACTCAACATCAACGTTGCCGCTCACAACAAGTCAGTATTTTATTGCTTTGTGTATGCAAGTAAATAATTTATACATTTATATCTTCTAGTTATGTTATTTTTATATTCATTTATACTTTAATAAAATAGGCTGCAGCGCATGTCGTATTAGGACTGTCTCCTACAACCCTCAATATATGTCATGCTATTCAAACTCAGATTCATAGGGATTTGCTGGGTAGAGTTTCTCCTTTTGGTTATCACCCCACTGCAGTGATACAAGTCTTTATTAAATTATTTTATTTAGTTGCAATGAAGCCTCCAGTAGACAACCACTGGGCAATTCACTGTCGCGGCTCAGTCCTGGGGGAATGCAAGCAATCCATTACGTTTTGCTTGTCTTGCAACGATTCCCTAGTTGTAGTTTCAAGTCAAAGCGAGACTTTTTATTGTAAAGAGTGTGATTCAGACAAATGGTCAGAAAATCGTCAAAAATATTTAGTTGACGGAGTTTACCGAAACTATATTCCAACCCATCATTTAAAAGTAAAGCCTAAAGACAAATACGAATGCTCAAAGTGCCATGTTCAGCTTTTTGGAGTCCCTGTTTCCTATTTGATACTATCTGTCAGAGAAAAGTTTAATTGCTTTGACTGTTTTTTCATCAACAGACATCCTTTACGGTTTTTAAAGAAACATTCAGGCATACACTTGGAGCGTGAAAATTTTCAAATATATAATTCTGTGTCAGCTTCAAGAATTAGAGAGGCTGGCCTAAGGATGCCAACAATGTCGTACAGAAGTTATTTACACGCACGATTATTACTTGCTAACCCATTATACAAAAAGCCCCTTTTCGCAGTAAGACTTGGCGACGAATCCGAAAGTGACACTGAATCTGAATCTGACAATGACTGGCAGTGACGACGACTAGCTTGTATAAATATATAGTGCTAATTTTATTCTCTTAACATTTTTACTGAATGTGTTGTTCTGTTGGTTGTTTCTATTACACAGAAAAATGATACGAAAACTGCATCCGGATTTTACTGAAATACCTGCCGTTATTGCTGAGCACTCGTCACTTGCAAAAGATCCTTTGGAAATCGATTATGGTGTCCCGATAATGTTAACAAAGAACTTTTATGTAAAGGCAAATCTTGTGAATGGCAGCAGAGGCACAGTTGTCGATATTGTCTTTAGTTCATCGCGTAACAGGCTCTACTGGGCAAACTTTGTTGAGGCTATTATTGTTCACTTTCCGTTCTACAGAGGAAACGACATCGTTGTTACGTCAAGAGGGCAAGGTTGCCGAATTTCCAGGACTGAAAGTAATGAACTGGACCTTGAAACACAGCAGTATGTCCGAGTGCATACATTTCCACTGGTTCTAAGTTGGGCAATGACAATTCATAGGTGTGTATTCATCAAAAATATTGTACTTTATTGATTTTTAGCACTAGTTAATTTGTGTACACCGTAGCCAAGAGCGCAGAATAATCGTTTGGGAATTTATTATATTTTTAGGTCACAGGGAACAACCATACCAATTGGCTGTGTATTTCTAGACACAAGAGAAATGATTGCGTGTACAACATACGTGGCGTTGTCTCGGTTTGCGTCATTTGAAAATCTAATGATTTTGGACAGTGAAATAATTCAAGCTAGAAGGATGTTAAATGTTTCTCACAAGCGCGAGATGGAGTTACGGTGGAAGGAGGAGAAAAGGTTGCAAGAACTACAAGTTAGTAGCAGGGAAGCACGCAAAGCAAATATAAAGGAACAAGTGAAACGATTTTTGTAAATGTTTACTAAAACTTTAGTAGAATAATGTACAATCCTACATAGAAAATAATGCAAGTCTCGGTGGTAGTTTTAATTTTAATATTGAAAAACTAAAAAATACTATGTACACCTTGGTAATAATATATAGTCTATTAAAAAATAGTGTATAAATGTAAATGTGGCTGGGAGTGTATAAAAAGCATTGATTTTAAGACTCCGTATGCATTTACAATCGACAGTTGTTCAATGATGGTCAGTAATTATTACAGCTCTAAATATGGCAGAAATTCGTAAATCATATTTAAACTCTAGATTCAAGGGTTCGTATTCGGCCCTCAGTGGTTTTCTCAAGAATAACAAAAACTTTCATGATAAAGCAGTAGTAAATAAGGAGCTAAGTCAGCTGCGTTCATTTTCAATGCACCGGCCTGTACGCAAAAACTTTAAACGACGAAGAACTTTAGTTAATATGGAAGGAGAAATCTATTGTGCGGATCTAAAAATCTTGGGAAAGGAATTCGCTAAAGATAATTCCGGCTATGCTAATATTCTATTCGTTATTGATGCATTTTCTAAAAAACTTTACTGCCGTTTCATTAAAAATAAGAAACCCGAGTCAGTTATCAAAGCTTTTAAAGATATTTTTAAAGAATCAAAGAAGACTCCAATATACCTATTTACAGACCAAGGTGTGTCAGCCTTCAATGTCTTACGTATATTATAATAATATTTTAAATTAGTATTAGAGTTATATAAATCTATTTAATTCAAATTATTATAAATTGTAGCTTGACCCTATTATAATTATTTGTATACAGGCACAGAATTTTGCGCCGAGTCGTTTAAACAGTTTTTAAAAACTCATGGAATCAAGTACTATAACACATATAGCGGGACAAAGTCCAGTATAGTTGAGCGCGTAATAAGGTTAGTCAGTTAGCATGGTAATCTTGTATATATTTAGATACAATTTAATATAGTCACGTATACTAATAATTACACGCTTTGTTTGGTATAGGACCATCTTTCAACGGATTGCTAGGTACATGACCAAGAGAAATACAACTAGGATTATAGATATATTTCCCGCCTTTGTAAAGGTATACAACAACACATTCCACTCAACAATACAGATGGCGCCCTCTCAAGTTAATCGATTGAACGAGAACCAAGTCTGGAGAACAATGTTTTCAGATATAATTAACAACACTGACAAAAGAAAGGCAAAGTATTCCCCCGGCGACCGTGTTAGAATTAGCCGAACAAAACTCTTATTTGATAAAGGTACATGTAATAAATACACGTAGGTGAACAAACACAGTATATATAAGGAGATGCAACTTAGGTTTTACATGCATTCGTCGTTTGTATTTCAAACAGGATATAGCCAATCGTACTCGGAGGAATTGTTCCTTGTAAAGTCAGTAAACTTTGAGACTATACCTATAACCTACTACCTTGAAGATTTGAATAACACGCCTATAACAGGAGCATTCTATAGTGAAGAGCTGAGCCTAGCCTAATATCTGCTACAATGGAGCCTTCTGGATTCTTGCCCTTGTTTTCCAATGCTATACAACAGCAATTTTCGCAAAAACGAAGAAGACTGGACGGCCATTACTGCTCGCCGTTGGACCGAGATCCCATTGGTTCCGAAAATATATACGTGACAGTTACAAGTGACCAGCAAAATAGTGTTTATACAGATAACACACCAGCAAGCTTTGTAGCTGTGTTGCCATACCCGTTGGATCTGCAAAACTATGACGTTGGACTCGTTAGCCTGAGGTATACTTCAAGCCCACAACCTGCTCTGATACAACCTGTTCAGAGACCACGAGCACGTAAAGTGCGAAACACAACTGCCGTTGAAGAAGATGCAATTGGCAAATTATTTCCAAACTACAAGCCAACTATCAAGACATTTGTCAACTTTCAAAACCAAGAAACGACCTTGAAAGAATTTATGAGTGGACTCACTACCAAGCTAAGGCTAAATAAAAAAACTGTGCCATTTGACGTTGCACAGAAAGCATTGAGCTTGGATCCTGGCAATATTTATATGCTACTTCAGAACCTGTCCCAATCAAATAGTGTCATTATTGAAATTCCCAAATCACTTTCATCATTTTTCAAGCAAAATAGATCCAGATTTATGTCAGGAAACCATTATCCGTATGCCAATGTACTTGAAACTGACATGGAAAGTATTCCTATTGGTGCAAACTTTAATTTTGGAGCTGAGAAAATTCAAAATATGGAAAACATTATACAGCTATACTAAGGCTTTGAGAACTTTTTAATGTTTAGAAGAGAGAATAACCATGGAGACTCTGATTTTCGCAAATTCTTTGAACGATTCAACGTTAAAATAAATGACCCAGAGTTTTATAATATAAATCTAAAGATTGAATTTCCGTTAGATGAAAGTAATACAAAGTGCAAGCTTACATTTGAATGCAGTGAGAACGAGTATGTGGTTTTGCCTGAACCTATCGCATTGTGCTTAGGACTGCAACAGCACGACAAGTTTTATAATGGCGTCTACGAATCTGAATTTGATTTAGACGAAGAGTTATACAATAACATTGTGGACTATGAATATATGGACTTGCGATTATTCAAAAAATATGCAAACTTTATTCCAATGAACGAACCAGAAGAACTAGATTTGGATCACGTGGTGCATGAAATTAATCGTACTCTAATGGAAAATTTGTGGGCTGATACGCGAGTACAGTTTGAACATGCGGATGGACACCTTAGTATACCAGGCATGCGCGAAGATATCACAGTACAGCTGCCACTACTTGTGAATCGATTTTTCGGCTTTGATGACAATTTTATATTCAAAGCTGGCGAGTCTGCGCAACTGAGACAGAAATTAGTAAAAGAAGAAGAACGAGAAGAAGAAAAAGAACAATTTGAAGAGGACGTTGAGCCTGAACACACTGTACCAGCAAAGAGGCTTCTTGTATTATGCAGCCTAGTTGAAAACCAGTTATATGCCTCTCATTCACTGCCGTTACTGCGAGCAGTCGATATATCTAATGACTACACTAATGAGACTGTCCACAGGTTTGTCCCTATACTGTTTGTGCCATTACACAGACAACAACATCAAGTAATGAGATTCAGTTTGGTCAATGAGTACCGTTTCCTTGTGCAACTTGATGCCAATACTCAGACTATAATTGAATTGCAGTTTTGACCTCGCAATTTCTAAGCAAACAACATGCCGCCAACTATAAAAGGCGAAGACGTGCGAATTTAGCAGTTATTCTTATTTAACCTTTGAAGTGACAACATCAAATCTTTTATAGAGCAAGTTCTAAAATCCTATTATTGCAAACCAGTCTAAATGCATTCAAACTAGTGCTTAAATAAACATTGTTGTTTATCAATAATGCGTAAGATACTGTGCAAAAACATTTACGACACAAATTCAAGTGTAGTAGACGAAGACATTGTAAAAGATAGCTTGCTTGGTGAATACTGTGTTCTTGAACCTATTTCTGCAAATCAAAATAAAGACAGCAACAAGAGCCAAATGGGGGCAGGCGATAATAATGTAGCAATTGAAACTGCAGAATCTATCGAAAATTCATTAGGCGATTCAAGTGTCGAAGAAAATCAATATCTTGTGCCATTGAAACAACGTAGAATCACTAAACCAACTGCCACAGGCCGTAAATGCAGAGTATCTCATTGTCGCACTTCATGCAATAAACACAGAAGTACATCACGTAAACCACTAGCTGGAGCCAGTCAGAGTGGAGGCGGAAAGATGGTGTACAGGCGCACTTAAGCTGGAGGACCACGGGGCAGGCGTGTTAAGAAGAGAACGCAAATTGGGGGTCGGCTGCGAAAAACCCCAGTCTCTCGTGTAAGACGAACTGTATCAAGCAGGAGTTCTGCCCAGACTGGGGCAGGACGTAGGCGCAATATTAGCCGACGACGATAAGTTATTAACCACTGTTTGCTGAAATTTTTGTCATTCAACATCCTGACTACCACGAAGCAGTATCAAAAGTCTATTAGCAGCTCAAAAAATCATGAAAACACAAGGCTTTTACGACGAACCGACAGTGTACGAGGGGTCTCAGAAGTCTATTCAAAGCAACCTAGTGCTTAATAAACTTCCCCCGACCAATATTAGTCTTGAAGATGCACCCGAATATTACCCATATTATCCAGTGCTCAGTCCAAGGGATAATGAAAATCCCCTTATATTCGACATACTAAAATCTCCTGGAAAATACTACAACTTGAACGAATCCCACTTGAAACTAGCTTGCCGTGTAATGCTAGCAGATGGCAAGGAGATCGCAGCTACTGACGTGGTCGCTCCGTGTTCCATGCTGTTCTATGGCCTATTCAGTAACATGGAATTCTTTCTTAATGGCCAACTCGTGGGTGACAACTCGAACCACTATGCCATTAGTTCCTATTTAAAAAGGGAACTTTCATCAAACCCAATTGAAAAGAAGAATGGAATGTTGGATCAGCTGTACTACCCAAACATTACTCCTGATGAATTTAAGAAAACAGACACCGGATTTTTGGCAAGATACAATATTGCAGCACAGTCAAAACCGTTTACTATGGTGGGAAGACCCGAGTCACCATTCTTTGAACAAACGCGAATGCTGCCTGGAGAAACTGATATCCGAATTATCATGCGCAGATCTCATCCTGCCTTCTGCATTGACGCTGAAACTGAAACAAGGTCTGGGTATGCGGGCTGTCCATTCCGTGTAGACATTGTTAATGCTGTACTGTACTTGAAGCGGCAGACAGTATCTCCAATGGCAATTGAAAATCATCGACTTAATCTCAACAATGGGACTTTGAAGTATCCTTGCCTTGAACCTGAGATCAAGAACTTTGTCATTCCATCTGGAGTCAGCTCGCACTCATTGGATAACTGTATTAACGGCAGGTTGCCGCAGTATATAGTTTTTAGACTTGTTGATTCTGCAGCGTACTTGGGGAAGCTGACCAAATCATTCTGCAACTTTCAACACTTTAATCTCAGCGAAATCACAGTTTCAATGAACCAAGAAGCAATAGAGTACAAGACATTGCCTATGAGTTTTAAAGATGCCTCTAGTAATGGTCAAGATAATTATCCACTTGCTTTAAACACCTTGAAGAAGACCGCAGCCAACCCAACCCTAGAAAATGGCATATCTCAGCAGAACTACACCAAAGGAAGAGTCCTGTTTGCATTTGAGTGGGTACCAACACAGGCTAATGCACTAAGTGTAAATAAATCTGGTCAAGTTCAAATCCAGTTGAAATTCAGAACCGCATTGACCACGTCTGTTACGGCTATACTGTTTAGCCAGTATCAAACCGTAGTTGAGATTGACCGAAATAAACAAGTCATCATCAACCGTTAAGATGTATGTAGCAAACCATCAAGCTTTCTGCCAAAACACCTTAGACCAAAAATACCTTAGACAATTGTGCATAAAACCAAGTGTGCGAATTCAAGACATGTCTGTTGCTAAATAGAAGCTGACTGACCAACAACAACACGCGCGTGCAGAATGAATACAGCACAGTTGGAGCAATGTCTCGGAATCTTACTTGGCGGAACAAGCATCAAATACTACGTAATAGCTGCAGACGAAATGAAGATTACATTAGAAAACGCAAGAAAAGAAACCAGCAACGGGGAACTATTGTATCCAATTGCAATAATACAAAATACAGACAAGCTAGAGGGCACTGGACGTAACTGGATTTGTTACTGGATTGTTTCGAGGGAATCCTTTGAATATTTCGACTCATATGGTTTCCCAATTCAGCAATACAAAAACCTCCAGGTGCCAGGCAGATACGTTATTGCAGAAAATTGTACAGCACTGCAGAGTGGACGATCTACTGTTTGCGGAATGTATTGTTTATATTTCTTATATTCGCGTGCAATTGGTATTTCATACCAAGATTTTATAAATGTATTTACATGTTCTGTACTAGTTAATGATAGAAAAGTTAAAAAGTTTGTAAATATGATCCCTATGTTAAGCAAGTGTTCTACACATAGATATAAGTTACAGTCTAATACATGTAAAGTATGTTGTCCCGAGTTTTGTAAAAATTTGTTATGGTATCCCTAGGCTTACGATATAACAATAAGAAGTGTATATTGTAAATATATAGCAATTACGCACCCGTTTTTGTAAACTTATTGTGTATTGTAATACATTTAAGAATAAAACATTGTCTATTTAATGTAAAAACTACAGTTTATTGTAAAACTATAGTAATAGTATAGTAATAAAATTGTATAAACTATATATATATATATATGTTTTTGTATTTAATATATATCATAAGTTAATGTTTAAGTAAAATTGTAAATAAAAACACAGAGTACTATATACATATTTGTAAAATGTCTGAATAAACGTATGTTAATTGTATAAATAATAATAAAAATGTATAAAATGTAAATAGTTTAAGAATAAATAGCAAATTGTATAAGAAATAGTTGTATAAATAATAAGCTATTATAATATATTGTAAATATTGCTTAAATATACTTGTCCTTTGTGAGTTCTGATCAGTTGTTGTTTGCACTTGACAATGGCAACATCAGATACTGTTGACTTTAAATTAATACACCCTTTTACGGCTATGCTATGTGGCCCTAGTTTTTCTTGTAAAAGTACTCTGTGTTTAGAAATTGTTAAGCGCTGTAGGCAAATAATTGGAAATAATATTAATAAAGTGTTGTATATAAGTGTACATACTGACTAACCAGAGTTTTCAAGCACTGATTTCCTAGAAGATAAAGACATAACTTTAACATCTGATATAGACAATATTAAGTCACTGATTCAAGAAATAGACAGCCCGTGTCTTGTTGTTTTAGACGATCATTTAAACTTTATGGAAGCAAATCATAAGGCTAAACAATTAGTTCAGAAAATATTCACAGAATTGTCTCATCATATGAATTTCAGTGTAATACTTATTCTGCAAAACGCTTTTTCTAAAGAACTGAGAACCACTAGTTTAAGTACGAAATATCTAGTTCTCTTTGACGTGCCTAGAGACCGTAGCATAATTAACCAAATTGCAAGACAAATTGCACCTAGTCGTAAGAAGTTTTTGCAAGAAGCATACGAAAAAGCATGTAGTCTACGCCAACATAGTTACTTGTTCTTGGACTTGCATCCACAGTGCCCGAACCCACACATGTTTGTACGTAATAACATTTTCCCTGTAAATGGTACTGACATATATGTATACAAATAAAACTCATCATGTAGGTGGAACGAAAGCAAAGAAGTCTGTTTGAAGAAAACTTTGAATATCTATCACTATTAGCAAACTCAAAACCAAGAGAATATTCAACTTACATTAAGTGTGCAACTGTTGATTTGCTTTATGTTATAGCAGAGTGTATATTCAACGTAGATAAGTTTTGCAAACATATAGACCCGCGATATTCAAATCAAATAAATAGACTTGTAAAAACTTTGAAAAAACGGGTCTAGATAACATGGAAAAACTATATATAAGAAACAAGAACCTTGTGCGTCGAATCTTAGCAACGATATTCCACAAAGTTTACAACAGTGAAATCTGCCGTGTTACACTTCTGTCAGATATAATTTGTGCTGATAAAATATACAATTCAAACAATTAGAATAGCTATGGCTACTGTTATGAAAGCAATTGAACCCAAGCTCTATGCTGAGCTTATTAAAATTCGAGAAGAGCAAAAGGCTTTGAACGTTGCCAAGCAACACCGCTGTTTGCTAGAGAATAAACTCGATTGTTACAAAGAAGTTTCAATGCACGTTGGCGGAAATTACAAAGAACCAAGTGAAATTTCCTCCATCAAAGCTCCATCTGGCGTCGATAGGTTAAAACAACTACCAGTTCAGGAGTGGCTCAGCTACGAGCAAGTAATGTCTCAAGCTAATATGAAGAAACCACAGCTAAAATCAGTTCGCAACCGTGGATATGCATACGTGAGAAATCGCAGCAATACAAGTGCATCAAAGAAAGTTAAATCTCGATACAAATTAATAGAGCTGCCATCAATTAGACAGTGTCAGTCTACCTTGTAATGCCGAAGTGTTCAATACAAAGCTATACAATGTTTCTGCAACGTGTAGTATTCTGTTTTTGCGCGTTTGCGTTTCTCCTACTTGCAACATGTTGCAACACTGTAGTGCATGCCCAGCATGAATTTAATAATCCAATAGTTGACACTAAAAGCACCGTTCCAAGCTTTGAAAGTACACCAAGCATCAATGGTTTATTTACAAAGGAGAAGATAGCCCTAGAAGCAATACAAAACACCCTCCAGCAAGACAAACCGTCATTTTCCAGCCCTGATATTACGCCATCTGCCGTGACCAAGCCCAGTTCATTCAACAAGTTGATTTTTCAAGCCTTAAAATATATGCTTGAAAATTTGAATACGCAAAACGGAATTATACTTGATGTAGTGGACAAGTACAACCAACACGAAGCAAAACCGGTAGTAAATACAACGTTTGATTTGATTAGTGAGTGCAAAATTCACCATTACGTGTAATACAAATATATATTGTACTAAACATATGATGCGCATATACCACGTGTACGATTTAAAACCATTGCTAAATGTGCATTTGTTATTGTTTCTCTTTCTGCGCATGTACAGCCATCTACGTGTCGTTTATTCTGGTCCTACTTCTCTTTGTATTCAAAATGATCAAGATTTATCGCAATGGTAAACTATGGTCCCTGGTTAAATCAGAAGGGGTTTACCAGAAACAGGTGGCCACCACCCACCACGGATCAACTATAAGTACCGCGGCAGACTCATAGGGACCCTCACACCATCTCAAGCACTCCTCTGAGCATCAACGTTTCCATCCCACTCCACACGCCTCAAAGAACAGCATTAAAACATACGAAAAGCATCGACTCTACAACACTACATCTTTTTAGCCATAGATCAACCAGCCCTTGTACCAAACACGACCGTTCAGTACCACGAACAACCAAACTTCCCAACTGTTCGCAAAACTGGAACTACTGACTATGTACGTTTATTTTGGTGTCAAGTACATGTGATATTACATTGTTCATTATATTCTGTAGTTATTTTATTGTTTAATATAAGTTTGATTCTAATAATATTGTGTTTGTTGGTTTTCAGCGCTTTGAGTGTTCCATGCCTAGATGTCTGTTCGAATGCAGAACGTATGTGGCGTATCAAGCTCACGTTGAAGATGTTCATCACTGTGGAGATTGCAACCGATTCTGTTCTGATAAAACCCATCACTCATGTCTGCAGCCTGGCGAGCGTCGTGCACACTACGACAACAGAAATCAAAATTTAACTGGCGGTGGAACCAGTCGTTCAGGAGCAACCTACGGACTTGATACTACTACCAGCAGTGAAGATAGTCCTGCAGGGCCTTCTCGTCGCCCTCGTCGTTCGTCGTTGATAGATCAAGATGTATTTCAAGAATCCTCAAGAGCTCATAAGGGACTAATGGTGACCTACATTCATCAACCAACTGAAGAGTCTCAAGACGTTACATACATCTTGACTGAACTATACGAGTCTATTATAAAATTGTTAACTCAAAACTTAGCTGTACATATTAGTATTAAGGCTCAACTTATATTAAATGTAGCATTAGAATTAGAAATTATAGTAGAAAACGAACCAAAAAAAGAAAAACGTAGCATTAAGTTAGTGTCTAGTAATTACGATATAATGAATGAAGACGAAATTGAAAACTTTATATTTAAAAGTGCAAGTGAAGTTATACAAAAGCTTAACGACTTTAATAAGTACGGTACTGGTTGGACACTTCAGCAAGTAAATTCTATTCAATTTAAAGTAGGAGTTTTAAATTTATTTTCAAATGCTGAAGCAAAAGGATATATTAAATTTCCAAAACTTAACCCAAGAAAATCAGGATATTTAAATATTAAAAACAAATGCAATGACTGCTTTAAATTCTGTGTTGCTGCTCACACATACCGCGATGAAATTTTAGCTGGGTATAAAGTAAATAAGCAGCAGGCTACACCAAACGCTATTCGCTATGCCAAACAAAAACTAGAGAGTCCCAAACAATATATTCCCTATTTTTCGCAATTTGATTTTACTGATATTAATTGTCCTTTGCGTATTGGCGAAGATTTAAATAATTTTGAAATTAAAAATAATCTTAGTATTAATATTTGGAGTCACCGCGACAACGACATTGTCCCTATCCGAAGGTCGCGTAATTCTGAGTTAACTGAACTGTGTAATTTATTTTTAATTTTTAACCAAGAAAAGGACGACAAGACCAAGTCGTACCATTTAGTACTTATTACTGATCTTGATAAATTTATTTGTAATGGACGACGAAAAAAAGCTTTTTATTGCGAATTGTGTTTAAGAAGTTTTAACTCTGAAAAGAATTTACAACAGCACAGTGACAACTGTCAAGCTCGTGAAGAAAGAAAAATCATTTTTCCTAAACCATATGAACGAGTCAAGTTTGCAAAACCATGACAAACACTTCCGTACCCCTTTGTCATTGTTTATAAGTTCTTTACGTTTGCAAATCCTATTCAAGATTTTAAACTTGCAACAAATAACACAAAGTATACAACAGAAATCACACCTGCAGCTTATTCTTTTATTATTATTAGAAGAATGCAAGATAAAGACAACGTTGTTTCTATAGAATATTTTGATGGGGAAGATGTTGTACAACATTTTTTTACACGTATATTTTACTGGGCAAACAGGTTACTTACACATATTAGAGAAACAAATAACAAAGTAAAACCAACAGAAAGTGTAAGAGTACAGTTTGAACAAGCTACGCACTGCCACCTGTGTGAGCGCGAAATCAGTAAAGAAACCAAGACGACTAGGACGTTTCATCATAACCACGACCATGGTAATTTTGAGTTTGCTGCATGTAGTCGTTGTAACCTTAGTATTAAATACAAGCACGAGATTCCACTTATTTCGCACTACGGAGGTTCTTTTGATTATCACCTTTTAATTAATGCAATGAAAATTAATATGTTTTTGTCCAAAAACGTAATAGCGCTTGCAAAAGCCCCAAAAGAATTTATTTCAATAACAATAACTGCTAAGGATACATGGCTTCCTAAATTAAATTTAGAATATCCTTCTGAAGATTCAAAACAACCCAACTATACTGGCAAATCTTTTGCTTCAAAAGTGAAAATACGTTTTATGGATGCCAATTTATTTTTGGACTCTGATTTATTCGAACTTGTAGAATCACTTAACGCAAAAACCTTCCAGTCACTTAAAATAGTACAGCAGTGTTTATATAAATTTTTACCTACAAAAAGCTATGATTCTTTTGCAAAGAAACTTAAAGTATCAAAACCGTGCCATGACGATCTTGTGCTATTACAAAAACCTGTTTATTTTCCTTTCTTGTCTCTTACTAATAATACATGTCTTGATATTCCCATTCCTACAAGATCGTGTTTCCGAAAATGTTTACTTGATGATATGCCAATACCAGACAGTGAATGGGAGCTTGTTCAAAACATCTGTGCAAAATTCAACCTTTTTACATTAGCTGATTACATGCGTTTTACTTGTTTGTTAGATACAGTATTACTTGCAGAAGTTTGGCAAAATTTTTGAAAATTTGGAATGGAAACATACAAAATGGATCCTACCTATTCTCTAACTTTGCCAAGCTTCTCATGGCAATGTTTTTAAAGCACTCAAAAGCTGAAATAGATTACATAAGAGATTACAGGGTATATGAAATTGCCAAAAATGGAATAAGGGGGGGTCAATGTATATTTGCAAAGAAACATGTGACTGCTAATCACGAACGTTGTCCGGGTGGGTTAGATACATCACAGCCACGACGACACATACTTTCACTAGATATCAATAGTTTATATCCACATAGTATGAAGTCACTGATGCCAGTGTCTGATTACGAGTACATGGAAACAAAAGATCTTATAAACATTGACTGGACAGACCCTGAATTGGGTAGTACAGAAGGAAGCTATGGGTACGTACTGGTTTGTGACTTGCAATACCCAGTGCACTTGCATAATCGCGACGCAAATTTGCCTCTTGCCATGGAACAGAGAGTAATAAAGCTCGAAGAAATGCCGAGCCTGTTAAATTTAAAATATCGCAAAAACGCTTCAATTAAACATTTTATATCCCGACCAAGACTTATGTTAACACTTTATGACAAATTCAATTACACAGTTCATTTTAAGGAATTGCGCTACTATCTTCCAAAGGGAATGGTACTCTTAAAAATACACTGTGGCGTTAGATTTAAACAGCAACGTTACTTCAAATCATATATAGATGCCAATTTAGAAAGACGCAGGCAAGCTAAAACCCCTTTTGAAAACAAATTACTTAAATTCCAATCCAATGTTGTGTATGGCAAGACTTTAAAAAAAGTTAAAGATTTTGTTGAAACCAGTATTTGCACCAGTACCGCCCATGCTGAAAAACTACTTGCATCACCACGTTGTAAAGATTTTGATGGTTTGTCTGATTGTTTAAGTATAATTACGCAATATCTTAAGAGGTATCGTGCAGATGACTTGTCACTCACAGGACTGGCAATTTTAGCCAATGCAAAAGTTAACTTTTATGAAAAGTTTGATATGGTGTGTCAAATATTCCAGAATAGAGCTTACTTGGATTATTCAGATACCGACGAATACGAGTTAGATATATTAGATCCCTTAAATACTTTGTGGGATGATATAGTTAGTGCACGTGCAGAATTTGATTTCAGCAAAATTCCACGAAATCACGAGTTTTTTAAGCAGTACGAAAATCAATATCCAGAGTTGCATCTTTTAAATAAAGACGAGAGTGGCAAAATACGAATACAGAGCTTAGATGTATCAGAATTAATTACACTTAAGCCTAAAATGTATAGCATGTTATATTTAAATAGTAGTGCACAACAGAAGTGCAGAGGTGTTCCGGCTCTTGCGTTACGCCAATGCAGGCACGACAAGTATAAACAAATGCTTAAAACAGACAAGCCGTGTAATATTATTGTAAATTCTATACGATCCGTAGATCATAACATGCACGTAGTGAGTGTAAATAGATTAGCATTCAACACATTAGATATATCACGGGTATTTTCAGACCCCAATGATTGTAATTTTAGTTTGCCTTTTGGCCATAAAGATTTGTTAAATAAGTAAATATATTATTCTGTAATATTGGTATATTTATAGTATTATATTGATGTAACCTAGATATATATTGTATATACTGTTAAGTATACCTTTGAATAATTAAATGTTCTATATTTGTAAGACTTGTGTATTTTAATTGTTTAGTATATAAGCAACCTAGCTGTTTAATGTCAATGTCATTTGTGAACTACATATATTTATTAAATATTAGGCTCTAGCTTGTAAGAAGTGTATTTATTTATAGCATAGTGTAGATGTAACCTAGATATATAATGTATATATAAATGTTAAGTATATCTTTAAATAATTAAATGTCCTGTATTTGTAAGACTTGTGTATTTTAATTTTTTAGTATATAAGCAACCTAGCTGTTTAATTTCAATGTTATTTGTAAACTACGTATATTTATTAAATACTAAGCTCTAGCTTGTAAGAAGTGTATATATATTTAGTATGATGTAGATGTAACCTAGATATATAATGTATATACTGTTAAGTATACCTTTGAATTATTAAATGTCCTGTATTTGTAAGACTTGTGTATTTTAATTTTTTAGTATATAAGCAACCTAGCTGTTTAATGTCAATGTTATTTGTAAACTACATATATTTATTAAATAAAAGGCTCTAGCTTGTAAGAAGTGTATATAATTAGTATAGTGTAGATGTAACCTAGATTTATAATGTATATACTGTTAAGTATACCGTTGAATAAATAAATGTCCTGTATTTCATGTATATAAATGTTGTATAAATTGTAATAAATTCAAAAACATTGTAATTTTTTGTATATAAACCAGCCTGTGTACTGATACAGCCCATACACAATTTGATTGGCCTGGATGATGCATCTTATTATATGGCGCTGCACACATGCTTACATGGCTGTCTCAATTTGCATTAGATTTAGCACACATTGGCAAAGACACTAATAATTCGCAACACTTACTATGCATTAACTCTTCTTCTTCTTTGTCTCATTGAATTGCATCTTGTTACTTTAAATCGCATTAAACATTACGGATTTATTTATTACGCACCTACCTACCTCCCTACCTCTCTCCATTGCCGAGCTCCAACCTCCACCTTCCCCAGCATCCCATCTCCAGCCTACAGATTCCCAGTACCCTTAATCTTCTTTCTCATCTTCAACTAATTAATTAATTAATCAATCCACTCCTTCTCCTCTCCAATAATCTCTCTAATCCCCACTCTTTAAAGGTAGTAACATTTCACACTTTTCAAAACATAAATAGAAAATTTTGCTTTTTTTCAAAAAACATGTATATAGAACATTTTGCAAGATTCAAAAACATGTAAATATAACAATTTCCACTTTTCAAAATCACTTAATTAACGGCACCTTTCTTATTTAGTGTTTTAGGAGATACTACATTTTGACTCTAGCTGAAATTGGATTTGGGTCATTTTGACTCTTCACTTACGATATCTACAGTTTAGGTACCTGACTCAAATGACAATCCTGTACCCTACTACTATGTTATTGTGTCATGCGCTAAGAGCAGATGTGTGTGCACGAAGGAGAGATTCACGTCGGAATCTTGGCCGATAATATTGACATGGTTGACAGATAAAGATGAGGCACTGATCCTAATCTGCTAAGTATTGAAACAGTGAAATGTTTTTGAGATGTGTTTACGCGCAGATATCAGAGATGTTCTTCCGTAACAACAGATCTTAAGTTCAAGTTCATAAGTATGTCATTGTTTTAAAAATTATGACGATGGTATCCTCGGTCCACATCTCCGTCCACGTCTACGTCTCCTGTAGGCGTTTCTAACTTTTCTATGACCCGCAGTCAACGGATTGATATACGCACTATCTACAGTTAGTAGAGTTTGCTTGAGAAATACAGCGTTATATTAACGTTTAAGATTAGACTTTGAAAAATTTTGAATTTCAAAACTTTTCAAATTTAAAAAAAAAACTTTCGAAAAGTTTTGAAAATCTCAAAATTGTTAATCGATTTTTTATTTATATCGACATAATGTCCCTATCTTAAAAATACCTTTAATACTATATATCGAATAAAAAACTTGGATAAATTAATAATAATTGGATACTGGATAAACTAAAATATTTAAATATTTGACAAGGTGATGTGTAATTATAGCATTGATGAGTGAGACGTGGTTTATATTGTACGTAAATGTTCTTACGTGTTTATAGTTTATGCATGTATAATATTCAAAGAAAATATTTCATATGCATTTTTCTTTTCTTTGTAAGTTTTCACGAGAATTTAAAACCTAATTATTTAGCGACATTAAAATTATATCGTAACTGTAAATGCAAAGTGGCCGTTCTCCAAACGCAGGTAAAAGTAAAGTGGCCGTTCTCCATCCTTTACTAAACGCAAAGTGGCCTGTCTCCAATTTGATTCTGTTTGAACAGGATTGGAGACCGGCCACTTTGCGTTCGGTACAGGATGGAGAACGGCCATGCTCGGTACTGAACCGAAGTTTATCCATTAATCATTGTAGTTTTTCCTGAAATATTCGAGGTCATTTTATTCTACAATATTTATTAGTTTTTAGTCCAAAATGCCATCATTTCCTCATGTAATATTAAGTAATATTACTACCTATTACTGGTGTGTAGCTGACATCGACCGAGATGTCTCATATCTGTACTTACAATTTACCTAGAAAAGTAATTAATTTGTGTTTTTCCTTAATCTCTACATTCTATGTAAAGTCGGCCGCATCGACTGACTCCAATTCTATTCATAAGTTTTAACTCTTGAGTTCCTTCAATAGCTCAGCCTTCAACGTATGTTACTAGCCAAATTCTAGAATTATTTACTGTTATATTTCATCTAGCTGACCAAAGCAAGCCTGGAACTAAACTCCTGATTTGTCGTGGTAACTGTTAACTCGTAATAAGTTGGTCCACGTTGACTCCGGAGCCTTAATATACTAAACTTACATACTGAATTCTGTAAAATTCAACTGTGTGTCATAGGCCATGCCCATCCCATTCATTTCCTATAAATTGGCAACCTTCACTATTTACTCCTCGACACTTACTTCAATTCTCCTCTGACTAAGTACTCTGTTTTTTTTTAGTCTCCGTATCTTTTACTTCCGACATTGTAAATTATACATTTAACTTATTTTGTCTTTTACTATAATAAAGTAATAAGTATTTTGTAGAAGCGAGTTTTGTTGCCTATTAAAGTTGAGTACACCAGTGAAATTACAATCCACGCAATTTGAGTCGCAAGAGTACGGATATTTTCGCCCGTCAATATTTTTCATTTTGCATAACCTAAACCAGGGATTTGAGAGTAAAGCCTTACAACCTTGACCTCTTCTCTCCCTCCTTTTTCTGCACCTTGGTTTCGCCACTGAACAGGCCACTTTACTTTTACCTGCGTTTGGAAAACGGCCACTTTGCATCTAGAGTAAAGATATAGGAAGTGGTGTTTGGTAATAATGAAGTAGCTGTCTGACAAAACAGGATGAGTAACAAACAAATATATTTAAAAAATATATGTCACATGTCGTTAGTTAAGAAATATAATGACCCATCTCCATTTTTAGCCAAATACAATATTCTCCAATATCTACAGAAAAATAAAATAATTAAATTTTCAAAACCTGCAGAGGCGTGTGTATTTACCGTTGCCAAGGATGTCTGGAGCAACAATATTTTAATGTTTTTGTTCACCATTACTGATATAGGCAAACATGGTAAATTGGTAAATGTCACCAAATAGTTCAACGCTGCTTTTTAAAATTTAAAAAAACTTGAACACAGTTTTGTATGTCAAATTGTACGGCGGTTTTTTCTATCCTGCGCATTTTGTATTTGACTTTTTTGTTGCGTAAAAATATGAGCAGGTAGTAGGTAGTATATAAAGTTTTAATGGTTAAGAATATTAGAGCCGTATGTAAAGCTTTATTAGATATATGATTTTAAGTCAAAATAGCAGGTTTTTTTATTGGAATAAAAAATTCGCACAGTACAAGGCTTGACAAGTCATTCTTGCAACACCACAACGAATGTAATTCTAATTTTTTTTTGTGGACCCCCCTATCATCCTCATGTCATAAAGCTAACGTTACGCAAATGGTTATTATTATCATGTTCTATTATCAATATCCGGCCAGACCGACGTACTGCACACATAACGTCATTGATGGAAAAACCTCTGCTAGGAATAACCGAATCAAAAACAATAAATTCGTATTCTCCCTCTCTTAGCAACTAAACGTGCAGACAAAATTCGCACGCAAGGAGACCTTGACTAGCAACTGCAACGAGCACCGAAAACTGTCTTAAATCAACTTTGACTAAGTATACAAATGGATATGTAACTATTTTTACTATTTAATTATTACATAGTAAGATAATAATATTGGATACATTTACTATTATTGTTTCTCCCCAGCCTGACAGCCCACACTATATAAGAGAGAAAATGTTGAGGGCAAGAAAATAATACGTTTCAAAATACATATGTATATTATATATAGTCATACTTGTAAATCATTGTAAATGTAGTTTAAAAAAGACGGACAGAATTTCCTATTAGAAATAATGTGATATCGCCAAAGTTTAATAAATATAGGGCAGTTAAAGTCCCTTAATAAAACGTATTTTATATTTTTATATGTTGTATGTATATCGTCTGTGAGGAATTATAATGACCCATATTCATTTCTAGCTTAATAAAATATCCACTATCTACAACAATATTGAAACATGTCTTAAAAGAATTTAAATAGAATATTTTGCATGTTTAAAAAATATGTAAATACAACATTTTGCACCTTTTGAAAAACATGGAATTAGAACTTTCTGCACATTTCTTAACATTTAAATACATAGAACATTTTACAATTTTAAAAAACATGGAAATCAAACATTTTGCAATTTTTAAATACATGTAAATTAGAACATTTCGCAATTTTTAAAACCATCTAAGTGGAACACTTTACGCTTTTCAAAAACTCCTAAGTAACATTTTACAAATGTTTCTGAATTTGTTTTTAGAACAAAGCTCATTTTAATTCTAGCTTAAAGATATGGGTCATTTTGGTTCTTCACAGACGATATGTGATTGCATCCTGTGGTTAATATTCTATGATATTTATTTTAATAGATTTAATTAGTATAGTAGTAGTTTTCTGTGGGGATTATTGCCGTTTTCAAAAATTACGACACTATTATTTAGGACTCAGGACTTGTCTCCTGTAGAGGTACTACCAAATTACGAAATTACACAAGATACCTAACTCAAAGCAAAGCCCTGTGTACATTTGCTTGTTATCGCGTACTGTCCGTCGCATCTGGTTGAATCAACGTTAGCAAAATCTGGAAATGAATCTACAGTTACAGTCATAATATGCAAATGTTTCTTGTTTGAGACTTCTGCTATGCTCATGCTGCTGCTGGCCCTGTCATAAGTATGTTATACAGTTGAATTCAATTTTCACACAAGTCACGCCTTTAAATTTAAATTCAAGGAATTTCTGTCTGGTGACTCGCCTTGTTATCTTTTGAATGTAAATTAACTCATTTCATTATTTAATTCTTGCTATTGAATCAACAAATCGTTTCAGTTGACTCTATTTTTTTTCTAATAATTAAATTAGTCAATTTAACTATATAGTGTAGTACAATTACCTCTGTAAAGCTAAAAATGTAAATAACCAATGTTGTATGGACTGCGGCCAAATCGACTCAATGAATAAAACATTATTATTATTATTATTATTATTATTATTATTATATAGTGTAGTAAAATTAAATTTCATTTCATAAACTGTGTCATTCCTTGACCCTACTAAATTAATGACAATTGCCATAAGATTTTATTATTCTTCTGGAAAAGATCAAGATGTACATAGTGAGTGCGAGGTAGTTTTGTTTTGTTTTAAGATGGGTCCCCTGTGCAATAAAAATCTTTTGGCCCTAACAATGACGTATCTGGTCTTTATTTTAACAACATCCGCTACAGAGGAAACCCGTCTAAATATCCCTGCATTGGGAAGAAAAGCCGGATTTGGATATTTGTACGATGAAAGGACGGACACAGTGAGAGATTTTAGCGTTTTTTAAAAAAGAAATCCCTCGTAAATGTATTAATCAATTGAATGAATACCACACCATTCTCAAAGAAACTGGATGGTCTAATACATTCAATGAGAAAATGCAACTCTTAGAAATTGACGAGAGGGCGGGACTAAATATCTAAGTAGGAATTTGTAAAGCGCGCGGAGTTTAAAGTATTTTAAAGGGGGTGAAATAAAGTTCACTGCTTCAGGAAGCATCTTGAATAAGAACACACACTACAGTCGAGGAAACTATCGACATTTTCAACAGTAAACTTTTTTTAATTTTTAACTGGCATTTTTAGCAACACAAGGAAGCTACGCACATTGTGACTTCTATTTCTTGGGGGGCGCGACTGTTCAGTGCTGAACTATATCCTGTGCTTCTCTCCGTCTTAAAGCTTTAAAGTTTATGAGGATGTAAATTCAAACTGCCATTCTTGGGTGAGAGCCATGCGGCTTGGCACGGCTCTGTTCATTTTACATTTAGTTTTATTTTGTGACTAATCTGCAGTGTTGCTAGGGTACCCTAATTGATATAAGTTTACCTCAGTCTTTTATTCTTTTGACTGTCGATACTCTCCGTTCAAATAATATTCTCAGGGTCCTGAATATAAGTTTTAAGCCTACATAATTCTATTTTTAAAATTGTAAAGTACAAACATTTGGTTCATCTTTCTGTGTCTAACTCTTAAGAGATTTTCCCACTTGACTAACCAAATCAAGTGGTTTTTATTTTTAATTCAATTGCCCTGTAATTGTGAGTACTAAGTCCTGATCAAGGTACCTTGTAGTTATTTATGATTGATTGATTGATTGATTTAACTTTATTAACGTGTTATTTAAACCAATTTGGCGCAAAGCCATTCTTCCATTGGTAACACTACAATAATATTAGTTAGCCAATGATCAAGTTATTGGGTAACATAATTATTCTTAATGTTATAATTAAAGCAATAAGGGCAACTATTTAACAAGTTGATTAATGGCTACATTTACATAATATGTGTATATCTTTAAGGCTATTTAAGTAAGGCTCTCTCCCTCCAAGATTTTGTACTTTCTAGAGACTACTGTTATGTTATATAAATATTGTTACGAGAATTTAGGCACCACTGTGCGATATCACATTTGAATTTGTCAATATTAACATCTAAATTTCTTAATGCTACAGGTACAAGGTTCCAAATTTTAGTTGCAATGAATACCCCAGATTTTTGAAAAAATGAGGTTTCTTTTTTTGGTCTGCCTAGCAAAGTGATTAACTTATTCCTACTATTATCCTCATATGAGAATAGTGAGTGTAACTCTGACACAGATTTAAATTTGAGCATTTTAAACATAAAGAGAGAGCTGTAGTAATTTACACGTTCATTTACAGTTAGAATGTTACATTTTTCGTAGAGTGATACAAAATTAATTTTGCTTCTCTCCTTACTTAACAATGGGTAGTTGATCTTATTTTTATAGCCACGTTTATACAGGTGTGGATAAAAATAGCTTCCAAGTAGACTGTTAATTTTATTTTCAATTATGTTAAACTTAGATTTACTTATTGAGTTCCAGATAGTTAAGGCATAGTCAACTTTAGATAATACAAAACAGTTAACAAGTAATGTGAATATTGATAGGTTAACATATTTTTTTAAAACATTAATACAGTGTATAGATGATGATAATTTGTTGACAACATTGTCAAAGTGTGTTGAAAAACTTAGAGTTTCATCCAGGTGAACCCCAAGATATTTAAATGAGTTTACTCTATGAATTATGTTATTTTCACATTTAACATTATTTAGGTTTGAGGGTATAATATCTCTAGGCTTGTGGAATATCATATATTCTGTTTTTGCAAAATTTATAGCTAGTTATTTATAGTTTCAACTTCCATTGAATTACAGTGTTAAATATAATATAAGTCATTCCATTTTAAGTTAAATTATGCATGTTCAAGCATTTATGTACCTGTAACCTGATAATTCTTTTGTTCGTTGTGTTTTTTACTGCAAACGACCGCCGTCGTCGATGTAAAATTAACTACCATTTTAGAGTACAACAGAAATTATTTTGTATTGTTATTTACTCATTTCTTCGTTTGATGTAATTCACTTAGGTGTATGATACTGTATTTGGAGGAAACCCTTATAAATTGACTGTTAATTATTCCTACGTCACTTTCAAGATGCCAAAACAGCCTTCGACGCTTCAAAAACTTCTACCTTCAACTCACTGGCTTGACAGACTTGATAAGCGAAGGTTCCTTCTTTTATTTGTTGTTAATTGTACTCAATTTAAAAATCTAAATCCATTTTGAAATACTTTAAATTGAATTAATAATTCTAGGTTAAAATTGACTGAATTTTGGAAATTTATTTATTTGCTGCATTGAGATATTTCTTAAATCTTATCATTTTCTACCTAATAGAGAAAATAGAATCTTGACAGTCGTAAACTGCACCAATCGCTCATTTTTAAGTCTGACTTTTCGATCATTTTATTCTATTGACTAGCAGCATCTGACTTTTGTCAATTCATCTCATCTTCTACTTTACATCGAGGTACCTCAGCTCCATCACCTGAGTTGGCATGCTTTCCATCTAACAACGACTCTCTACTGCACTTTAAACAGAAATCAAACTACAGGAAGATGTTCGAGGCTTGAGCAACGCTTTTAAAGAGGAATTTAAAAAACTTGTAGGGGTTTTCAGGCAAAACGAAGGGGACAGCGGAAAATAAAATTTTACCATGAAAATGCAAAGTGATTTTTCAATTCCAACTTCCGTCCTAGGAACAGTTTAAGATGCCCAAAACATGCTGAAAAGCATAGGAAAATTAATTAACGACACACGTGACGGTAGAGGGGTCCCATTAGAGTTTGGATCCACCCCGAATAGGGATATTAGAAATTTTTTAGGAGTTTCCCAAATCAACAAAATTGTTGTTCGTAATATTATTAAAAGATTGAACTCTTAGAAAAATCATTAAGATGTTAAGAGATATGTCAGACTCTCACCAACGACTCAATCAAGTTTTTGAAGAAACTTGCCTTCGGATAAACTGCATTGCTGATAAAACACGTGATGAAATAAGGGACATGCGCACTCAGGTTATAGAGTACAAGGAAGCAATTACTACAACTTTTAAAGTAACATTACAAGACGTTCGATCAGACATCTAACCAGCTGCAGAGCTCCTTGAAATTATTAAGCAGCACCAACAGAGCAACTACAGTTTGTTTAATGTTTTAATCCAAAATTGTACTTAAGTTTATGTAAATTATTATTTAATAACCAATGCACTGTTTCGACTTGTGAGGTCATTACAAGCGAATGTGAGTCAAACGAAAATCCTTGTGAAAATAGTAGACGATGCATCAAAAAAATTGGTAGATTTACCTGCGTGTGTCCTTCATCGTTTGCTGGACGAAGATGTTATGCAAAATTAGACCCTTACAAACTTAACGAGTGTCAAAATGGCGGATTCTGCATCCCATTGTCCAATTATCTTGAGTTTTGTTATGAATGTTCCATTGGATTTAGTAGAAGACTCCGTCGTAAACGTTAAAATTGCCAAAAAATTTCATAAATAAACGGCATTACCTAGGAAACTTTTTATTATTTATCAAAAACATGTATTTTTATTTCAGAAATAAACAATGACAACTGCGCAGGGAGTACAATTTGTGAAAATGGTGGGACATGCGTGGACGAACTCAATGACTACACCTGCGTTTGCGCAGAAGGTTATGAGGGACGACACTGCGCAGAGGTCACAAACTACTGCGCATAAAAGGATCGTTGTTTGAACAGAGGCACATGCCAGCATGAGTCTAGTGGCTACAGTTGCGCCTGCGCGGACGAATTTGCTGGAAATCGATGCGAACGTATGTAAACTATTTTAGTTACATAAAATATACACGTGTTATACATTGACTATACACATATAAAACTCCTTTTTATATCAAAGGAAAACAATTGCATGTATTCGTGGACGTGTAATGCTTCAAATTCATCTGCAAAATGTCACGTCTGTGCGAATTGCTACATAAAGGATTCAAAATCGAATAACATTTGTAAGCCTGCAGACGTGACAGCCTATTTAATTATTTCGTCCGTTGAGGACATCAAAACGGTCTCGGTGAGGAGGAGTAGTAAGGTACGTTGCTATTGGTACAACTTTTAGGCCAACAATTTTGATCCTGCGCACTAGAAATTCTGTTTGGGCGAAATAAATTTAATACCATTATTTTTTAGGTGACTCAAGTTATACACCACGGCTTAAATATTCGCGGTATCGACTCTTATGCCAGCACAAAGGAAATGGTTTGGTTCAGTGCTGACGATCGTACAATCTACGCGGGCTCAATTCAAAATGCAGGTGAGCTAACAGTCATCGCGCATGACACTGAATCACACGTGTACGGACTAGCATTCGACTGGATTCACAATCTTGTCTACTGGGCCGACACCGGTAGAAAGAAAATCTGCGTCTCTAACCTCGGAGGTACCAGAAGTCCCTCGTTCATGATGGACTCCTGAGACCAACATCGATTGTGGTCGATCTGCCTAATGGGTATACCAAAAGCTCAACTCGTAATAAACTTATCATTAGTTAATGTCATGTGTTGGATCAGTGCATAATTTGTGCACGGATCCCAACCTTCGCTAAAATCAGCAGTTATGCATCCGTTGGTGTTGTTTACCAAACACACGGAGAATGCAGCGGTGGACATTCCGATGTCATCACTGCATCCGCCGTGTATAATGCGAGCGTGCTAAAATGCATTATCTTGATAATCTACATTATCATTGTATTAAATGGACGGGGCCATAGTCTGAGATTGGAATGAAGCGACGTGGATTGTTGCTTTTATTGTGTAATAGCAATGATCCGATGATTGGAAATCACAATATGGAATATTATAATTTAGTCTCAATTCAGATTCCAACAGAGTTAGTTATTATCTTTGGTAAGACAGTGGTGAAGCTGCAAAGTATTCGTTTTCTGTATTTCTCTCATTTTTGCCAAGTCGAGTTATCAAAATGATAAATTTATTTTTAATTACAAAATAACGGAACTTCAGAGTTAAAAATAATCTCAGAGTTAAAAATTCAAAATTTCAAAATTATTTTTTTTCATAGGGTGCTATATACTTCTATAGTAGAAAAACTGATAGGTACAGATCAAACTTTAATTGCTTTTGAACGGGAAGGGCTACGAACTTAAAGTAAAGCACAATAGATAGAAGAAAGTTTCAAATTTTGAAAAAGTAGGGTCGCAAAATTCCTTACTAATTTTATTCAGTTCCAAATAGTAAAAAATCAGTTCCAACAATTTTAAATCGGATTTATTAAAACATATTTAAAAAACATTACAATTACTTAATTTAAACTCACTTTAAAGTCAAAATAGTTATAAAAAAGCACAAAAAAGGAAGCGGTATTTTAGGACCAGGTGATGCACACTCGCACCAGTAACTAACTGATTTTACCCAAAGAAAAAGCCTAACAAGCTTATTTTTAGTATATCGTTAGTTACTGTTCTAGCGAGATCCTAATATTTGACCCTTAAAACGGTTTTACTATTAAGGGACACAATAGAACAGAATAATAGCTTTGAAGCCACCAAGGGGAGCTGCTAAAAATTTCTCTTTATTTCTGAAAGGAACTTTTGTCGCCACAAGAGGAAGCACTACCGGCCATTCAACATTTGAAGCAAAACAACAAGAATCTAAAAAGCGTATAGGGCGGATAGAGGCTATGCCAAAATTTTTTTTATTGCCCCTAACCACATAGAAAATTCCAATCAACGACACTGGGAATCAACACTGGAATAACCTTAATTTAAAAAACACATAGTCAGGCGAAAGCCCCTGCCCGGAAAGCGGTTTTACTCAACAACATAGCCACATTTACACTCACCACTCTGGAGCGACTCAACACAGGAAAAACCCGGACTTAAAAAGTACATAGTCCCGTCGGAGACCCTGGTCAAATTTTTAATTTAGCAAGAAACATAAAAAAAATTAAAATCAAAAACATCGGGGCATTTCAAAAAGGATTTACTAAAATTAAAAAAGCGCACAGGGCCGTCGTAGACCCTGACCAAAACTCCTATTTTTTTCAAAAACACATAGAAAAAATTCAAAAATCATCCATATTTAGACAACAACAGCAGAGAAAGTAACAAATAAAGCCAAAATTAAACTGAACTACGTCACATACGGACATGGAAACTTAAGAACAGACTCGTAAATCAAAATTCAAAATATCACCTAAACCCAACAAACCAACATCACCCTTGGAAATCCAAACTCAACAGCATAAAAAGGCTGCACCTAAAAAGCAAATATCTTTAATTAAAAAAGTGCATAGGTCCGCCGAAGGCTATGCCTAAATATATAAAGTCCGAGCCACCTAAATAAAATTAAACCAAGGATACTTGGGCGACCTAACACTGAAACAACCCACATTAAGAAAATACATAGGAAGGCAAAAGCCTATTAGAAAAATCTAAATTCTATAAACCACTTTGAAAAATAAGGCCACTCGTTAAATTTAAACAAATCAATCTACATTGCCAATCGCATAGACATGCGTCACATAACTTATTAAATTCTGGTAACTCAAAACATTAACGAGCGGCAGAAACAATAAAACAAAATCAGAGGTCAGGTACAGACGCCAAAAAGTATTTAAACAAATCAAAATGTAACGTAAGTACAACCGAGATTGAATGCAATCATTATCAGTTAAATAATGTCGCATTGTGAACACAACCACTTAGCACCATGGCAACAAAAAGCTCTCAAGAACTTGAACCAGACAAAGGTTAAAATCTAAAAATCCAGCAATACAATCGACCAGAAATCCACATAAAAAACTCTTCACACTTTTATGAATTAACGTCACGTCAAAATTTTAAAAATACCTATGCAACAGTTCAGCTAACACCTTGGCAAAAAAAAAATTATTAGATCAAATTGGGGAATACAACCGTCTACGACATAACAATAATAAGGCACAAGAGCACTCATTAGTTAACACCAACAAGCAACAATGGGAGCAAACGCAATGTTTATTCCAACAGAAGAAAACTCTTTTTGAAATTCAGCACGTGATACCCGAAAATCAGCAACTTTAGCATGTAAATTCACCAGCACATTTGTACCAACATCAAATAGCGGTCAATTAATCTACACAGCATGGATATAAAAATTAAAACCACCAAGACGGCAATCTCTTAAATCAAGGTCAACTAGGTCAATGCAACACGGTATATTTTAATCAACTAGGCCAATTCGCATCAGTACATTGTCTGCACTTGAAAATCTCAGACGATCCAATTATTTCATTATTCGTGACACCAAACGGACAACAAAGCAATAACCAAAGTAATCACGAGCAACAATGTCAGATCACAAATCAACGAATTTATTTTAGCCCCAAATGCAAAATAAAATACTAGCGCAGCAGAACAGACAATGCCAGCAAGTCTTGTCATCCATGGACCCTAATTTCAGCATTACCTGGTTAATAACCTAATGTGTGAGCCGTACCACGAACCAAAACCAACATGCAATGACCAACTCACTGAACTATACTTACTTAAATTTAAAAGGACATTTTAGATCTGGGCGGACAATCAACAACTAACAGATGTTCAAAAGAAACAACGATTTGCGACTTCTCTTGCATCAAGCATAGCTAAAAGATGGTTTTACAACAACATTGATGTAACAGACACGCCAGCAGTAACACTTAAGGAATTTATTACGAGATTCATTGAGTATTGCCCAAAAGAAAGAGAAGCAGATGCAATCGACCTAGATAATATTTAAAATGAAAAGCAGGAAACAAACGAATCCGCGTTAATATTTTACAACCGCATTTTGAAATATTTAGGACCAATTGTAACAGAAACCACACAGGGATTATTCACAAACCGGATTATCAAAAGGATGAAACTCAACACTAGAATTATTTAATGAGCCATGAGGAACCCAAAACATTATCACAGCTTGAATCAAAACTGGTTGAGTACTGCCGACCAGGGGGTTTGGAATCTCTAACAATGTCTACCGAATACCATGCAACTCAACCAATAGGAACATCAGAGTATACTGGCACTACCACTAAGTGTAATTTATTAGCACAGAACAACACATTAGAAAATTTAGTAGCTGCAAAAGAACCATTCCACCCAGGAACTGAACATTACATTACTTTGTCAAATAAGTATCAAAAAATCCGAAATTATTTACGCCAACAACACAAATTAAATCCCAAATCAGTCGCAAGCACATTTGAAGAAAACCAGTTACGTATGCCACGAAAAAGAGCAGCAGATCTTTCACAATCACAACGCAAACGATTTAGGTTTTAAACGAGGAGTGCTGAAAATTGCAAAACTCAGGTTAGCAAAGACTAAACTGGAACAACATCAGTAAGAAAACGAGTCAACAGCCCATTTACTATAACCAGCGGCCAAGAAAGCTTCAACCGTCTTAGGCGAAGTCCATTAACTACGACTGAAAAAAAGCAACTCGTAGGTGCTAAGCCAACATTAGTCAATCAAGGCAAAACTGAGACTTACAAAAACAACACGCCACAAAATATAAGCAGCAATGACAATTATGTTTTAAATTTAAAAATTAACAGCCTACAACAAGGAAAACATATTGCAAAACATTCAAAGGATCAAGAAAAAGAGAAACTTTCTACCAGAACTAAGAACGGTACGCTACCAATTTTAACCACATAAATGTGGGAGGCCACTAATGCAGCAACACAAGAAATGCCAACTGATCAAACTGAAAACAGAGTCAAATACAGTTTTGAATTACAGCAACAGAGTCAAAATATTAAGATTTCTAACACTAAGATAACTAAATTAACAGAGCAGCAGCAACAAGGACGTAAAACCCTTAATATTTCACTAACATTGTCGCAATTTATAACAGTAAAGCCACAATCAGAAAAACAGTTATTAGATCACATAAAGCCTTTACATCATTAATGCAATTGCATTAAATCCCAACCATCAGCAGAAATCAAATGTAGCGACATCAACTATCTAATTAGACAATTTTAACAATATTACAACTACTTGGGCTGGAACCGGAGCACACGCAACTGAGCTATCCGCTGTAACGTACTTCAACTAGCACAAACCCGGTAAGCGAGAACAGTACTAACATACAAACAATTAAAGAGCAAATAAAGCTAGCTGAACCCACAAAAATACCAAAACATCCTACTAGCGACCTTAAAACAACGTCATCTAGCGCTAATGATCATTATATTGAAGGTCAACAATGAGCCACGGAAATACTTACTAGACCAAAAGAACAGAAGACAACATTACAATTATCTACAATGCCAATTACTACAACAGCAAGCAACAGCGTAGCAACACCTAAAATCTCAAATGAAATAACAAAAAATGAAATTGTTTCAATAAGTAACGCATATTCAATGAGTGCAGCACATTATCTTATTTTAATTGAACTCAGCCTATCATTGGTTTACACTAAACTATTGGCGTAACAAGCATCAATTGCTACCAAAACATCGCAAAGTGAAGACAATAACTTCCAATGTCATACAAGCGCTACAACGGACATTTAATTGATTTTTCAAATTGTTACTGAACTAATACCTTGCATAGCATTGAAGATTTAGGAAAATTGCGGCATTTATAAGGGTGTTGTTAGAAACGCTGAACCTAACAAATCAAAACTGACTACTACAGTGCAAATCCTAAATGCTCTCTTAAAACACATTTACTACCAACAGCAGCCAGCACGAAGAGCAGTCGCAGCAGAAAAGACCAGATACCGCACACGGTGTGGTGAATCCCATGGACTATTTTTAGCAATCTACAACGTACTATTATCGACGCCGATGTTTAAGGTGAACGAGATGCAGGCCCCTGACCTAAGTCCCGCCGCCCAATGACCATCAAATTATCATTCCCACCCTCCACAACATTGAAATCAACAACATTACAGAAATCAAAATCAATAAAAAATAACGTCAACAAATAAAAACCACATAAAAATTAGAATAGCTAAGGGGAAATACTTAAATGTCTATAATAAAATTCCATATTTAACATTATATTCAGAATATAATTTCTTTAATCTCTTTCGATTTAATTTAACCATCACTAACACATTAGCACGTTATTTACATTTGTAACTAAGGGATTTATTTTATTTCATTTTTATTGCAATTTCAAGTATTATTCTCGGAACTGTGGGACACAGTTTTTTTTGAAGGGGAGATGCAGGGTAGCATAAATGCTACTGTGGATAAAACTATCTTTGAATATTACATCATTATGAAAATTGCCTAAAAACAAAATAAAAACATAAAACATAATACAAAACTAATTTTAGCAGTTAGCAACATTTAAATCTAAAAAAAGAAAAGAACAAAAATAAAACACTTAATGAATAAATTAACAAATAATATCATTCAAAATTGTCTAAAATTACTAACAAAACTGACATAGCAACTAGTATCTTACATTTATTTAATTCAATATTTATAAATCACTCAATGGAATTAATTGAAATGAATCCTGGGACAAAAATCACACACGGTCTTTATATTCAAATATTTATTTGAGTTTAGCTTTAATTTAAAGATAATTAAAATTGGAACTAAAAGCAGGAAAGAAAATTATAACTCTTGCAATTATTCAAATATTTGTGAATTGTTGCAAATTTTAACCTTTAATTTGTGTTGAAATTAACTCAGCATTGGATTTAATTGATGATCAAAAAGCGAATTATTAACAGTATGGTTGCTGAAGCATCAAAGGTTGAGTTTTGAGCTTGACCGATCAGGAGATCAGGTCCTTTTGTAGGGGGGCTGTTAGATCAGTGCATAATTTGTGCACGGATTCCAACCTTCGCTGAAATCAGCAGTTATGCATCCGTTAGTGTTGTTCACCAAACACACGGAGAATGCAGCGGTGGACATTCCGATGTCATCACTGCATCCGCCGTGTATAATGAGAGCGTGCTAAAATGCTCCATCTACATTATCATTGTATTAAATGGACGGGGCCATATTCCGAGATTGGAATAAAGCGACGTGGATTGTTGCTATTATTGTGTAATAGCAATGATCCGATGATTGGAAATTACAATATGAAATATTATAATTTAGTCTCAATTTAGATCCCAACAGAGTTGGTTATTATCTTTGGTAATAATTGGATTCAAGCTCACCATTTGAATTATCATTGAATACAAGTATCACAAAAGTAATCTCAAATAGGACTTTCTTATTAACACCACAGAAACCAACGATCTTGACTATAATATTCAGCCCTGATCTGACACATGCTAAAAATTTTAACTGACTACTTTTTCAAAAAATTTCAAAAATCACATAGATTATAATTTAGCAAACTAATTTTTTTAAATGTGAAAGCTGGATGCACTGGGTTGACTTTAGTAAAAATGAAATTGAAAGAGCAGGACTGGACGGATTAGGTCGAGAAATTATTGTGAATACAAAATCAACAAAGGTTTGGGCCCTAACAATTGATTTTGTCGACAACCGAATTTTCTGGACGCAGAATAATCCCGAGTCAATTGCTTCATCAAATTTTGCTGGGTCAAACCAGAAACTAATTTTACTGTCAAAGAATCCCCACAGTCAGGATTTGTCTTCCAATAATAATAATTGGTTTCGCTCCTTGACAATTTTTAAAAGTGACATCTACTGGCTGACCTGGAAAACTAAAACTATTTACTCAGTTAACAAATGTAGCGCTGATACTAGTGGAGATATTGTTCTAGTTTATAAATCTGTAAGGTTTTTAATTTTAATTTTTTTGAATTTTTTACATAGCGGTTTTAAGGTGTAAGGAATAAAAAAATATAAATCGTGCTGTTTTTTTAGGAATCATACATATGGGATGTAAAGGTTGTGGATGCTTCAAGGCAGCCCATTGCCCCAAATGGATGTGACCAAAGGATTGAAAAATGTTCACATTTTTGTTTTCGGGTTCCGTTTGTAACCTTATCTGACAGAAATGAGTCTCTTTCCACTTATACTGCGTGCGCTTGTCCGGATCATCTGAGACTCGGGGCTGACAATCAAAGCTGTGCTTAAAAATAGTTAGTGCAGTTGAATTCATTGCATTGTGGGGGAAGCAGTACAGACAAGGGTCAATGCATAGAATTATATAACTTTATTCGATTTGTATAATGATGGTATATACAGTAGACTCAGGCATAATAAATCACATTAAAATTGTGAGTATTAATACTTGATCACATTGAACACAACCTGCCTTAGCGTACAGGCTATCACATACTCAAATCTTAAATAAATGAATGAATACTAAGGAACGGTCCATAAGTGATGTCTCTCAAATTATCAATAATATAGTTCACACCACTCACATCCTATGTCATCACTTTAATGTTCGTAGACGGTAATACATATTAGGCATGACATTTCATTAACACCCAGTCAGCCCACCCTAAACATGTCATTATTTATGAACCATCCTTTTCAACTGCAGCATATCAGCTAATGCACACAACTTATCAAGAAATACTGAGAAGTCACTTTAATTAGTTTTAATTAAATTAAGTAAGACCTTTATACTATAGATAGTTTGTAATTCTCAATTCAAAAGGCGAACAGAACGTGCAGTAATTTACTGCCGCCGCTCCATAGTGTAATAATGTCTGCCAAGTCAGTCAGTCAGTGAGTGGGTCAGTCAGACCAGTTTCTTCAAGACACAGTTTAATTTTGTGTAATTAATTATAACAAGATTTAAAATCTCAAGTTAGGTCTACCCCGCACTTTTTTCTGTAAACTTGTTATATTTCTATGCATGAATAGATATTTAGTATAAAAAAAGAATTATTTTCTTTCCCTTTTTTTTAACACACCAATTAAAAAAAAACAGAATTTATTCGTAGAACTAGCAGTGTACTGACAACCGAGGTAGTGAAATCGTGTAGCATTTTGAGTTAGAGTCAACTTTAGTCAAATCTCATACAGTCATATTTGCGTGTAGGGGCTTCGTCGGAAGCATTAAAATAAAAATTCAGAGAAAGAAAAGATAAATACTGTTAAAAGTTTTTAATCTAGTTAAAAGCAAAAATGAAAATTCTTATTTACGGGATTTATTTTGTCACCATAGTTTTTGTACAGGAAAAATGCTTCGGTTGGGCGCAGGTGGGTTAATTCTAATTTAATTTCTAGTTATATAATAAGGTAATACATATAAACATAGCAGTGTATTTATAATATTTAATATCATGCAGTATTGTCTTAATTTTGGTGTAATAAATTTTAGTTACCTTATTTTGCAATTTTAGAAACCTACCCACTCAGCGCAGCGAGCCCGTCGTGCGGCAGAGAATGCCGCGACAAATGCAAATGTAGAACAAACTTACGCGCTCCTTGAGGAGGGTGAGAGGGTAATCCAGGCAAGTAACGATTCAGACGTCATCCTTGTGGTTGGAAATACAGGTGCGGGGAAGTCCACTATCTCAATGTTCCTCACAGGAGCCAACTTGGAAGCTTACAAAGCCACAAAAACTAAACTTTTAATTCGAGATGTAAATCCAATTCCAAAAATCAGCACCTCTACAATCGTCTCCAAAACTATCTTTCCAGAACTTTTTGTACACCCTGTATCAGGAAGGTCATTCTTTGACTGTCCTGGCTTCAGTGACACGCGCAACTCTACAATTGAAATTGTCAATTCTTTTTTTGTCAAAAAAATAGCAGAGGGGGCAGCTCGGGTCAAAATCCTCCTTGTCATCACGTACAATTCTCTGGATGCGGGTGAAAATCGAATTGACTTCCGACGCCTCATCCGACACGCAACAACCCTCCTTAAAAATATGGACGTTTTTCTTCCAAGTATTTCACTTGTAGCCACGAAGGTGAGTGTCCATGACTTTGAAGATAAAGATATCCTGGAGAGCATGGGTGAGTTCATTGAGCAGGCTCGAAAGGATTTAGGGGACACGGTGTCAGTTGAGACTCAGAAGCTACTAGATGTGCTCGTTGCCCGGGATGCGGAAGGGAATCTGTCAAGACTTACATTTTTTCGTCAACCTCGCCGAGCTGGTTTTCTCAGTGCGGATCCAATTATTCAAGGACGAAAAACCCACATGGAAAAAATTATATTTGACAATACGGCGTTTGTGACTCCTACCAAGGATGACTATGGCTTTACTCTCTCTGCCGAAGCGATACACGATGTGGCCATTCTTACAAATACTATTGAATCCAGCATTACAGGAATTTTTCGAGATTTGAGTGCTGAACTTTGTACGATATACAATATTGACCCAGTCAGCCAGTCCCAGTCCGGTCTCACCTCCCAGGACGTCGTTGACCTTAACGCAATTAAGCAGAAAATGAAGTTAATTTTTCCCTTTTTCAACCATCTACAAGTCCTTGACTCAAACCTAACAATGGATTTTGTCCCTACAAATACTTCGTCCGAAATATTTCAGTCTGCAAATGCTTTCTTATCTGATATTATAAGTCATTTAAAATTTAGCGAAAATAATTCTGCGCCTGCGTCTGCCCGGCTCGATTCCTTGCTTAAAACTATCGAGACGAATGCAAAATATTTAGAGTTTATTGAGACCTTTTCCTCACACGCCATACGGGCTTCTCTCCCATTTAAATCCTGGCTTGAGCCGCTAATAGCATTTAAAACCAATACAGAAGATCAGCTCCGGATTCTTGCGTTTACAGTCAGTGAGGATATTCTACGGATACTCACTCGAGCAGCTGCAGGACTGCGTCAGTACTTTATCAGTTACTTTTCTAAAATGGAGGCTTTACAACTCTATGAATTTAAATCTAAGCTGGAAAATCTTCTTGGCTGGTATACAAGAGCTAAGTCATTTCTAAACTCTCCCGCCCAATTCCCCACTCAGAACCTATTAGAACTTTTAGGTAATTTTCTACAACTTGGTAATTCAGTGGAAGGGGATGCCTATGAAATAGTGGATATGGGTAGTCAAAGGGAATTAGTTGCGAAGGCGGAGTTTTTATCATTTTACAGACATGCGCAGAACAGTGGAAGCTTAGAAGTGCAAAGGGGTTTTAATCCTTCAAGTCAAGACTTGGAGTATAAAACAAAGTGGCTTTCCCCCTTTAAATTATCCTTGCTGGATCAGACAAACTTTCGAAATGTGGAAACCTTAATTGAGAAAAACATTGATGAATCTATGAGCGGGATTAAGGAAACTCTTACAAATTTTTACTCCTCTCAATTTCAAAGTTCTGATGGCGGGATTATTCAAAATTTGCAAGAGAGGCTTCAACGGGATTTAATTTGGTTCAAAGAAAGGCTACGAGTGGACGTTGACGTTGACACGGAAGATGTTGAGGTGATAGTGGGGCTGGAGAATACCCGTAAGTTTCTTGAGCCGGTTTTAAACCGAAGCGAAAATAGCGGCGCGGCCGGTTCTGCATTTGACACGAGACTTGAGAGCTTAGGACATGCGCTTTCTTGCATTGGCTTGCTCCAGAGTCACACAGATACGTCACTGGCTCACAACCCACTGAAATGGGCGCGTTCTCTTCAAGATTTTGTGGATGTTCTGGACCAGACGATAAATGAAGCGGTGTTCTGCTCCACATTTAGCAGTGAAAATGCTGGACTCCCAAGAAATGTGACAGTTGCTCGTGGTACTTTCGTATCCCTTCGTCAGGCCGTAGCCTCCTGCTGGACAGGCCAAAGTTTAGCAGAAAACAGGGAATTCCTAATTTTTTCCAAGCATAGCATTTTTATTGATGAATCTCTTAAAATCAACGCAATAGACTTGGCAATTATCGCTCCAAATTGGGTGATTGCCCCTGACAGTGAAATAATTGTGGATGGGAAGGACAACGGCCACTTGATAGAAAAAGCTTCAGGAATCCGGGAACGCGGGCGGCCAGGTTTTCCGGGGGGAAACGCAGGGAATTTTCTAGGCGTTGGAAAGCACTTTGTTGGCCAGGGCGGGAATTTAAATGTGTCAGCACGTGGGGGTCGAGGAAGTCGGGGGCAGGAGGGTGGGAATGGGCGTGACGGGAACAATGATGCCCCTATTGACCTGAACCGAATCAGCTATTCTTTTAGCCCACCAGCGTGGTGGGGACCCCCTATGCCCTACCCATTTAAAAGGGAGGCCCACATAGGCATCAACATTACACAATGCCCGTACACATATAGGCAGAGCTCCCGGAAACTGTGTCGCGTGGGTCATGAGGACGTAACTGACATTGAGTACTGGTGTAGAGGGTATCTAATGCGCTCAGTGCAAACTGAGGGAGGGGAAGGGCATGAGGGGGGTGAGGGGGGTAGGGGAGGGTTAGGGGGACAGGAGGGTCTCATACATATTCGACGTCTCTCAGTTTCTATTGACAATTCCAGTTCCTTCCAAACTCAAAGTAACAATTCAGTACTGGTCAACACGCAAAATTCAAGCGGACTAAGAGGGTTCGGTGGGCCTGGGGGAAGGGGTGGGTTTGGAGGGCAGTGGTTTCGTGCACTCGTTCAAATTGACCCTAAAAATTTAGAAGGGAAAGGAAGGATCCATTTCCGATACAATTACAAAAATTCTTACAACAATGGGAAGGAGGGGAGGGGTGATGTAAATGAAGAAAATATCATGCAACCTTACAAACGAGAACCAGCGATGGATACCATTCGAGCAAATCAAGAAGCTTATAAAAGTATGTATGTCAGTTTCGCAAAAGATCATGTGCAGAATAAACTTGTTGGCAGCTCACTTTCGGAATTCCTGTCACTCCTTCAGCAGCAGGATTAATAAAGGCAAATAAAGGGGCAGGGTATGGGGGTGGGGGTCTCTTAAGTATTTAATTTTGAAAATTTTGTTTTTTCTGAATACATTATTACCTAATTCAATGCTAGGATCACCATGTATGTATCTCTGTAATAATTGTTATAATAATTATCAAAATAAAGCAATGTAAGCATTATAAAGATGTTTTTTTCCATTTATTTATCAATGCTACTTAATTTACCATAGCACCTTAACATATATAGTTAAAATATTATTTATATCCGCGATGCAAGAATATGCAAATTTATATTCGTAGCATATATGTGTATCATTCTAATAATTTAAATTTCGCAAACTTGCAGCATATTGTTGTGGGCTTCATGAATATAAAATTATTTCCGTTTGCCCTTATATTAAATTACTAAAAATTAAATTTATTTCATAGTACGTACAAAAACGTGCTGCATATATGTACTAATATAGAAGACCAAGAAGAAAAAAAATGAGTTTTTATTTTTCTGTACTGCAATCGTATTCTTGGGCATGGTGCATAAATTCTGTTATCGTATCATGCAACTTGACTTGTATTTAAATTGCGCGTCAGCCACTTCCTAACTACATATGCAATATAAACATACATTTAATTTTGGTATAAACTGCATCTATAGCAGTATATGGTTAGATATATTTTGTCTTGATTGATAGCATGTCCTTGTCCTTTGTGCATTCAATACAGCTTATAGTTAATAATTACCTTTGAAAAAAATCCTACAGATTTGCAGACGACTGACTCTGACCCTACCACTACCACAAACTGACCATCCAAACCAAACAGATCTAATCTTAAAATAAAACACATGCTCTTGCATATATTTATGTTATTAAATCCATACAATTATGATATAAAGTCTTGTCTAAAATTCTTAGTAAAAATGTAATTAATCACAAAAAAAAAATAAAAGTAGTTTATTTGTAAAAATGTGACTTATTAGGAACTACATCTGGCCGAATTTATTAGAACGCGATAAACAGATGATTAGTGCATTACTGGGAATTCTTGAATTTTTTATGCTTGGGTTGGGGGTCGTCCATAAATGATATCATGGGTAGGGTCAATGGGTCTACTTGGATATTTATGACATCCCATGTTAAAGATAGCCATTTACGCAATGTTTAAGCTGATGACAGGGGAGTCAAAGGGTCCTAGAAATGGAGATATTTCAATTATATCATTTATGGACGACCCCTTGCCGGTTGTAGCTAAGTTATCAATACTTGGGAAATTAAATTTGATGTATGTATAATTATCGAGAATGGAATTTTGTTAGTTGGAATTAGGAATGTATGAAGTTTGTGATTGCGTACTACATAATATGGTACAGATTATTCCTTAACTGTGTCATTTATTGAGAAAAGGAGATCGGTGACCTTTTTGTAGTGATTTGCCTATGTAGTCATGAACTCACTCTGTATCGAATAATATTGAACTTTTAATAATTATTCATATGTATATACGGTACCCCACTATATGTGATACGTACTAATATGAATGTGTGTACGTGTTGTAAAAAAAACTTATATAATTTTAAATACAAAAATATTTCTCGTACAGAATATTATTAGTTAAAATCTGTATTGGGGATTGATGAGATAGATCAGACAAAGACGAAGAACGAATCTAGGTAATTTTTCCTCAAAATTTACTTACAAAAATATATTAAGATTCTATTTTAATAATTATTTCTTTGATAAATCCTCGTAAATGTAATTTATTATAAAAAAATATATTAAATTTCGTTTTTTAAAAATTGAATGAAGGTACTAATCTCAAATTGTTTTTCCATTTGCATTTTATTAAATTTTTAGTATATTTAATTTTATTTTTTTAACGGAATTTCTTAGTTAAGTACTAATTTTCAGATTTTCAATTTAATTAATAATTACAATTTGCAGCTTATATTTTGAGTGGGACCAGGAAAATATTGTGCAACAACAGCCCAGGGAGGTTTCCTTTTAGTGACATACGTGACGTTTTTACAGACGTTATACAAGAGGTAATTTACATAAATAGAGTAATTGGTTTAATTGTTATGTAAGAAATGTAATATTAGAAGGAAATGCATTTAATGTATAAAAAGTTACAATTCCTGGATAGTATATAATTTTTAATGTTGTAATTATATGAATTTTTTTTACTGAATTTTTTTTATTGGTTTTTGGATTGCAGCCAAATTGTCCAGAAAAAGCTATTATCATCTGTACTGCAGCAAAAAACATTTTGTCTAAAGCTGGCTGTTCCTGCCTACTTGAAATACAAGGTAATTAAAAATTAAAAATTTTAGGCCATTTTATGTTATACAGAGTCACACTTGCGTTTAGCTATAAAAGCACCTTTGCATATTTATTAAACCTGACCAGAATTTCATCACTATGAGGCAGTTGCAAAAAATTAAATTAATCGTTTTGATCGTTAAAAGAATAGACGATTAATCACCCTCATGCAGGAAAAAATAAATGTTACACGTATTTTGTTTGAATACACGATTTTACACTGTGTCATAGTGTAGAAAAATAACATATTGCTTTTTAATGAAAAAGATAATTATAGTGACGAGTACTGAGGTCGGGATAGAAAACTCATCGTCAGTTTTAGTTAGTAATATTTGCAATATTAACAAAAAAATGTAGTAAACAAAGCTATCGTAGTCAGTACAGTCACAGCCAATAAGTGAAACGAAATGTAAAATCAATTACAAACTCGCTACTGCTATTGTACCGTTCGCATCTGATACTATTAAATTATTGTTTGAAAATACTTATATTTAGCGTCTTGAATACGTTACTAAAACAGCATTGGAATAGCAGAGGCTGAAATCTGACCCACTGCTTTCCCTGTTTAAAAACTAAAGTAAAAACTAAAATTAACCGTATCCATTTGACCTGTAGAAGTGTTAAATGCTAATGTCTTTTCTACGGGAATTTCTGATTATTGCATGTATGTATGTGCCAGGACAGAAGTTCTGCTTTAAAAAAATTATAATACTTATATATTCAGTATCAATATATTTAATTTCTATATATTTAATAATTATATAACTCTATGTATATGTTCATTATCTTTATATTTAATATCTATATTTCTTATATATTTAATTCCTTTATGCGAACTATTTTTATATTTATTATCTGCCGTGTACCCGCCACTCTTATAAGTGCCACTAGAAAAGCCAAAACGTGTTTTCCAAAAATCCTCGTAAACTTCTTTGAATTGTCCTTTCGTTGGGGTGTCGTAAAATAGGTCTTGGCTACAACCATTATTTTCATCTTTAAATGATTTAATAATGTGAAGTTTCAAATTTTCTTTACGCTTTTTTTTTAATATTTTGATTTAAATTTTTAAAATTTTAAGAATCACCAAGTGTATAGGTAAATAAATAATTTTTTTATTACATTTGGAAATTATTTTGTGTTTAAAATTCATATACTGTAAAATTCGTTCAAACGGGATTCTGTTACAAGGGAAAACCACTATATGGGACTTTTAAATATTTGGTTGGCCATCCTATGTTTTAATGTTAAAATTACCTGGTTATAAGGGAACCGCTAGAAATGATTATTCGGATTACAGGGACACTTTTTGTAGCATTTTTGGTATTTAAGGTCACTTATCAGGTAGTTTGGAAGAAAAATGATAAAAATAAAACAAGTAGGTCGTCGTATTTATAGATTACAAAGCTTTCCTGTCTGTTAGTTGTTCTTTTGATTCTGACTTTAACCTACACTGCTTCGTCCAGCTCTACTGAGTTCGGTAGGCACAATGTTAAAGCGGAAGAGAAACTCGTTAAGTAAGAAAGAAAGTATAAAATCGTGCAAAAGTTAAAAATCCACAAAAAATTTAAATAGTAAAAGAGACGGGTTTAGGTATCAGTGCAACAGGTTATATTAGGCAAGAAAGTGAAAAAATTACAGAAACATGGTTGAAACGAGTGAATGTATAAAAAAACAAAAATTGTGTACCCGACCTGATGTTGATAAAGCCTTATTAGAATCTAGACATTTTGAACATTCTAATTAGCTGTCCACAGACAGCATTGTAAATATCTTACTCTTTGACTAATAATAAAATCTTCAATTTTTAAATGATAACTGAAATCCTCTTAAAGAGGAAATCCCTGATACGGTTAAAACATATTTTGGTTATAAGGGACCGATTTGGTTAGTCCCGCGGAGTCCCTTTTGAGTGAATTTCACTGTATAATTATAAAAATATAAAAATAATATATAAAATATGTGGTTGGTGGAAAACTTGTATAATTTTTTAAACAATTGGTAAATAAGCTCCAAGCTGTTATGTTACGATGTCCACACTGCACTGCAGCTAATATGGTTAGTGCGATAGTGCGATCTGCTTACTTGAGTTACATTTTACGCAGATGAAAAAAAGGGATTGTAAAACTAAATAGTACAAGCCAAATATAATTATTCCTTATGCTACAGAGCATAGTAAATATGCCCACAAACATTGTTAATATTACGTGCCGGTTAAAGCCATCGGCTTAACGTATTATTGACTAAAGAACAAACCGAATAAAACCAGAGGCAAGACCTCCGTTCGGAAACGGGAATTCCCGTTCTCGGACCGAACGGTCCGGGTCAGGGACAGTTGGGAAAACAAATTTCTTCCATGAACTGATCGGAACGGCCCGGGAACAGGGCGGGGAAATAGGTTTCCTGTTCTCCGACCCTTCCTGGAACGAGGAGGGATTTCTTGAAGCCAAAATTGAAATAATTTTGAAGATATTTGGGTTGAATGGCATAAAACTTTTACACTTTTTAGTTAGAATATTAAGTTTGATTGGCATTGTGGTATCAGTCCTACAAACAAGCGTTTACAACAAGTTTATTCTGCTATTCTGAAATTGAAGTGTAGCTATTTATAAGGAAGTCAAATTGTTTTGACACAAATGCTGTTGACATTGTGCAACTAAAGATTGCCTGATAGTGTCAAGGTATTCAAGGTAGGTACACCAGACTTGTCGAAGATATGCTGATAACGCCCGTGTTAGGTACAGGAGCACAAAAAATAGACTCAGTGGTAAGGCGGGATGAGTAGTCAAAGGCGGGTTGTGTGAAACATGCAATGAGATTAGTGTAACTTAGAGATGCAGTATGAAGATTGGCAAATATGGGAATTTTAATATGAAAAAGACAAAAAGACTGATATGCGTAGAATAAGCTATATAACATCCGCGTCGAGGTAGCGATAGGCTTGGTTAGAACAAGTTCAGATGACCTTACTTTTGAGTAATTACAATAAAAAAAAATTAATTCTCCTAATTGTCTCTTTACTTAAACTCTCATAACATATAAAAATCTCTTATATAATTTGGCTGTTTTTTAATTGGACATAACCTACAATTCTGATCATAGTCAAGTAATATACTTAAAATAAATTGTCTAAAACACAAATAATTTTATATTAAATTATTTGCGAATTTATTATAGCTTTATTAATTAAATTCTTCTAGAAAGAATCAAGAAAATAAATGAAGTGCATTTAATACATGTATTCTATTGTTAATTTTATTGTTTATTAAGGAATATTTTTTCTCTACATTAATTTGTAATCTGCAAATAAATGAGACCTAGAACATAATCATAAACAAAACACTACATCACATGCATAACATGCCTTTTTTGTGATGGCGAACCCAGTGTGTATAAAATATGGAAAATAAGAGACTTCAGGTCGTAAAGCTATTGCTTCAAACATTCCGTTAATGTTAGTGAATACAAAATCCGTAAATTAAAATTAATTGTATAGCTGCAGGAAAAACTAGCATAGGAATTATTTTTACAACAGACTTAATAGCGTATATGCTACTAACATTTAAAAAATAACGAATACAAATTTATTTATAAAGTAAGTAAAAGTAATCAAAAAGGATAGTTTAAAAAGTAAAGGTAAAATAAACGAAGATTTCGTAGATAAGTCTCTTAGCTCTTGATTATTTTTGAATTTAAGATAAAATTTATATTAGAATTCAAGAATAAAGTGTTGAGTAGGGTATTTTATAGTTAGTTAACACAAAGTAGAGCTAAAAATCCACGTGGACTTAAGTAAGTAGTTAGTATTATGTCAAACAAAACGTGAACTTTTGGTTTTAGGTTTTGAATTGTAGCAAGAGTTAGGAACCTAGTTTTAATGATAAACAGACTGGTCAGGAAGAAAAAAATTTAAAGAAATAAATGATTTACATTACTTATAGGGAACGGTATATTGTTGATATTAAATGTAGACCTAGATGTTTAAATAGAACCTGGCTACAGTCATAGCTGCTAGTTACAATAAAATATAAAGAAATATATTGGTACCTGTGAATGGATTGTTCACGTAAATTAAATAATAATGGCCGTTAATAGGCTTGATCGAGGTCAAAACGAAAGAAGTATAATTATTGACAAACAAATAAAATCTGACTAACTAACGCTAGCAATTTGACTTACATATAACCAACCAAAAGCGAAACCAACAGTGTGATGGAAAATATTAATGTATGTAAGGGGGCCGTTTATTAATAGCAGTGGAGGGAATAGGACAATGGAGCTGAGAGCAACAACCAGAGCGAGACGTCAGCTCGGTCAGTTATTATCCGCGGTCTATAGCAGTAAGGGAATGTAGGTATAAGGACAGGAGCGGGATAGATGGTATAGGAGAATGGAAAAGAAGGGCAGGGCAGAGAACGACGGTTGATGAGTTGTATGGTGACGTGGCACTCTCATCCGGAGCTGGGCTCCTCTCGTCCAAACGAGGAGTTTGACTTTACTTCCTAACTAGAGACCGAACGATATACAACGTCGGGTGGAGCAGAGCTTATTGAGGTTAAGTTTTAAGGTTGCCCGCCGCCATCTTGGATTTAACTATTATTATTACTTTATTAATTTACCTACTCCTCCATTAAGTATAGTTAAGAAAGTTATTGTTAATTACTAGTGTGTAATAAGTGTAATCAATTGATCAGTCAAGTTGTAGCCGTTGCGGCTTTATATTTATTTGTAAATTGTGAAACACAAACAGACATAGAACGGGAATTATTCAACTGACATTTCCTGTAAAGTGAACCGTGTAGTACCATTAATTTGAGAGACATTACGGCCCGTAGAAGCCGGCATAAGAAGTGTTGTGGTGCATAGCATAACCGAACACCGGAGTTATCGCGGTCATTAAAGTAATTCCGGGTGCCAGTGGCGAGGCTTCATACCGACACCGGCACACCGACCATAGCACTTGTGCATCCCATCTTCCACCACGAAGCATATACCGAAGCACCGGGAAGTTGACAGTCCTACCAGGACGGTCTTGGTACGTGAACCGAAGAGGCCGAGAGGAAGCGGACCGGGCGAGGGAGACAGCCGACCGGGCAAACGCGGTCGAACTGAGCTACGTGGAACTCCATCCCAAGACGCGGCCACCGAGGCGCGGTCGGACTTTGGTCCAGCTAGAAGTGGAACCACGACCGGGAAGCGTAGCGCGGTCCCGGCCCGACCAGAACTTCCAACATCCCAAGGGACGGATACCGAGACGCGGTCGGTCTCTGGTCCGGCAAGTGGAGGAGCCGCGACCGGAAAGCGTGGCGCGGTCTCGGCCCAGCTAGAACTTCCAGTTCTGCGGCTATCAGGCAGGAAAAAGGGAGAGATTGGGAAATTCTACGTGACAGTAGTTAGTATTATGTCAAACAAAACGTGAACTTTTGGTTTTAGGTTTTGAATTGTAGCAAGAGTTAGGAACCTAGTTTTAATGATAAACAGACTGGTCAGGAAGAAAAAAATTTAAAGAAATAAATGATTTACATTACTTATAGGGAACGGTATATTGTTGATATTAAATGTAGACCTAGATGTTTAAATAGAACCTGGCTACAGTCATAGCTGCTAGTTACAATAAAATATAAAGAAATATATTGGTACCTGTGAATGGATTGTTCACGTAAATTAAATAATAATGGCCGTTAATAGGCTTGATCGAGGTCAAAACGAAAGAAGTATAATTATTGACAAACAAATAAAATCTGACTAACTAACGCTAGCAATTTGACTTACATATAACCAACCAAAAGCGAAACCAACAGAGACGAGTCGTCTCCAAATATAGCTTTGTTGAGTTCCAAACATCGGCTTATCACTAAACAAGCCTAAAATTTGTTTTAATATTCTATGCATCAGCATTCTTACATTTAAAATGTGGTAAAAAGCCTAAAATGACTTATGACTACTAACAACGTCCTTATCGCAGATAGATAACATTTAAGACTTTAATATTTCATTACATACAAAGTTCAAACATGCATATTTAATACAGTACGTCGCTAAAAAAGATTTAATGTGTGTATGGGTTTCTATGCTTTAATACCCTTCTTATATTTGAATAATCCAAAGATGGACCTGTCGTAGTCAAGGCAGTCAACTTCTAGTACAATGCACACTGTAGGCAAAAGTATACACTCAGTGCTTGCAAAGTTACAATTATTAATAGCTACACAACAGTCTGAAGTGTAAGCTATGGACAGTCACTACACCATACAATACACTGGCTTGTTCAATGAGATTAGTAAAAATATAAATACTGACACCTCGACAATGGTACTGTTTTGTATGTGTAAATTCTAAATCTGAGTGTTACTGCTCTCTCAGGCTGCTCTTCAGAGACTGGTTAAGGCTGCAGTTTTCAGCTCGGCTTAAATATTTCGGCAGAAACAAAATGAAAGTGTCAGGACAGTCTTTGAATCCCTGGAACGGCATTCGATCTTTCCGTACTATGGTCAAATTCCTATAAATTTATTCAAAGCCTCCATATCAAACTTGATAAGGGGCGGCCCCTGTAGCAAAGTGGTTACACGATCTACACGTAACGCGAAGTAGTTGAGGTCGAATCTGTGATGGAGCACATCATTTTTGTGCCCCCTCTCTCAGACGTACTCGATGAATGGCCCTCGTGCCCGCCTACGTTGGGGCCGTGCGGGGTTAAGAAGCTTGCAGAGGAGGAGGACTGGGGGAGAAGCGCGGGAGGCAGTCAGACGACGTGAAGGGATACTTTGCCTGAAACCATACCACCCTGGGGACAGTAAGCCTGCAGACAAGTACTTTCAACGCAACCTCAAGATTCCAATAATCTGTCCCAATCGCTCACTCTACCTCGTAGTTTGATAGATAAGTTATTAGAATAGTTGCATACAATTATTTCAATTCACTGTTAACATTAAGAAATATCTTGTGAGGGTCTTGTGTGGTTGGTATCTGACTATCTCGTTGAGTCGAGCAGACGGTGGCATACCAACTCTGTAGAACATCTATACCTACCTATCTGTCACATAAAACGAAATCCTTATGGGGAAGCGAAGGTTATTAAAGTACTCAAGCTGTAGATCCTAAAGGTTGTGTTCCGATAGGTAGTGTAGAGGGGTGTCCAGAGTTGGGTAAAGGATGCTCGACTACTTAAAAGAGATAGCAGGTATCAACACAACACTCACTTCCCAGAATACTGTCTGTAAAAAGCCTTTGCTATGTATCGGACATTAAATAAAGATTTTATATCAAACTTGATGCGTTGAAAAGATATTATGTTTTTATTAACATAGTGCTATGACAAGCACATGGAACTTTCGACTAAATGACATAGAAAATTCTACATATAGTCAAAACTTTAAATGATATTTTGACAACTTTTTGGTACTTCACAAATGACTTTACAGCAAATTCATTACCAAGTTATGATATAAAGGCATAGCTAGACTCTCATACTTAACACATACAATTATTTATGTAAACCCTGTTTAGTATATGACTAATAAGATTTATGATGTAGGTAAAATATTAAATGCCCTACATTAATCTATGTGGGTGATTCTAAGAGTAAATGTAAAATATTCTAGAGAAATAAAAAGTAAAGACAAGTTATTTCTCCAGCTTTCAGTCTTAGAATGTTTTCTCTTCATTTTGAATGCTTCGAATAGAACTAGTATTGAGTGTAATATGATTGAATGTTTACAATAATGAATAGTCCAATTGCACTATACAAAGTAGCAATGACAAATAACAGTGTATGGGCATTTACATATATGACATAGGAAATGCTACTGTACAATTTTAACATATCCTGTATTGGGAAATACAATTTGCCTCGGATGACAATCCGACTTGGCAATAAATACTCATGCTTGAGTAATAAAAAAATGACAAGGGTCGATAGTTTCTCTGTCAGCAATAAACTGTGAAAGCAGTGTACAATGTTAAAGATAGGCAAAGTGCCATATCTTGGACTTCTTAAATTCAATAATAATATAAGAATATTTATCTTTATGTTAAAGACATGTTACAATTTATCAATTAGTTAGAATGTGTACTAGATATCACATTCCGCATCTACAATGATTTCCGTCCTGATTATTATTCATATAAACAATTACTAATAATAATGAAATAGAATTTGATACGGAATGCAATCCTGTCAAATTTACAGATTGATGTCGCAATATATAATGAATATCTTCGACCATGTACTTTGCCCTCCTTACTGAGGCAAGTAAACGGATATATATATGTATTCCATGTTTAGCAATACACCCGATATGTATTCTTATTTTAACACTCCCCTTCAACAAATCCGAATATTGATAATTACAGAAAATAGAGAATGAATTGATAAAAGAAAATAAAATTTGATAAACATAATAATGATAAATTTCTATAAAATTTACATAATAACAAAACCTAATGAGACGTCTTCCTTCCGATTATCCGTGTGAAAATCTAGGTGAGTCGTAGGTTGATTGTCCAGTTGTCTACGATGATCTTGTGATCCTATTAGCCACATCGATCAGAGATGGAACAGTAAAGGTCGATTCCGGATGGTCCATATGAAATCCGCTTTCTGTTATCCAATGGTACTGGGTCTTGGTCGGCAGGAACATCGCTTGACTCGCCAGGTTTATGTTGTGAAAGTAGTCCTAATGTCTGACTTAAATTTCTCTGTGCTGTCGCTATATAATCGAAAATAGCAGTTGCTAGGCAATGTAACATGATAGTGAGGTAGAAAACTATACCCGCTTGATACAATGCTCGGTAATTAAACTCTGTGTGTGGGCTGGTCCATGAAGAAATGCTTTTGTCAATGTGGGGACTACCACAGCAGTATGGTGGCCAAATGATTAGGCTTAATAATGTCTTTTCAGGCTCAAGGTTGGAATACTTCGGAATGTGAACTTTACTTCCTTTGCACGTATCTATATCAATCCTTTTTACTATAAAACTGGAGATATTGTTGTAGGGCTTTTCCCATATTCGATTTTCTACTCGCTTTTTCCCCGACGCTAGTCTAAGGTGGCGTTCATCTTTAGTACATATTCGTATAAAGTTATCAGAACAACATAATACAAGAATGTTGTGAATTCAGTCTCCTTTTCTCAGGATATCTTCGAATTATAATCATATTTCTGTAATGTATGGTTTCCTTGGGAATTGTTTTCTCGAGCAGTTGATGCGAGAATATATCAGAATTCGATTCTGAACTTTCCTTCGAATTGTTTCTGTGCGGAAGGTCGTCTTGGAGTTCATGAAGACGATAACAATGACAATGTCCTTGGTTTAAGGATTTGTCAATTTGATTCATGCAGAATCGGTCAGCGTAACGGCTCACAGAGACATTCGGCAGTCAAATCTAAGAGTCTAATTTCTTCAATTTCGAGTAAATTGGTCTGTTGATTTAGTGAGCTTGAGGCGTGCTACCTGTGAGACTTTGCAATGAGATATCACTCATCCTTGTATGTTGAAAAATGTTTTCACAAGGTCTCATATTGCCCAGTAAACGTCTACTGACCGGCAATGTATATATGGCGAGTGCAGAACTCGGCTTCTGGGATTCTAATCGACGTAGATAGCTATGACTTGCGTTTCTGTCCAATTGTTTGAGAACGAATTTATTATTAAAAAAGCCTGTGGGTTGCTTTGATATGCTTAGGCTGGAGGTGAGGTCTTTCCTTTGACCTGTGTCTTCAAATGTTTGCGTCTGGGATGCCTTAGAGGAGATTGTTGTCCATATCGGTTTTCTAGTAGAGAAAACGCTGCTGCAACTTTTGAAATCAGACAATGCGTAATCCGATGTGTCCTTTTCAGTATGTTCGAATTTATTCCTGCAGAATCCTTTTCCATAAATAATTTTACACATGTCTTGTGTAGTTACTGCTGGGCGAGTTATCAGTTCCAGTAACTTCGGGCTTGGATTTAACTGCCAAGGCCTATAACGGTTCAAAATGGTTTCATTTGTTATGTCCCATTTGTTGCGATGAACCTAAAGAGTTTCCCTCCTTTTTCCGGGAGAACATTTGTTGCTAATGCACATGGTTGTGGCGATCCATAAAATTCAGTTTCCATTGTTGGTTGTTCATCAACGCTTCCTATATGTAACATGGCTACTAAGAAATGATAACCAATTTTGACAGCTAGCTTGCTTGTAGGTTTCAAAGTTGAAAGTTGATAATTTTCCCGAAGTGTGAGGAGATTCCCGTCGGTCCAAATTTCAGCTGCGTTGCTTATATGACCGAGTCCTTTGGATCATAGCTTATCCTAGATAACGTCAAGGGTTGACTTATGTGTTCAAATGTTGATTTCCACAAGTTATTTGTTCTTGTGTAAAGTGCTGCGCGTTCTCTTGACTTCCCTTGATTAGGGATGCCCAAGACTAGGGCGCTGTGTGTGTTTGTACAGAATTTGCTTTTAGTGAGTGCGCAATTGGCTGAGGTATTCGGCGTAGCCTGTACCATATTTCCAAGTGTTGCCGTTTCATTCTTCCAGGAAAGTCGGTCCTCGTTGGGTGCTGCTGCCCAAAGTTGAGTTTTAAATTGAGTGATCATCTTGCTGTGAAATGGATTGACTGTGTTGTTGGTCAAGAGAGTAGCTCCTCGTCTTGCCAAAATCATAAGGACCATCAGTACTACGAGAAATTTGTTATGTAATCTCTTACTGAGTCCTCTCCGAGAAGTCCGTTTTTCTGTGTTAGTAGGTTCTAGTTCTGGTTGTGAATGCTGCCCCCGGCCTTGCCTGTCAGTTTCTTTTTCTTTCTGATTTTGTTTCTTGGGGTCTAAGTGGAGTCTTGCTCGCTTCTCTAGTTTGTTTGTATCGGGTACTGCATGTACGACTGATTTAAAACTCGGTCAAGGAGACTGCGCTGCAGCCGTTCTGACCGTGTACTGGGATAATGAAATCTTTTTCTTTTCATTTTTCTCAGTTGTTGTCTCCGGAGAGGGATCTATAATTATTGCCCTCCTTGGTCTCGGCTAAGGATGCTTTATCATTTCCGCCTTGTTTTCCGAAATTTTTGATTTCCTAATTATTGCCTTCGGAGGAGATTCTATGAACGCTGCCCTCCTGGACATTGGGTAGGAAGACTTTTTCTTGGTTGTCTGCACAAACATCGGCTAAGGAGACGCTACCCTTGCTGCCCCCCCCTACCCAGAATGAATGAAAGTCTTGCTAGGTAAGCCTTTTTCTCGTTCCCTTTAATCGGTCCAAGTTATCAGATGTCGGAGGTAGTTGTGCCATGTTGGCCTGAAACTTCTGAAATAATGTTCTATTTTCCAGATGCTCATTTTGTCGACTATCGAATCAAAATCTATTGTCTGTACTTATTCCTAGAAATTTCATTCTTTTTTCCAGTTCGATAAAATTGTTGATTCTCAGGAGTATTTCGACTGAAATCTGTAAGGTGCTTCGTCTCTGTGGGACTAACTGCTCCATTTTAATTTTTTCCTTGAGGAATTCCACTTTTATTTTGTCTTGAAAGGACCATGCGTCATATGATGACATGTTGTAGATCGTTGACCATCCTGTGCGTGTGACAGTACTGTACTGGATAGGACTGAGCCAGTCTCGTAGTCCTAATACGCATAATAATGCATAGATGTCCATAGCCTTTAATGTCGCGGCGAATATTGATCGCATATCATGTTTGTCAATGTTTTTTCTACTCATCAGAATACGTTTCGAAGTCCAATGGATGATAATGCTGTTCGGTAGCACGCACTCGCCCGTGATAACTGTCCTTTTTAATGGACTAGAAGCATAGGAAAATTGACTTTGAACTTCCAATCTTCCCTCCTGGCTGTCGTAATCTGAGTAATACTTTAGAGATTCATAACTTGTGGATATCAAATAAATAATTATCCGTATAGCTGCTGTGTAATCGCAGGCTTGGTGGTTTCCAGTGATAGACTTGATTTAATCTAGTGCCAGGGCAATATCGGGACGTGTGAAGTCTTGTATCTCCAATAGTCCGCTATGCATTTCGTGACAATCTCGATATTTTTCTTCAGAGAGATTTGTCCAATTGGTTGTTCGGCTGTCGGATACGGAGTTTCTACTTTATCATTTAATAGGAAAGTGTACATGTCGTTAAGACGGTTAATCCGGGTAATATGGTTGAGGCATAGGTAACCTGATACCCCTTTAATGATCATGTTCATCCATTCGGATGAGAGAAAAATTTCCTTCACTTGAAAACAATCTTCTGAGATTCTCAGCCAAGTCGCAGATGTCCTTCCTGTGAGTTGATGAGACTAGAGCTTCTTGTTTGTTCAGAAGTACATATGTGTTGTGTACTTTACCTTTGTGCGTATAGCTTCGTATGTAGAGGTTTTTATGGTGGACACTCTGGGTGTAGTGCCACTCTACCAGTTTCCAGTAGAAATCGGTTTTTGATCTGTTCAGAGCTTTCAGTGCTCCTAATGACATTAATAGGTCATGAATTAACCTTTATTAGTGTTCAAAACCTTCAGGTGGTACGACGTAGAGATGCGGCTCTCTAGTCTTGGTTCCTTTAGCTTGGGTCCGTAGCTTGAAGGTGGCAAGGTATTTTTCTCTAATATTCGGGTCTGAAAGAATCAATCTTGAAATGAGTCTCTGGTCTTGTGTCGTTTGTAATCCCTTTAGACTAATGGGTTCGTTTTTGGTGAGAATATTAAGCCTATGAAAATATTAGAAGTCCTTGAGAAAGGAAAATTGTAGCTGTCTCTTGTAGCTGTCTTATTTCAATCTGTGCTCTTCCATGTCGTTTTCCATAATAGACTATTTGTTCAATGTTTTTGCTTTCGAGGCTGTCCTGTAGCAGGCCTGTAGTAAATTCTTTAGCGTCACTTGTGTAGACGGCTTAAGTTGTCTCAGGGATTACTTCATTATGAGGTTTCAAGGCTTGTTGTATTTTTCCATAAATATCTGTAGCGGTAATAACTTTATGGCATGGCACTGTCTGGTATCCAGTGTGATCGTCTATCATGAGAAGAAAGTGGGGTCTTTTACTATTCGAATTCTCACATGCGGCTGCATATTTGGCATGGAGAAACTCTTCTATATGGGCTGCTTGTTTCTTGCGGGCTTTTTGATTTTCTTCAGTTCTGATCTAAGCACTTTAATCACACCTGTAGTCTGCTTCGGATTTGAATCCTGGCTTGACGTGGGTTGCTCTTGTTCTTCGGGTTTTGTCTAATTGTTCATAGCAGGCATGTCCAAGTTTCTTATGGTGCCTGTAAATCGGTGTGATTGCCATTCCTTTCTTCTTATAGGCTTTCTTTCAAGTCTCTACTGAAATGGGCTTAAAAGACATGACTTTGAGTCCTGTGTCTTCTGAGTTAAGTATCAATGGTATTGATATCATGACTGTGTTATTCAGATATTTTGTTTTTCCCGTGGACGTCGTAACTAAAGGTATGTAGCGTCCCTTAAAAAACAATGTAATATCCTCATTCGAATCTGTGTGCGATCCTAGTTCAAGCTTGTCAGTTGCTTGTTTTCCAGAAAATAAATTGACTGCATTGGGTAAGAACCAAACATGTTTGAGTTCGATGGGACACTATGATTTGCCATTAAATGCGCTAACCATCACGGTTCTTGATCCGGGTGACTTTGCCTCTTTATTGTTGGCGAGGAGTAAGACCCGGTTTCCTTCTGGGAAGTTGGTGTAATCAATATACCAATTTATTCTTCCGCAGATATGTTTTGTTGATTCAGTGTCACAGATCCAGTAAAAATGTTTGGGTTGTGGCGTGTAGTCATATGTCTGGCCGTCGTAGGCCTGTTTCACCCTTCTTGGGGTATCTAGAACGTTTTGCTTCCGAACGTAATTTCTAATTCTTTTCGGATATATGATTTCCTGTTTTTTAAGTGTGATTTGTATTTGCTTCATGGTAGAGTAAAAGTTTCTCTGACCTGCTTCAAATTGTTCATCCTCAACATTTCAACAATTCTTTATTAGTCTGGGTACGGATGTCATGTGAGTCTTGGGTCTTATCATGAAAATATTGTTCCGGTGAACTTAACCAGGAACACTTGTCTGCATTGTCGGTTTTTCAAAATCCTGAATTCTTACGGATTGAAAGAATGCTTTTCTTAATTCGCTGTTAAGGGGTATCCACTACCCTGTAGCTTCGCATAAATGTTCGTCGTTGTAGACTATCGGTGCGTTTGTAAGTAATTTCAAGACAGCTTCGTTCTGTGCAAACTTAATACATTGAGTGCGGGGATTGTAAAAAAATCCTAATCTTGTCAAAATTTCAGTGTATGAAACAGATTTAACTTTCCTGTGTTTCTCCGGGCAGTTCTGATTGATATGCCCTAGGCCACGGCAATGCCAGCATTTCCTTTTATTTGGTTTCTGCGGGCTTACAGTTTGAGCTTGACTTATATTCTTGGAAGGGTTTATAAATAGACCCTGTGGCTTTCTTAGAAAAGGCTCTAATTGTGGAGGTAATTTCAGCAGTGGACTTTGTACGGTAGGAACTTTGAACTTGAGTCCCAACTGCGCTTGTTTGAGTAATTGCTGCCTATTTTCGGCTTGTTTATAATTTCCATACAATTGTAAAAATCTGAGTTCAATCTGACTTATTAAGTCGTTGTATTTTCCTGACCATTAGTACTGTGCTAGTACGTTAGTCATATATTTAATTTTGTCCGACTGGAGACAATGAGGGTTTTGTCTTAAACGTCTTACTTTTTCTCCAGGAGTTGAGTAGGCCTTAGGCTTAATGGCTGGGGAGCTTGGCGCATTGTTGCGGCTTGAGAACGGATTTCTGTAATTCTCGACGTTCTTCTTCTTTTCTCTGTAGAGAGGCGAGTTCCTTGCTTTGCTCTCTAATTTTGTCTTTCTAAATATTGATTTAATTTGTCAATGTCAATGATGACTGTGGTATGGGGCATACAGTTCAAAACAAATATAAAGAAAGATATATAAAACAAATATTCAGGGATGGTTAGCCAAAAAACAAAATTTGAATTACGATAAAGCTTTTAACGTTATAACACATTTAGATTAGGATTTTGATTTAGATAAGCTGAAATAATAAATTATGATTTTGATTCTGCTTAGCTAAAAAAAGCTGAAAAAAAATAATAAAAATAGAAATGATTACCAAATTAAGAAAAGAGTAAAACCACATTTATTTGGAACCAAGTTTGATAAGACCTGGGACTTAAAATTTTTTAGAAGTGAATTTATTGTGAGTAGAGTCTGATTTACAAACAAAATACCTTCTATAATTGTGAACAATCATGATATAGACAATAGAGGAACATATAAGGAAAATAAAATAACACCGTATAGAAGAAAAAATTAACAATTTATATATAAATATATTTTAGAGACAAAAATTAAATAATATTTAAATAAAATTAAAAATTCAGTACATTAAAAATAAAATTCTAATTACCTATTAGTAGGGTTAATTGAACGCTTGACAAAATTAAAAATTCTAGATACACAGAAGACAAACAAAAATGAAAGGGAATGTAATCAATTTATGTATTTCAAGAAATGTTGCTAAGACAGAATAATTTATGAGATAAACATGCATCAATAGGTGAAGCAAAATTTATAAAACGTCAAATAAGGCGTGAAATAGATATTAAAAATTAAAAAAACAATATATAATTAGAGAAACAGAATTGTTATACAATTATACAAAGATCTAAACCTAAACTTAAAGCTTCACAACATATGACTGATACAGTAGAATAAAAAGCTAATGTCACTTTAAACGAATAACGTGTATTGTAAAAAAAATGTCAAATTAATTATTTAATAATATAACTGAATCATAAACATAACAATTCAGGAAATATAGCCTAATACTAGTTTTATAATGCGCAAAAGTTTGCTAAAAAATGCTAGAAATAAAGTAAGTCACAGTTAAATTGCTATTACTTTAGAAATAGCTCACAGATATGTGACATCTTGATGAATATCGAAAAGTACGTAGTTTTACATTAATATAAAAAAGACGTTCAATATGACTCATCATTGCTGGCATTTCAACTTACAGATTGTAAAGTTAAACAAACTTTGAAATCAAAGTAGAATTAACTAAAACTTTGGTTAAGTACCAAACAGTAATGAATATGAGGCAAACGCATACATTTCTTATGATTTGATGCTGTTTTTAAAAATTGTTTTTTCTTACTGGAAAAGTATGACAAGGGTTTAGTTAGGTTAAGGACTGTCACTTAAGGTCAGTAGCTTGTCAGTTTTGTGTGTTTTAAAAAATGCCCAAAAAAACAACAAATATGAAGTAAAATAATTGATATTTTTAGTTTTGTGCTAGTATCAAAAAATTGTTTTGCCTACTTAGAAAGTATGTCCAGGATAGCCGACCTACCACTGGTAGCGCCAACATACATTAAGGCTAAATTGTAAATATATATATAGCTCTACAGTTGGTTTATTTGATAAGTTATAAACTGCGATCCTCTAGAGGCTCCTAGTTCAAGTTCAGCCTTCGGGCCGAGCACTGGTTTGTCACTAGCTAGCAAAGGCTAGCACCACTTATAATTATATACATTATGACTGTGTCAATTCAAAAATGTTTTGTGTGCGCAAAGAAAGGAAAAAAGTTGCAACACGCAATAAGTTGCAGCAGCTGTAAACATAAATACCATCGTGTTTGTTTAACACCAGTAATAAAAAGTGCTGATTTTATTAAACTAAAAAAAGATAATTGGTTGTGTGAATTAGGCACCGTATCCGAGCCCCAAATACATAACTTATTACTAAACGAACCATCCCCACTAGACATCTCAGACAACAATGAGTGTATTATACCTCCGCAGTGCATCCACTTAACTAACAATGAACAACAGATGTGCAAAGGTTTGAAACTTGGACATGTTAACGCTAACAGTTTAAATCAAGTAAAACTAAGTGAACTTCAATACATATTGCAAACGTACGAATTCACTGTATTTGCCTGCACTAAAACCAAATAGACAGATAAAACCCCAGATAATAACTATAAAATAAATGGATTGAATCTTTATATAAAGGACGGAAAAACCTGATTCGGAGGCGAAACAGCCATTTATATAAAGTCAACATGCAAGTTTCTACCAATAGACTATAATTTGACTCAGCCCAAAGAATGAAAATTAACTGTATACAAGTGTGGCCGCCTTGTGGGAAACCATTTCTTTTTATTTTGGTTTACAAACTGCCTGCACTCCAAATAAAATGTTTTACTGAATGTTTTAATCAGGTAATAAATAACATAATTGGATACTCTATGGAATTCTTCATTACCTGGGATTTTAATATTAATTTATTCAAAAATGAATCAGAAACTAAAGAATTTACCCAAATGACAAGATGCCATAATATTACGCAACTTATAAATAAGCCAACACGAATAGCCATACTAAAAAATAGAACGAAAACATCGACGCTGATCGATCACTTATACACTTTCCAGACAAATAAATTAATAAAATCTGACACCCCCACATTTAGTTCTGACCATGAAATTATATACTTAGTAAGGAAAATGAAGAAACAAAAATGGACTCTAATCCTTACAGAAACACAAAATTTTAAAAATGCAAACCATGACTAGATACAAGATGACCTAAGTAAATTAAAATTTGACTTAAGTGTTATTTCCCCTGAGCATCTCTGGAAAACATTTTAATAAATAAGCATGCGCCAATACAAAAAATGCGCAGTAAAGGGAAATTCTCCTCATAGTTTAACGATCACATCAAATCTTTAATTCAACGTAGGAATAAATCAAAACATAAAATCATAAAACTTAAACCTATAACTAGTGCAAACTCAACTGAAAATACCCAATTAAATGAAACGCTGTGTAAATTATGGACTAATTATAGACTCTTCAGAAACAAAACCACAAATTAAATTCGTGCTTGTAAGATAACCAACAGGAAAACTACATTTTTGAACGCCTCAGATATCACTGTGGAAGGTGTATAGTAATATTTCTGGAGAAAAACTAGGCGCACCAACGATAACTCAGCTCATAAATAAAAGTCAAAAAATTCAAGACCAAACTGCCATTGCTGATGAACTTTTCCATATTTTTGTTATCAATACAGAAGATACAACAACTGCTATTTAAAGTTTTGAAAATACAATCCCTACCAACTTCAGCTCTGTAATTTTTACTGCTAAAGATATTACTTAAGCCGCATCAAAAGTAAAAAGTAGAGGAAAAGAAGGCTTATCAGTGATAAGCGCTTTTATTTTTAGTATTGACATTACCTCCCTTGCCCCCCATGTAGCTACTAAATTTACCGCAATAATGCCTAATGGAGTATTTCAAGATGAATTTAAAAGGGTTATTATAACTTTACTGTACAAAAAAAGTGGTAGTCGGCAAGACGCAAAGAATTACAGACCAATATGCTCTCTACCTTTAATGTGCAAAGTTTTTGGAAAATTAATTCACGGACAACTTCCTAACGCTACATTTGACCAACTAAACGACAACCAACACGCCTTGGTGCATACAAGTCATGTCAGACAGCCGTTCACATTGCTTCTTAGGACTTTTTTAATCAAATAGACCAAAAAAACGAACCGTAGTGGCAGTCTTTATCGACTACAGAAAAGCGTTTGACACTGTGCCGCATCTACCGCTACTACACAAACATCAAATGCAATTTAATATTCCGAACAACCTACTAAAACTCCTCTGTAGTTATCTTACTAATAAAAGCATATCAATAATTATTTAAAATACGTTATCTAAATCTTATAAATTCTACTGTGGAGTGCCACAAGGTACTATTTTAGGACCTCTCTTATTTATTCTATATATCAACAATATGTGCGCACTTCTATTAATAGCATCGTTTTATTCTTGCGTATTGTACGCCGATGACGTCGTCATTTATATTCACGAGGACGATGTAACTACATTATTACAAAAATTAGAATCGGCATTGAAATGCATAGACGATTAGTGTTTATTTAATAGTCTACAAATCAATTACGAGAAAACCAAATACATAATTATACATAAAAGTAAGGACACGTCAATACCAACGAATGTACGACTAACATGCAAAGGGCAAGAATTAGAGCGTGTATATTTATTTAAATACTTAGGGGTAACAATAGATTGTAATCTTACATTCCAGGAGCATTGTGACAATGTACACAAAAAACTAACTGAATCAATACTTTTACTTCACAAACTAAAAGCGTATGTAATTATTGATATGTTCAAGCTACTAGTGCATGCTCCTTTGTATTCAAACGTAGATTACTGTCTTACAACTTGGGCAGGGGTTCTTGAATCTAACTTTGATAGAATGCAGCACAAAATAATTAAACTACTCTACTCAGTATTTTATAAAATAAACAGGAAAGAAGGCAGAATACGATTTAATTTTAGTCACAGAGATAGATTTATTATAACCTCTGAAATGAAAAATTTCCTACATGAAAAATTTAATGAGCTAACAATAAAAGAACGCATTAAGTAATACTCAATGAAACAGATGCATTCGTATTTAAAATACTCAACTACATGTATTAAATATAATAACACATTCCAGTTTCATAACAACACTGTAAATAAGTTACACCCTGATACATATAAAACTCCTAGATGTAAATATAAAACTTTTGAGAAGAGTATAATGTATGGATTTGTAAATTTATGGAATGATTTACCTCCTAATTTAAGAAATTTGAATAACGACAACTTCGCAACGAAACTTTCGCAACATATTATTAATTCAAGAGACTGTTAAAAATTAGAAATTAATTAGGTACTTCACTGTAAAATTATTTGTTTGTAAACCATAAATATAATCAATGATTTGTATTTCTTCCTAGTACTATAGCTTACTGTCCGTTATTGTAAATCATTGATTTAATTCGATGTATAACTTAACAATAAAGATCAATAAAATCAAATCAAATTAAATCCTACGAAAGTAATAAGGAACCAGCCACCAGGGTTTTGTTTTTTAGGTGATACACGGCAAGATTCTGAACATTTTTTCGATAGGTGATAAAAAATGAACCTTAAGGGTTTTTAAAGGTGATGGACAGCGGATCTATGGGGTTTTTTTAAAAACTTATGGACGGCAAGCTTTTAGAGATTTTTTTGATCAGCGATAGACAGCAAGCCCTGCGTTGAGCAGTTTTATCGATAGGTGATGGACGGCGAGACTGCGAAGGAAAATTTATCAAACGACAGGGAGCCTTAAGTTGTTACTTTAAATATAATGGACAGCAAACGTTTGAGAAATTCTTTAATAAGTGGTAGATGGCTAGCCCTCATTGCTTTCTTCAAAAATTATTAGACAGCAAGCCTTCATGGGTTTGTTTCATAAGTAGTGGACAGCCAGTCCACGAGGATTTCTTTAAAAAGTGATGGAAGGCAAGCTCTTGGCAAATTCTTTAATAAGTGTTAGCCGGCCAGTCCTTAGCAGTTTCATTTATAAGTGATGGACAGCAAGTCCTTTGCGGTTTCTTTGATAAGTGATTGACAACGCGCCTCTAGGAGTTTCTTTAATATTTATTAGACAGCAAGCTTCTGGGGTTTTTTTTCCTAACTGATGGACAGCAAGCCTGTGGAGGTTTGTACAATAAGTATTGCGAGTCTTTGAAGGTTTTATTGATACGTGAAGGACGCTAAGGTTTTTTGATAAAAGTTGGAAGCCTCTAAGTGTTTTTTCAATTACTAATGGCCTGGTCGGGAAGTGTCGGGGTACGTTAGTTAACGATTGCTAGTTTGACTTGAACAAGTGATGGCCGGTTTGACTTCAGTGTGGCAAGTATAACAAAATTTTAGTAATTATTTAATTATTTTTAGTGTCTGTACGACCAATTATCTGTAGTAAGTGCGCTTCAGTAGGTGCGCTTCTACCACAACCAAACTTATTTTATTTAAACCGTGCAATTTGTACAGAAAATGTTTCGAAATACAACATTAGGGGATATAAAGATATAATAAATATAAAGATGTTAGATATTAAGGGATCGTCCATATTATCGTCCTTTATACATCATTATTTTACGCACCCCAGTTTTTAACTATAAAATTCAACTAACCTGTTTAACCTTCATGTCACGAACGTACCTATACAGGTTAAAGATGTTTAGAGATCGTCCATTATAACGTCCTTCAATTATCATAGTTTAAGGCACCCTCTTTACAATTTTAAATTTGTTTTCAAAATATTGTTACTTCACGTAATGAACATAAATATACAGATGATAGACATTCAGGGATCGTCCATAATGACATCTTCTATATATCATAATTTTATGTTCCCCCATTCTTAACCTTACCATTTTTACCAACCTGATTTACCCACATGTCACGCACGTACTCATACAGGTTAAATATATTCAGGGGTTGTCCATTATGACGTCCTTCAACTATCATAGTTTTAGGTACCCCCTTTACAACTTTAAATTTGTTTTTTTAAATATTGTATTTTAACGTCATGAACATACATATACAGGTGATGGATATTCAGAGATATTCTATAATGACGTCCTTTAAATATAATTTTACGTACCCTTATTTTTAACTTTAACATTTTTACCAACATTTTTTGCCCACATGTCACAAACGTACATATTCGGGTTATAGATATTTAGGGATCGTCCATAATTATGGCCTTCAAATATCATAAATTAAAGCACCCCCTTTACAACTTTAAAATTTGTTCCAACGTAGCAGTCGTTTTGGCACTACAGCGGACAGCACGTTTTGCAGCGGCACCACTCTTATCAAATATGCTCAAACCTAGTCCACTATATACCAGGATCACTCGTTTCTGCATGTATAGCCTTGATCTTGATAGACTCGTAATCGTACCATACGAATGCTTCCTACTTGTACCCGTAATATTTGTAGGGAGAGCAGGTTGGCTCAGGGAGGTCAGATTGGCTCATGGTGCACGGAGTAATTCGAGATACGAGTTTTCGATGAGCAAAAAGCATATGTAGTATGTAATACATTTTGCATGCTGGATTCTTTAATCCACTTATCCTCCCGGGATTATTTTTTGGTGTCTATTTAATGTGCTCAGACGAGAGGAAATAGAAATAGAGGTATAGTGTGGAATCGACAGATTAGTCAAAAGCGGCTACATGATGAGCGATATAGGAGATCTTTAAGCGCAGGTATGTACTCCTAGGAGATCTTTGAGCGCAGGTATGTACTCCTAGGAGTATGTGAGCACTTTGACCGAGACAGTTCCATATCTTAACGGGAAAGCTTCTCTACTCAAATCGTGGGCGTCGCTAGAATCTGTCTGATTACTATATATCCTATCTTCTTCAATTGGATATATAGCACTGTCGAAGGACGTCTCATAGAGGGCAATTTCATAATGTAGGAAGGTGTAGTGTGATATAGAGTTTTTCTTTGGCTATGACTTGACACATCATAGAGTCACGCTGGGCCACACGGTCTTTAAACAATAGCTCATGTCTCCTTAGCCAAGAGCCTGAATATCGCGTCCCAAAGAGTGCGGCGTTTTCAAAAGCCGACATTGTTTGGTATAGTCTTCCCAAGTAAGCTAGCATAATTAACAATTACAGTCAGTGAGCTCCACTGAGTGCACTCAGACTAGTCTGCCATGCTGTCTCTCAAGAGTAAGCTGTAAAAATAAATTGTTTAGTAGTGTGCATGGGCTTTGGCCTGAAAGTACGATACTACTTATATGTATACATACCCCTACTACTTGTACCCGTGCCACTTGTATATATACTACCACCATTCAGTCTACGGGTAGTTAGCATTATCGTACAAGAACAAAAAGCGCTCGCACCGGCACCTCTTTCTCCCAGCCCAAGGTTTCGATGCATAATTTTACGCCTCAAGTCATACCTACAACATTTGTGCAAACCTCTTGCCACCTGCTGTCCGTCACTCAATAATGATAATACTGTGCGTGCGACTACACATTCATTAAAATTTGCAATTCAAGTAAATAACGTAGACGATAAGGTAGACGCTACTACATGTTATTAGTCCATTATGGTTATTGTTGGTTTAGTAATGTATTGGATGGGGAGAAAGTAAAGAAAGAAGAGGGGGGTACGTCTTCAGATTAGGGATGCTGGGAATCTGTAGGGTGGAGATGGGAGGCTGGGGAGGCTCAGACCCGGGCAATGGAGAAAGGAAGGTAGGTAGGTAGGTGCGTAATAAATAAATCCGTAATGTATAATGCGATTTGAAGTAATAAGATGCAATTCAATGAGACAAAGAAGAAGAAGGAGAGTTATTGCATAGTAAGTGTTGCGAATTATTTGTGTCTTTGCCAAGGTGTGCTAAATCTAATGCAAATTGAGACAGCGATGTAAGCATGTGTGCATCGCCATATAATAAGATGCATCATCCAGGCCAATCAAATTATGTATAGGCTGTATCAGTACACAGGCAGGTTTATATACAAAATTACAATGTTTTTAAATTCATTACAATTTATACAACATTTATATACATGAAATACAGGACATTTAATTATTCAACGGTATACTTAACAGTATATACATTATATATTTAGGTTACATCTACACTACACTAAATATATATACACTTCTTAAGACCTAGAGCTTAGTATTTAATAAATATATGTAGTTCACAAATAACATTGACATTAAACAGCTAGGTTGCTTATATACTAAACAATTGAAATACACAAGTCTTACAAATACAGAACATTTAATTATTCAAAGGTATACTTAACAGTATATACATTATAAATCTAGGTTACATCTACACTATGCTATAAATACATACACTTCTTACAAGCTAGAGCTTAGTATTTAATAAATATATGTAGTTCACAAATAACATTGACATATAACAGCTAGGTTGCTTATATACTAAACAATTGAAATACACAAGTCTTACAAATACAGGACATTTAATTATTCAACGGTATACTTAACAGTATATACATTATATAGCTATTTTACATCTACACTATACTAAATATATATACACTTCCTATAAGCTAGAGCTTAGTATTTAATAAATATACGTAGTTCACAAATAACATTGACATTAAACAGCTAGGTTGCTCATATACTAAACAATTGAAATACACAAGTCTTACAAATACAGGACATTTAATAATTCAACGGTATACCTAACAGTATATACATTATAAATCTAGGTTACATTATTATAATACTATAAATATACAACTATCACAGAATAATATATTCACTTATTTAACAAATCTTTATGGCCAAAGGGCAAACTAAAATTACAATCATTGGGGTCTGAAAATACCCGTGATATATCTAATGTATTAAATGCTAATCTATTTACACTCACTACGTACATGTTATGATCGACAGATCGTATGGAATTTACAATAATATTACACGGCTTGTCTGTTTTAAGCATTTGTTTATACTTGTCGTGCCTGCATTGGCGTAACGCAATAGCCGGGACACCTCTGCATTTCTGTTGTTCACTATTATGTAAATATAACATGCTATACATTTTAGGCTTAAGTGTAATTAATTCTGATACATCTAAGCTCTGTATTCTTATTTTGCCACTCTCGTCTTTATTTAGAAGATACAACTCTGGATACTCATTTTCGTACCGCCTAAAAAACTCATGATTTCGTGGGATTTTGCTGAAATCAAATTCTGCACGTGCACTAACTATATCATCTTACAAAGTATTTAAGGGACTAATATATCTAACTTATATGCATCGGTATCAGAGTAATCTAAGTAAGCTCTATTCTGGAATGATCGACACAGCATATCAAACTTTTCATAGAAGTACACTTTTGCATAAGCTAAAATTGCTAATTCTGTGAGTGACAGATCATTTGCACGATACCTTTTGAGGTATTGCGTAATAATACTTAGACAATCAGACAGACCATCAAAATCTTTACATCGTGGTGATGCAAGTAATTTTTCAGCATGGGCGGTACTGGTGCAAATACTGGTTTCAACATAATCTTTAACTTTTTTCAAAGTCTTGCCATACAGAACATTGGAACTTAGTTTAAGTAATTTGTTTTCAAAAGGAGTTTTTGTTTGCTTGCGTCTTTATAAATTGGCATCTATATATGATTTAAAGTAACGTTGCTGTTTGAATCTCACACCACAGTGTAATTTTAAAAGTACAATTCCTTTTGAAAGATAGTAGCGCAATTCCTTGAAATAAACTGTGTAGTTTAATTTGTCATAAAGTGTTAGCATAAGTCTCGGGCGGGATATGAAATGTTTAATTAAAGCGTTTTTGCGGTATTTTAAATTCAACTGGCTCGGCATTTCTTCGAGTTTTATTACTCTCTGTTTCATGGCAAGAGGCAAGTTTGCGTTGCGATCATGTAAATGCTCTGGGTATTGCAAGTCACAAACAAGTACGTACCCATAGCTGCCTTCCGTGCTTCCTAATTCGGTGTCAGTCCAGTCTATGTTTATAAGATTTTTTCTTTCCATGTACTTGTTATCAGACACTGGCATGAGTGACTTCATACTATGTGGGTATAAACTATTGATATCTAGTGAAAGTATGTGTCGTCGTGGCTGTGATGTATCTAACCCACCCGGACAACGTTCGTGATTAGCAGTCACATGTTTCTTTACAAAAACCAGTTTATTTTCCTTTCTTGTCTCTTACTAAAAATACAAGTCTTGATATTCCTATTTCTACAAGATCTTGTTTTAGAAAATCTTTACTTAATGATATGCCAATACCAGACAGTGAATGGGAGCTTGTTCAAAACATCTGTGCAAAATTCAACCTTTTTACATTAGCTGATTACATGCGTTTTACTTGTTTGTTAGATACAGTATTACTTGCAGAAGTTTGGCAAAACGTTCGCAAATTTGGAATGGAAACATACGAAATGGATCCTACATATTCTTTGACTTTGCCAAGCTTCTCATGGCAATGTTTTTTAAAGCATTCAAAAGCTGAAATAGATTACATAAGAGATTACAGGGTATATGAAATTGCAAAAAACGGAATAAGGGGAGGTCAATGTATATTTGCAAAGAAACATGTGACTGCTAATCACGAACGTTGTCCGGGTGGGTTAGATACATCACAGCCACGTAGACACTTACTTTCACTAGATATCAATAGTTTATATCCACATAGTATGAAGTCACTGATGCCAGTGTCTGATTACGAGTACATGGAAACAAAAGATCTTATAAACATTGACTGGACTGACTCCGAATTGGGAAGTACGGAAGGAAGCTATGGGTACGTACTGGTTTGTGACTTGCAATACCCAGAGCATTTGCATGATCGAGACGCAAACTTGCCTCTTGCCATGGAACAGAGAGTAATAAAGCTCGAAGAAATGCCGAGCCAGTTAAATTTAAAATACCGCAAAAACGCTTCAATTAAACATTTTATATCCCGACCAAGACTTATGTTAACTCTTTATGACAAATTCAATTACACAGTTCATTTTAAGGAATTGCGCTACTATCTTTCAAAGGGAATGGTACTCTTAAAAATACACTGTGGTGTTAGATTTAAACAGCAACGTTACTTTAAATCATATATAGATGCCAATTTAGAAAGACGCAAGCAAGCAAAAACCCCTTTTGAAAACAAATTACTTAAATTCCAATCCAATGTTTTGTATGGCAAGACTTTAAAAAAAGTTAAAGATTATGTTGAAACCAGTATTTGCACCAGTACCGCCCATGCTGAAAAATTACTTGCATCACCACGATGTAAAGATTTTGATGGTCTGTCTGATTGTCTAAGTATTATTACGCAATACCTCAAAAGGAATCGTGCAAATGATCTGTCACTCACAGAATTAGCAATTTTAGCTTATGCAAAAGTGTATTACTATGAAAAGTTTGATATGCTGTGTCGATCATTCCAGAATAGAGCTTACTTAGATTACTCTGATACCGATGCATATGAGTTAGATATATTAGATCCCTTAAATACTTTGTAAGATGATATAGTTAGTGCACGTGCAGAATTTGATTTCAGCAAAATCCCACGAAATTATGAGTTTTTTAGGCGGTACAAAAATCAGTATCCAGAATTGTATCTTTTAAATAAAGACGAGAGTGGCAAAATAAGAATACAGAGCTTAGATGTATCAGAATTAATTACACTTAAGCCTAAAATGTATAGCATGTTATATTTAAATAGTAGTGAACAACAGAAATGCAGAGGTGTCCCGGCTATTGCGTTACGCCAATGCAGGCACGACAAGTATAAACAAATGCTTAAAACAGACAAGCCGTGTAATATTATTGTAAATTCCATACGATCTGTAGATCATAACATGTACGTAGTGAGTGTAAATAGATTAGCATTTAATACATAAGATATAGCACGGGTATTTTCAGACCCCAATGATTGTAATTTTAGTTTGCCCTTTGGCCATAAAGATTTGTTAAATAAGTAAATATATTATTCTGTGATAGTTGTATATTTATAGTATTATAATAATGTAACCTAGATTTATAATGTATATACTGTTAAGTATACTGTTGAATTATTAAATTTCCTGTATTTGTAAGACTTGTGTATTTTAATTGTTTAGTATATGAGCAACCTAGCTGTTTAATGTCAATGGTATTTGTAAACTACGTATATTTATTAAATACTAAGCTTTAGCTTATAAGAAGTGTATATATATTTAGTATAGTGTGGATGTAACCTAGATATATAATGTATATACTGTTAAGTATACCGTTGAATAATTAAATGTCCTGTATTTGTAAGACTTGTGTATTTTAATTGTTTAGTATATAAGCAACCTAGCTGTTATATGTCAATGTTATTTGTGAACTACATATATTTATTAAATACTAAGCTCTAGCTTGTAAGAAGTGTATTTATTTATAGCATAGTGTAGATGTAACCTAGATTTATAATGTATATACTGTTAAGTATACCTTTGAATAATTAAATGTTATGTATTTGAAAGACTTGTGTATTTCAATTGTTTAGTATATAAGCAACCTAGCTGTTTAATGTCAATGTTATTTGTGAACTACATATATTAATCAAATACTAAGCTCTAGGTCGTAAGAAGTGTATATATATTTAGTGTAGTGTAGATGTAACCTAGATATATAATGTATATACTGTTAAGTATACCGTTGAATAATTAAATGTCCTGTATTTCATGTATATAAATGTTGTATAAATTGTAATGAATTTAAAAACATTGTAATTTTGTATTTAAACCTGCCTGTGTACTGATGCAGCCCATATATAATTTGATTGGCCTGGATGATGCATCCTATTATATGGCGATGCACACATGCTTACATCGCTGTCTCAATTTGCATTAGATTTAGCGCACCTTGGCAAAGACACAAATAATTCGCAACACTTACTATGCAATAACTCTTTTTCTTCTGCTTTGTCTCATTAAATTGCATCTTATTACTTTAAATCGCATTATACATTACGGATTTATTTATTACGCACCTACCTACCTACCTTTCTTTCTCCATTGCCCGGGTCTTAGCCTCCCCAGCCTCCCATCTCCACCCTACAGATTCCCAGCATCCCTAATCTGAAGACGTACACCCCTCTTCTTTCTTTACTTTCTCCCCATCCAATACATTACTAAACCAACAATAACCATAATGGACTTATAACATGTAGTGACGCTGTCGTCATTCGAGTGTTGCCACAATAGGGTTCTACTCTTCAATTTATTAACATAAAAGCAAAGCTCAAAGCTAATTGCGCTGTAAGCTTAGCATCTACTTCTGGCCCTCGGATGACAAGTCTGGCGCCAAGCGCCGGATTTTTATTTTCCCCTGAGTCAGAGATGAATGTTACCTCAGGGAAAGGAAACCATACTAGAAATTTAAATAAATGAAACATTTTTAACAAAACAAGTGTTAGAACAAAATAACAAATGAATACATTTTAAAATCATAACAGGAATATTTTGCGTCACTTAAAAAAAATGTATTTATATATAAAGGTTTAAAATATACCCCTGAAATATGAGGCATTTAAATGTTCCTAATTGTCTTTGCAAATTACATTATTATCTATTGCAAATTGCAAAGGACAATCTCTGAAGATAAAATTAGGTATAACTGAAGAACTTAATTATTCCCTAGAAAGTTTCATCAATTAACGCATAACAATTCTACCCCCTCACTGCTTTTCCCGGCCTTCTATTAGCACCCATGCATGGGCAGACAAAGCTAGCCGATCTAAAGTGTGTACACCTTGTTACATGGTATCACAATAGTATTTAGGTACGCAATTCATTTATTTGATTACAGATTTCTGTTTTCAATTGACAGTCTGCTAACCACGTGCCCATGGTTGTTATTTTTGTTTAAAAGGCTATATTTTAGTAACGTGTTAATTTCTCATACGCAGTATATTAAGCATACATACATTTTTTCTCTTCCTTATCGTTTTCGTTTTTATACTTACCACATGTTCAACAGAGATTCCTGAGCAACACCTTACCACCTACCTACCTATTTATATTTCCATAATGGCAAATGGAGAAAAACTAAGAAACGTTCAAGTAATAATAGTTGCTACATTTTTAGCGCTACAATTCAAAAATTACAATGTTGCACACTGCCATGAAAGCATAACTTCAATCCCTGCTCTTGGCAGAACCGCGGAACTAGGAAACTTGTACGATGAGCGATCTGCAAAGTTTACACAGGATTACATATCAACTTCCCGGCAATCAATTCTAAACCAAATTACAACTGAGGCCGCTTCTAGTACAATTCAAAAATCAGGAGTGATAAACAATTTTATAGACAAGTTAAAATTTTTTGAACTTGATCTTACTACAGCTGTTAACCTAATTTCCGGACTTGTACAACCCACTGGATCTGCAGAAATGTGGAACGTGAAGAATCATACAAATCAAAATGAAATATCTGCCCTTTTTATGACAACGTATGAAACAGTTCAAGAAAGTCTTTCAATATTTAACCCGGGATTTAAATCACTTATCGCTCCAGGTTCTCTTAATATTGCGGAAGCAACTCATGTTGTGACCGGCATACGCTGGGGATGGCGGAATATCATAACTTTTAAATCGAACAAAATAGACTCTGCCGTGCAAAATTCACCCATACTGTTAAATTACTTTGAGAAGCTTTCAAACCCCTCACAGAATTTTTCAGAGATTCTTACTGAAGATTTAAACTTCAGCATGGCTGCCTATTGTGACATCCCACCCTCGTACCCTGTAATAAATAATATAAGCCAAGCTCATGAACTACTACGCCGAATGCCTTTATCACCGTCGCAGTTACCTGAGAGCAAAGGAGTTCCACTTGAGTACACCCTTACACCACTCCATACTTTGAGAGAATATGCAGACGAGTCAACAAGCAACGGCTCAATTTGTCACTATATCTCCGATTTACTTCTCCGAGACGTCATTAATACTGTCAATGAAATCACCAGTGTAGAGCAGCAAATTACAAAATTCAATAGCAAACTGTCATCACAACCGCGCTGCATTAATCCGGCATCACTGGAGGAACTAAGTAATTTGAAAAACAGTTTTAAAAATAACGTGTCCCAGTTTCTTGGTAAATTAAAATTAGTTTTAGTTCAAGTTAGGTCTGGGGAGCTTCGAAGTCACGCCCTATTGGATCTTTTGGAAACTAATAGGGAGTCCGAGTTTAGTCACTCGCGTGTCCTCCGTATGTTAGAAAAGTTTAATCAGCTCCAAAAACAGGTTAACTTTTGCACTAACTTGCAGAGTTTCCACATGGACATTCAGTACATTGGATATGGTCAAGATTTAAATGCAACTTTCCTAATAAATCATGCGTTCCAGTCGAACCAAACAATGTACATTTTGTATAAAAAAGATGAGTTTGTTCAAAATAGAAAAAGTGCATGGAAAGAAAATTTACACACGTTTCTCAATGTTCTAAACAAGCCGTATAACACTCGCCTTATTGTCGACTGTGACCTATCAGATGTAGCAGAGTGCCAGGGAATTAATAGGACCACATTACGTCAAATCAAAAATGGGACTGTATCAATTAAAAACGTGTTGGATGTGTTAAAAACGGAGATATGCCTTTCAAGTGGTAAGTGACACCCTTAAGGATATGTTGAAGCATGTAGCTGTAACAAATGGCAAATTCTAATATTTTAAGTCAAGGCTGTACATGTTGCTTCGGGCTTGTTTAACATTAGATGGCTACTGATTGATAATGGTTTTATTATTACCACGAATAGGTCAGAGTGTATTAAATCTCTGTGAGCTAAACGAATGTAAGAATGAAGCATCATGTAGGCTCACTCCAGACTATAGCGATTTCCTATGTACTTGTCGATCTGGCTTTGGAGGAAGAATGTGTGGTAATTTAAAAATGAAATATTTAACCTAAATATTGAAGAAATGTATTTGATTTTTTGAAAACAAAAATTTGTAAATTAGTAAATAGCCATTTTGTGAATAGAAATCAAAATGGAAGAATGCTGGAAGGATGGGATATCATGCACCAACAGAGGTGACTGCGGAGCTTCAAACAAGATTAGTCTCAACTACAGTTGCCACTGCTTTGCAGGCTACGAAGGAGAACACTGTCACATTAACACTGATGACTGTCCCCCTGCCGCTTGTTCCAACGGCGGGACGTGCATTGATGGGATTGGTAGCTTTCACTGCTCCTGCGCGGCTGGATTCGAGGGCGCAACATGTGAAACCAACATTGATGACTGCCACGGATCAAGTCTGTGTCTTAACGGCGGGATTTGTCATGACAAAATTAATTCGTACACCTGCGAGTGCGCACCTGGGTATGATGGTCCAGCTTGTGAAATAGACAAGGATGACTGCGCAGGGATAGATAAGTGTCTCAACGGTGGGAGCTGTACAGATCAAGTGGACAGCTTTTCTTGTACATGTAGTCCAGGGTATTCAGGGCAATACTGTGAAATCAATGTCGATGACTGCATTGGCTACACTAGATGTTTTAACGGTGGAATCTGCATTGATGGGATTAACGATTATAGTTGCTTTTGTCCTGCAGGATACTCAGGACAAAATTGTGAAACAAATGTAAACGATTGCGCTCAAGGTACTAAATGTCATAATGGCGGGACTTGTGTAGACGGGATTCTTGGCTTTACGTGCTTTTGCGCAGCAGGCTTCACTGGAACAAAGTGTGAGGTAGATATAAATGACTGCGGGAATAATATAGTCTGTTACAATGGCGGTACATGTTTAGATAATGTTAACTCGTACAGCTGTAATTGCGCCGCAGGGTTTAGTGGAAGAAACTGCGAAATAAACGTCGATGACTGCGCTGGAAGTGTCAGATGCAGTAATGGTGGGACTTGCATTGATGAAATCCGAGGCTATAGTTGTATTTGTCAAGAAGGCTACACAGGCAGACATTGCACCGTAGATATAAATGACTGTGTTGGATATAATCGCTGCTACAATGGAGGCAGCTGTATAGATGGTATTAATTCGTATAGTTGCGCTTGTGCAAAAGGATTTAGTGGAAGGAACTGTGAAACTAATGTTGACTACTGCGCAGGGAGCATCAAATGCAATAATGGTGGGACTTGCTTGGATTTAATTCACGGCTATAGCTGTTTTTGTCCAGCTGGGTACACAGGGACCCATTGCAGTACCCCTCTTGATGAGTGTGTAGATAATTATCGCTGCTACAATGGTGGTACGTGCATAGATGGGGACAACTCATATCGCTGTGCCTGCGTAGTTGGATTTAGGGGGATGAACTGCGAAATTAACATTGACGACTGCGCAGGGAGTGCTAAATGTAGCAACGGCGGGACTTGTATAGACGGGGTTCGTGGGATTAAATGCCACTGCGCAGCTGGCTATACTGGGGCGCGATGTCAAACTAATATAGATGACTGTTTTGGAAATCCTCGCTGCTACAATGGCGGCACTTGTGTGGACGGTGAGAATTCGTACAGTTGCACCTGTGCCACAGGGTTTAGTGGGAGTAATTGTGAAGTTAACATGGATGACTGCGCAGGGAGTGCTAAGTGCAGTAACGGTGGGACTTGTATTGACAAGGTTAATAGCTTTAAATGTTACTGCGCGGCTGGCTATACTGGGGCACGGTGCGAAACTAATATCGATGACTGTCTTGGAAATTCCCTCTGCTACAATGGGGGTACTTGTAGAGACGGAGTGAATTCGTACAGCTGCAACTGCCGCCCAGGATTTAAGGGTTTTAACTGTCAACGAAACATTGATGATTGCGCAGGAAAAAACAGGTGCTTAAACGATGGCACCTGCATAGACGGAATAAATAGCTACACTTGCATCTGTGGCCCAGAATATACTGGCAATAGATGTGACATTAAAAGAACTTAACTAGCAATAGAATACATGTATTATTGTCTTCTATCTGCTCAGTAGTTTGCACTATTTACTTTAGTGGAATCAGGAATAATTACTTATTTTTGAAATAAAATGTAAATCAATACAATGCCTTTATTATGTGTAATATGTTATGCAATATTATGTGTGCCTATTTGCTATTAACTATGCCTCAAGACAGCAAATTGCTACTGGCAATATGATTATGGTATAAAATAGTTTCCTTAAACGATTTGATGAAATTCAATAAATATAATTGAGAATACCTACAGTGTATAGTAAAAAATGTGACTTTTTGTCAGTTTCTTAAACTCTTACACACAGGTTTATTTTACTTATTACAGTCCACTCTCTACAAAGTGTACCTCCTCATAGTGGATACCTCTACATAGCGTACTGAACTTGTATCCTTGGCTAAACTCCCATGCTTTTAATGTTATGATACCTCTACATAGTGTACCTCTATATAGTGGAAACCTCCTCATAGTGTCCTAATTTTGGAGGCCAAAAATACCATTTAAGTGTAAATTTCGTCGCTTCATAGTGTACTTTTAGAAATTGAAAGATTTTCAGCGCTTAGTTCAAAAATTTACAATTTTTTTCTTTATCTAGCTGATTTTGCAAACTTATTCAATCAAAATTACTAAACATATTCTTTGATTTGTTTTTTCAGAACTAATATTAATTTAAACTGTAGGATTTTTATTGTTTTCATCTGTAATATTGATTTTTTTTTAAATATGTAACTCTCCACATAGTGAACTCTCCTCATAGTGTGCTAATCTTGCTGGTCCGCTGAAGTACATACACTATGTAGAGAGTGGACTGTAACGTATTTAAATTTTAAAACTCCTGCAACATATTCTCATATCTTCCAACTTTGACGTTTAGGCAAAATTCTATGTACTTAAAATGCATACTGTAATATTATAGATATTCATACTACTGGAAATGCATTCATGTAGATATTATGAAAACAATAGCCTTGTTAAAAAAACTATGTTCACAATAATGTTCAACTCGTTTAATTAAAATAGACAATGTAATAAGAGAGTGAAGCAACTTAAAACACAAAGATTTTAAAAGGACCTATTCCAAAAAATTAGGCTACTTTTTAGTAGCACAAATCCAAAGTAACTCAAGCGCATTTTGCATTGTTTGGCCACAGTAGTCCGCCAAAGCTTAAAAAAATTCAAATTTTAAAATTTTGCTGACCTACAACTTTTATTGTTCACATCCGATGTGATAAAATTTAGGTTTTTATGTTTCTTAGCCAATTTTCTTCAACCTCATTTTTAAATTCTTATCCATTCTGAAATTGTTTTTGAAAAAGCATAAACATAAGTATGTATTTTTGAAGGCTAATATTGAGACTGATTTTTGAAGACATAAATCTGCTAATGCTTATTAATCGGACGCTATATTTAAATATATTTTTAAGTCTTCAATTGTGTCTGCCGGCTGAACTTCTCAACCGATTTTGGTAAATTTTTGAGTCTCGTGATTTTCACAATAGTTTTTAAAATAGAATTACTGGGATTTTAAAAATTCAATTCATTTGTTATAAAAACGATATTTAAAAACTGCCTTATAATTATGTGTCATTTATACTTTGCAAGAAAGAAGTTTTTTGGAATTTTTAAAATCCCAGAATTTACTTTTTAGCTCATGTTATAAAGATGGGCAAACTTTAACGTTTTTTTGAAATTGAATAGAAACTGAAGGAGGTACAGGGTTCTAAAATGTCAATTTTGTATAAAATTATTCCAAACTTGTGGAAGGAATATTTAATTTCTTCAAAAGCATGTACCTACCTCTTTTAATTAGTTTTTTAAATATTACTTTTCAAAAAACAATTTGTAACTGTAAAAAAACTTCAAATTTTATTAAGATCGGCAAAAAAATGTAGCCTGAAGCTCCAGTTGAAGACTTACAAATATATTCAAATCTGGCGTCTATCTAATTAGTGCACTAGGTGGTGATATGAATATGCTCAGTTAAAAAATAGTAGTGCGAGTGGGTTGAATTTCTTAAATTTAAGAACCCTTATTTATACACGTCATTTATAGAGGCTTCCTTACCATCAATGAGCCATATAGTAGCACGCGTCATGTAGTTAAAAAACGCTAGATTATTTTTAAAAATTGCTTAATTTACATATGACGTCATCTATGGAGCCTCCCCTACAATCAATAAGCTATATACGAATGTACGTGGCAAGCAGTTAAAACAAAGTTAGAAAATATTTTGAAGTTAAAAATGTGGGTCCTAAAAACAATGATATTTAAATGACGTCATTATGGACAATTTCTGAATATCTATAACACATATAGTTAAGTCCTTGACATGTAGTTAAAATAGGATAGAAACAAGTTTAAAGTTAGGACTGGAGATACTAGAAACTATAGTATTTGAACGACGTCATTATGGACGATCCCTGAATATCTATAACATATTTAGGTAATTCCGTGACATGTAGTCAAAATAGGATGGAAAAACATTCAAAATTGGGACTGGGGGTTTTAAAAAATACATATTACATTTAATGGACGTCATTATGGACGATCACTAAATATCAATACCACTGAAGGACGTCATTATGTGCTCAGCATCTTAAAATGGTTAATTAATTAAATGGGAGGGAAGGGGAAGGGGTACCTAAAATTATGATATTTTGTAAGACGTCATTACCGGACGATCCCTCCTAATGTATAAGGATAAATTTCGGGGTTGCTCCATTCAACTACTTATTGCGAAAAAACGATTAGTGTGATCTTAATAAAAAAATAGATATAACTAATATAGGTAAGTTTAATACATGTATGTTAAAATAGGCTGTAAAAAATTTTAATAGTGAAAATGGTAGTACTAAAAACTATGATATTTGGAGGACGTCATTATGGACGATCTTTCAATATCCATAACTAATATAGGTATGTAAGTCTATTACATGTAGTTCAAACAGGTTAGAAATAAAATTTAAAGTTGGAATGGGGGTACTTGAAACTATAATATTTGAAGGACGTCGTTTATGGATGATCCGTCACCATCCACAACCAATTTCTGCAACTGATAATATCATTTAAATGCGTACTTTTATATGAAAATTACCCGATTGCATTATGTTTAACATCAGTGGAAATGAGTGGGAGGGTCAGAAAATTGAGATGGCATCATTTGTGAACTCTCCTTACCATTCAATTTCGTATGGTGTTTATACACAAGAAAGGGAATGCTAAGAGTGAGAAGAGTACGGCAAACGTACATAGGTACGTTTGCCGCCTTCTCTTCGGTTGCAGGTATGTATAGTAGCGACAACCGAATGAGACGGCTGGCAAAGATAAATTTTGCATGCAAACATTGACAGCTTTATCTTTGCCAACATTCTGTTTCGGTTGCCTCAGCTAATTGGTTCACCCGTTTTTGAGCTCTTCACTTTAAAAATTTCTGACATAGGCCCAGTAATCAATTTGTTGTGGATAACTGGTAAGCCTACTTAAAACTAAAAAACAATACAGACCTGCCCAGTCGCATTTCTGGTCATATAAAATTTTTTAAAAAAAAATCGGTTCAAACCTGTGACCTGTAGTCTACGGCCAACGGACGGACGGACGGACGAACGGACGGACGGACGGACGAACGGACGGACATGACCATTACAATAGATGCTTAAGCTCAGCATCTAAGATTTTACTTATATGCATACGGGGATCGTCCATAAATGACGTTATTCACACATTACCATTTTAGAGATCTCCTTTGTCATTAGTTCAAGAATACGGTAATCAGATATATTTAGCATGTGGTCCTAATAATATGCATATGGGGATCGTCCATAAATGACGTTATTTAAACATTACCGTTTTAGAGATCCCCTTTTTCATTAGTTCAATAATTCGGTAATCAGAAATATTTACCATGGGATCTCACTAATATGCAGACGGGTATCGTCCATAACTAACGTTATTTAAACATTACCATTTTAGAGAGCCTCTTTGTCATTATTTCAATAATTAAGTAAACGGATATCTTTAATACGGGATCTTACTAATATGCACACGGGTATCGTCCATATTTGACGTTATTTAAATTTAACTACTTTAAAGATCCACAATGCCATTAGGTCATGAATTAAGTAAACAAATGTGCTAAGCATAAGAGACAGCTATTTGCGCATTGCTTAAAATGAATGCTGACAAAAATGGGTGTCAAGACCGCTATTCCATTCATATACACACTTGCCTCTAAACGTAGGTAGGCAGGTACGTAAACTATAGTTGTGTCTGGGCAATGCCAAGTAAATTATTTTATTATTTTGGGCTAATGCACTGACCAGATATCACATTAAAATTAATTAAAAGTATTAGGGGTTCAATATAAACGATGCCTCTTAACTTATTCTTTAGAACGCACAATCACACTAACGAGCATAACTCGCCAAACCATTAGCAAAATTTTCCATAAGATGTTTTTTTTTCAAAAAGAGCGTCCAATAAAATTCAGAATGGCTTAACAATATGGTGCGCTGGGGATATATATTCAGGGGTCGTCTATTCTATAAATGACGTCCTTCAAATAAAATAGTTTCAAGCACCTCCATTTACAACCTTAATTTGTCTTAAAAATATTTTAACGAAATGTCATAATTATGAATATACAGGTGATAGATATTCAGAGATCGTCCACGAATGACGTCCTTCAAATATCATAGTTTTGAATACCCCCATTTCCAACTTTGAAAAAATTTCAACCTATTTTAACTACATGGCATGAGCATACACACCTAAATAGGTTGTAGACATTCAGGGATCGTCCCTAATGACGTCCTTTAAATGTCATAGCTTTATGTACCCCCATTTCTAACATTAAATTTTTTTCCAACCTATTCGAAATACATGTCATAAACATTTATACCTATGTAGGCTATAGATATTTAGGGAAGATATTCAGGGATCGCCCATGATGACGACATTCAAATATAGTTTTTAATTCCCCCATTGCAACTTTAATATTTTTTCCAACCTATTTGAACTACATGTTCGGAACGTACATAACAATATAGGTTGTAGAAATTCAGGAATCGTCCTTTTTCTTCAGGCCAAAAGTTTCTATGCATAATTGTACGCCTTTAGTCATACCTACACCATGTGTAAAACCGGCAAACCTCTTGCTACCTGCTGTCCGTCACTCAAAAATAGTACAACTGCGAGCGACTACAAATTTATGCAAATGTGAAATTCAAGTGAATAACGTAAAAATTGATTTAGACGCTGTCGTCATTTGAGCGTTTCCAAAATAGGGTTCTACTATTTTATTAAAATTAAAAAATCCGGCGCTTGGCGCCGAATTTGTCGACTGAAGGGGCCCAAAGTGAATGCTGAGCTTCAACAAAGGCGCAAGATAATGTATGCAGCGCTAGAAGACGATATAAGATTTATGGAAGCTCCCCTAGCATGAATAAGCCATATACAAATGTACGCAGCATGTAGTTAAATATAGCTGAAATCTTTTTGAGAATTGCACCATTTACATATGACGTCATTTATGGAACCTTCCTTACCATTAGTAAGCCATATACGAATGTAAGTTGCAAGCAGTTAAAAAAAAGATTGGGAAAAATTTTAATGTTATAAATTGGGGTACTAAAAACTATGCAATTTCTATGACGTCATTAGAGACGATCCTTGAAAGTCTATACCCTATGTAAGCATTTCCATGACATGGTGTTAAAATAGGTTGGAAAAAATTTTAATGTTTAAAATGGGGTTACTAAAAACTATCATATTTCAATGACGTCATTAAAAACGATCCTTGATTGTCTATACCCTATCGATGTCCATGACGTGCTGTTAAAATATGGAAGAAAAAAATTTAACGTTGGAAATAGGGGTACTAAATACTTTGCTATTTGAATGACGTCATTAGAAACGATTCTTGATTGTCTATTATTATTATTAAATGACAGGGGTTCGGTCCCAAAGAGACCAACGCAGCCAAGGCCTTTATAATTATAGCATATTGCAGACTCCCCCCCAAAACAAATAGCAGAAAAAACAAGATCAAATCGCAAGCCTGCCAGTAGAGCGCAAAAACGTCACTAACTGAGCCACCGACGCCTGACCCAACATATCCAATGATATAAGACACCCCCCAAGATAGAGGTTTCTCACAAGTACAAAGGCTGGGCACACAGTCAAATAGTGAATTGGTGTATCATACTCCTCCCCACAGTGCAAGCACGTAGGGGAGTCCAACACTCCAATCTTCCAACCGTGAGCTCCCCAAGCCCCATGCCCCGTCACTATCCCAATCAACTATCTTAATTGATCTCTAGGATAACGCACCAATGACGCATTGCCGTAAAGTGGTGCCGATATCCAGAGCTTGGCCTGCCAGCAGTTGCGTAGTCCAGTCCATTGTCTTTCATGCTCACGTCTAGCCCATTGCGCAGTGAACAGCAGAAAGTGGGACTGGAACGATTGGTCTTGGACCAAACTGCCTACCGCAACTCCCATCATACGAAGCCTTCGCCAGCCTATCCGCCTCCTCATTACCCCTAAAACCCGAGTGCGCAGGAATCCATACTAACACAACCTCACATTCTCTCTTAGCGAGTCCGTTGAGGTTAGTGTGACAGTCCCACACGACACTAGAGACGGTGTAAGGCCTGCTCAGTGCTTGCAAGGAACTCTGACTATCACTGAATATTCTAACCAGGAGATCCTCAGTGCCATTCTCCAGCAGCCAATGGGCTGCCAAGAAGATACCAAGGATCTTACACTGGAATACAGAGGCATCAGATCCAAGATACACAGACGAAGCCATAAGAGGTACTCCCTGGTTTCTGTCCTCAATCACTACTCCAAAGCCAGCATTATCACAATCACGTGAGCCATCAGTAAAGAAAACCACCCCACCCCCAAAAGAGATAGATCAAAAGCCCAATCCACTCGAATTCAACAGTGAACCTCTGATTCACTAGGCTCCTATACATCCAGTCAACTGGCATCTAAAGAATAGAAACAAGGGAGCCCTATCTCTCACAAATCACAGTATGGCTGGTTGAGCCCCTAAAACAAGGATTTTTTGTCCACAAATCCCTCGTTTTCAGCCTATGCATAGACTTGACAGCCACCGCCTTTAGAAAAATGTCCAGAGGCGTAAGGCCAATAGGACACTCCATCGCCGCCCTAGGCGTCGATCGAAGCCTACCTGTAATCCTAAGGCACGCTTGATGATGTACCCTACCCAACAACTTAACATACGAGTTTTTCTTCAGTGCAGGAGCCCAAACTACAACCCCATATTCTATTACTGGACGGACAAGGGCAGTATAAGTCCATCTAGCCACATTGTGAGATAGACTCCATTTACTTCTAACTATACGTTTGCATCTAGCCAAGGTCACCTGCGACCTGCTTTCCACTGACTTGCAGTGTGGCATACAGGTTAAGTGCTTTTCCAGTACAACGCCCAAGTACCTAACTGTTCGCTGGATCTCCAGGCTCACTCCCCTGTACCTAACAGAAGCAGGACAGAGCCTGGTGTTCCTGGTGAACAGAATCAACTCAGTCTTCTCAGCATTAGGATTTAATCCCACTTCCACGCACCAGTCACTGATAAGATCTAGACCATCAGTGACCCAATGAGTGTGCGAAGCACTTTGCCGCTTTATAACACCCCAGTTTTATCGGCATACCCTTGTGATAGAGTAGACGACGCCCTTATCCTAAGCCTAGTTAACAGACCATTCATGACCAAGTTCCACAGGAGGGGTGAGATTACCCCACCTTGCGGACACCCTGTCTCTACTTTCCGTTCCCTAGAGCATCCTTTAATCCTAAGCACCACCCGTCTGTGTCTGAAACTAAAGTCGATCCACCTCTTTAACAAAAAGCAAATACCAAACCTTTCCAGTGCAAAAGTTATAGCACTGAATAACACATTGTTAAAGGCCCCTTCAATTTTAGCGAAGGTATCCAGAACCATCAGTCCTGACTCAAGGGCCCTCTCCACATACAGTTCTATTCTATGAATAGCCGCGTCCGTGAAAAGACCCCTCAAGTACGCAAACTGATAATTAGCCCTGAGCCTGCTCTCCAACTCAGGTGTCCTGATGTGCCCGTCTACAAGTCTTTTCTGGACCATCAACAAAACAGAAGCTAGCTGTATGGGCCTTCACGATGATGCCTTACAGTAGTCCCCCCTTTCCGAATTAGGTGGAAATACTACCCTCGCCACCCTCTAACACAGCGGTACAGTGCCGAATGCCAGGCAAGCCTGATAGAGAGCAACCAACTGCCCTAGAATCAACGGTAAACTAGTTTGCAATAGCACAGGTTGAATACCATCCGCCTCGTAGACTTGTATGGACTAAAACTTCAAATAGCATTCTGCACCTTGCTCTTAGTGACAATCCTTGAGCAGCCCTGCAATTCCAGGAAGCACATACCATGCTCCATGATATGTTGCTTCTCACTACCTAGCCCAAGAAATTGATGCTAAAGGAGTACATCAAGAGTCTTACTTATTGGCGTCGTAGCCTGATCCGCCACAGCATCATAAATTGACCCCGGTATTCGTGTCACATTTTCCTTTAAACTTCTAAAACACTTGACAACATCACCATACTTACTGACCCCACCACAATATTCGGTCTATGACCTTCGTTTTGCACATCGAACAGCAGATAAATAAACATTGCGAACTTCCTTATACTTCTTTCAAATGACAGGATTACGACCGTGACGACCCACTCTCTTAAAGATGGTGGTTACACCTGCTCGAAGAGCTGTAAGTTCATTGGTCCACCACAGCGCCACCCTGTCCCTTCGTTTATATGTCCCTAAAGGGCATAACTCATCAAGAGAATCCATCATTGCCTTCCTAATAGCAGCTGCCTCAGCACCAACGTCACCAACGCTTTGCAGCTGCCCATTGGGTGCCACCTGAACGTTTTCCCTCAAAAAAGCAGAATATATGCTCTATTCCACTTTTCTAATATTTCTACTGCAAACAGCAACTGGCAAGCCAGCTGAAACACGGAACCGAATGTACCTATGATCAAACCCTGATTCGTCATCTGAAACAGCCCATCTATCAATCCATGCCTCAGCCAGGCTATTGGGCAGTGTAATGTCTAACACCTCACTCCTGTTTGCAACTACAAACGTAGGAGCTCTACCCTAATTCACAACAGAGCGATCAGTTGTCAAAACATAATCAAACAGTGCCCTGCCTCTGCAATTAGTGTCAGTGCTGCCCCATACTATGTTATGTGCATTATCATCAGTACAAATGATAAGAGACAGCTTGTTAATATGACAATAGTCAACCGGCTTGCGCACAATATTCTCAGGACGATCCACTGCGTCACCCAAGATATACACAGAGGCAATGACCATTAAACCTTTATTCCACCACGTTAAAACAGAAACTAAGTCCCTGTCCGTAAACTCTACCAGCAATTGAGCTTCTACAATTCTAGAAATCATAACACATGCACGTGGTATAACCTGCAAATCTTAAACAATGAGTTTGTCGACCTTACCTAAACCCCTCACGGCTCCTTTGTAGCAATACGGTATCTGAATAAGTCATATGTGTGAGCAGATCAGACAGTTACGGGAAGCAGTGCCATTCAGGTGATGTTCGTGTCGCATTACTCTATCGCAAAGACCGCACAAGCTCATGGCCCTGCTTTTGAGTGATGCATGTTAGTTTAGGTCAGGTTAAAAGTCGATAGGGACATAAAAAAGACCCCATCAGATTGTTAACCTGATGTAATGTTAAAGGTCATCACCCTTAACCACCGCCACCTGCAACACCCGACCTGCCGTCAACCACAAACAGAACCATACCCAAGCCAAAGGGAAGCCTGAACCCAAGAGTGGACAGGAACCCCTTAGACTCTACATGCATACGTAGATGCCAAACCTGACAGGGCTGTCCATTTTTAGTGATCAGCCTCTAAGACACTGGCAACCAAGATCCTGTAATCAGCCCACAAATACGATCCTTAAAAAGAATTATTAAATCCGAAAAAGCATCCGGCATGCTTTTCCTAGATCCCTGTCCCTTCACTTCTACCCTATACTTGGGCTTCCACACCTTAACGACAGGTAGCGCCTTGAAACAGAACTTTTTCTCTCTTCCGACACTCCTCAAAACAATGCATTCACGCCCATTTACGGGCGTCCGGATTTTCGCCATCGATACAAATCCGCTGTTGCACTAAGTAGATTCCGTTAAACCTGTTGCAGCCAGTTCCTTTGAAATCCACCACATTGTTCACTTTCGCTAACATTTTCCGCCTTAAATGAGCAAACATGTTCTTCGTCACACTCTGATTATCAGGCACGCCAACTAGACTAATCAGAACTAAGTTCACATTAGCCGAAGGCACAGGACAACCAAAACCATCCACTAAGCACACCACATCTGGACCCTTAACTACTACCTTATTAGCTGGTGGCTCACTCTCGCTATTCTGTCGTTCCTGCGCAACCAAGTGTTTCTTTTTAAAAGTTTTATTGGTTGCCCCTTCCAAAGGAGAGCCACCCGGCCCTAGAGGACCAGCTGAGGTGCTTCCACCAGCTGAACCTCCACATCTGGCCTGTAGGCTCGCCCTCTTCCTCTTTTTTAGCTCCTTCTTCTTTCTATTCTGATGAGCTTTCCTGATTTGAGCAGAAGTCCGACTCACAGAAGTAGAGGCTGTATTACCAGCTATAAAGCGACTAGCTACTATATTATTTCTTGCAACTGTCTCCTCCGCACCCCCAGATGTTTGGGAAGTGCTTTCCCCCTGGCGTTTTACCCTCCTGCCCCTGCCTAAAAGCCCACTTACTCCCTCCCTGCTTATCTAGAAAGCCCAGACAATTCACCCATTTGGTTACAAACCTCGCCCTTTCGCCCTTTAACTGGACCCATGAAATCAACGCCCCCTCTATTACTAGTCATAGACTTTACCGTCGAGTAGGAGTTACAAGAGGAACACCCCCCCCCCCTAAGAGATCAGCCTCCATTTCCGAGCTAATCGCCGCCCTCTCAACCTGCGCATCAACAATAGGCTCTAATTCTATCTCCATATCTAAAACAACGCAAGTCAGTACCATAATGTTCAGTGCTAACATATTGTTTAATATATGCCCTAACAGTTCATGCCTAATAACGGCCCAAACTACACCTAAGCCAAGCTTTGCTGTGCGTTACGGCTTTTTCCCATAACACATAAGTAGTGCGTAAGGGGTTCCATTAGTCAGCTTGCTCCATGCCGATTATTGCCGATGCCCATACAACATACCAGTACATGCCTCTATTTACACTATACATTACCCAGGTCCATGTATACATAAAGGTAGACTGAGCTCCAAAGCCACAGACAGTGACGTCACAACCACCATTTACCAACACACAACTGAGATGGACTGTGTCTTAGAAAACAGTACAGAAAAAGTTACTATCTATTTGTATACAAAGTCCATCGTACAGCACTATACACAAAAACATAATTAATGTCAGGTTCAAATTGTGACTTGAACCTCCATATAAAATATTTCCTAGAAAATAAAATAAAATAAGGTAGTTTGGAAGGCGACATCCACACAGGAAGCGCCACCTACCGACCCTTAGCAGAACTACAGCAAAAGAAAAATGACAGAGTGAGCCGTAAGGAAGGAGCCAAGGCTTCAATTTATTACACATCTTCACTTCTATGCCTACTAATACTATATATTTTTTGTCTAAAACTAAAAAAAAATTATTTCTTGCAAAAAGTGAAAACCGGGCACCGAATGAGAGAAAAAACAGTACCTGAGGACTCCCCCACGATTATCCCTTCCACTGGTCGACTTCCCATAGTTGCAAATCTGGTTTTCCTTTCCTTTATCACAAAACACTTCACAAAAAAAAAGAATTTCTACTTTTTCTTCGCCACTTTACGCTCTTACTTCTCTATTCGAGTGACTTGGCGCGAATGACCATATGTAAGTTTATCAATGACATGCTGTTAAAATAGGTTGATAAAACTTTTAACGTTGAAAATGGGGGTACTAATAGCTTTGATATTTGAATGACGTCATTATGGACGATCCCTGAATATTTATATACTATATAGGTATATTAATGGCATGTATTAAAAGTAGGTTGAAAACAAATTTAAACTTGGGAATGAGGGTACTTAAAGCAGTTAAATGTGAAGGACGTCTTTATGGACGATCCCTGAATATCTATATACTATATGGGTATATTTATTACATGTAGTTAAAATATGTTGGACAAAAATTTAAAGTTAGAAATGGGGGTAATTAAAACTATAAAATGTAACGGACGTCATTATGGACGATCCCTGAATATCTATATAATATAATGCTGAATATGTGTATACTATAGAGGTTTATTTATTACATGTAGGTAATATATGTTGGACAAAATTTTAAAGTTAGACATGGGGGTTCTTTAAACTATAAAATGTGAAAGACGTCATTTTGGACGATCCGTGACTATCTATAGTCTATAGCCCATTTACTAACACATGTCCGTGATCTGCAGTAATTAATATAGGAATCCGTAAAATGGTGAGGAAGGTAAATTCCAAATGCCTGAGCTGGTGTTCATGCCTCAGCTGGTGTTCGAAGCGTGGACCCTCGTCATGAGAACGCATATTTTCCGATTTCACATTGCAGTACCAAACCCACGACCACCATACCAGTCTGCCCTGTAAACGTACATATGTCAGCAGTACGGTTACTTGTAATGGATATTGGTGAAAATTTTTCAAATGTAAATTGCGCTGTAAGCTCAGCATCTACTTTGGGTCCCCAGTCGACTGGCGCTTCGCGCCGGATTTTTTTTCCCAGTCCGGTTTTATTGACAAGCAATGTTTAAAATAGCTGTTTACGTAGTGTTAAATGTATGACTGTGAAGTGTGGCACTGTAAAAATTTGAAGGACATCCTTTACATAGACTTTCCCTGTGGACGTAATTACATAGCGAAGTATCTATAGTTATGCAAATTTCTAGGATCCTTTTAGTTTTAAAATCATAGAGTAACAATAAACTACTAACTACAGGAAGACATCACAATGCTGGGCTTCTTTAGATTGCAAAATTTCGGTCGTAATTTTTTTAGAAAGTAAACTTTAATTTAAATTGTGCCTAAAATTAGGGCTGCAACTTTGTACTGATGTGTATAACATTTTATATTTCTTATTATTTAAATTTTTTACACAGCAATTTTCGCGAAAATCACTTTATCCGGATCTCACATGCTTCAAAAATGGCACGTGGACTGAAGTTTAGTATGTCTTTATTTTCAAGAATTCTAAGCTTACTCTTGACGCTACAATTTGGGAAGTACAATGTTGTTCATGGCCAGGGCAGTTTCATAACAATTCCAGCTCTTGGCAGAAGTTCAGAACTAGGAAACTTGTATGATGAGCGATCGGGTCAGTTCATCCAGGATTATATATTTACTTCCAAGCAGTCAATTCTATCTCATGTTACAACTGAAACAGTTTCCAATACAACTCAGAAATCCGCAGTTATAAAAAACTTTTCAGACAAGCTTAAATTTTTTGACCTTGACCTTAACACGGCTGTAGACATAATGTCTGGACTAACGCAACCAACAGGATCCGCACAAGTTCTGCAAATTAGGAACAATACAGTTTCTGGCTTATTTATGACAACCTTTGAAACAGTTAAAGAATGTCTCCCATTATTTAAACCTGGATTGAAGGAATTTATTAATCCTAGTTCCCCGAATAGTGCGAAAGCTACACATGTTGTAACCGGAGTTACCTGGGGAGGGCGCAATCTTGTGTCAGTTACATTAAGTAGCACCAACTACACAGTTAAATTACTGCTGAATCACCTAAAAATACTATTGAATGGTCCACAAAATTCATCCGAACTAAGCGGCGGCGGCGACGACAATGATTTTAGCATCCACGTTTATAGCGACGCTCACCAACCGCATAGGTCTTGGAAATCTATGTACAATTTAAGTGAGGCCCACGAAATTTTAAACCAAATGCCTTCAATACTGCAGCACATGAACGGTGGTAAAGGGATTCCACTAGAGTACACACTGACACCTCTCAGCACTGTAAGAGAATATTTTAATCAGCCCAGAACGACGGGTGTCGTCTCATACCCCACACCTGATGTTTTCATTCTGGACATTATCAATGCTGTAGATGACATCCATAACATGAATCAAGAACTTGAAAAAGTCATTTCTGAACTTTCCTTTGAACCAAATTGCACCAATCCTTCCACAGTTAATGAAATCATTAGTTTGAAAGCAAGCTTTGACAACGCCGTAGCCCAGTTTCTACAAAAATTGAGTTCAGTATTGGTTCAATTTAGGTCTGGAATGATCCGTACTCACAATTTATTTGATCTTTTAGCACAATTTAAGGATTCGGAGAATAGTCATGAAAACGTTCCTCATTTGTTAGCAGAGTTTGACCAACAACTGGAAAGTACTAAATTTTGCACTAATTTGCAGAGTTTCTATTCTAATATTAAATACATTGGGACAGGTCAAGGTTTTACACTGCTCAATACAATCAATCAATCAATGGAGTCAAATCACACAATTTACATTTTGTATAAAAAGGACGAATTTGTTCAGAATAAAAGGAACGCATGGAAAGAAAATGTACACACACTTCTCAAGGTACTTGACCAGCCCTACAATACTCGCCTTATTGTAGACTGTGACTCTGCAGAGGCAGATGAGTGCGAAGGGGTGGATGAAATCACATTGCGCCAGATTAAAAATGTGACTGTTACAATAGAAAACGTCGTTGACGAGTTGAAAACTGAGGTGTGCCTTCCAAATGGTAAGTTATGTGATTTGAGATTTATTTACAATCTAATAGATTAACCTGTTGTTAGTAACTTGAATAACCAACAAGGAAAAACTGTCATCAAATCTTAATTTATGTCTGTTAGCTGCACTTATGCCATCTTTTAAAAGTTTGCCAGATATTTTCTGTCGCGGGTCAGAAAATCACTCACGAAGTTTTTAAGAATTAAATATATATTTTGATAGCGCCAACAACTTTCGTCGGATTTTGAAAAATCTTGAGCTTTGGGATTTGGGATCTTTAACATAGTTATTTTACAAAATCCTATTGTTTGGGTTTTTGGAAATTCAAAAATTATAATATTCTACTCAAAATTGTTTTCGAAAAAGCACTTCACAAACCGGGTTTTTTAATAATTTGTATAAAACGTCGGAATTTTTTTAAATTTTAAAAAGCTAGGAAACTTATGTTTGGGTAATCTGCGCTAAATCTAAAATTTTGTAGTAGCTAGAAAATCAGATGAAATGTCAAGGAAATATAAGGCTGGTAAATTCTAAAAATAAAATCATTTTGGTTTGAACTTTGCCATTTTAGGCAACTGACAAGAGAAAACGGCAACATAGTAAACTCATAATTATTTTAAAGAAGCGTATATCCGAAAATCAAATTAATTTTACAAAGGACAGACATAAATTGACTCGATTGAATTTTGCGTTGTTTCATCACAGTGGCGCACCAGTTTAAAAAAATTATAATTTTAAAACTTTGACGCAAATAATTAATATAGTTAACATATATGATTTTGATAAGATTTGAGTTTTTGAAATCCTTAGCCTAACAAGAAAGGCAGCGGATACACTTAATTTTAAAACTTTTAAAAATACAAATTGACTTAAATATTTATGCTTAAAATAATGTCAGAATCAAAAATGTTTTTTTGGGTTAACAAATAGGCACAAGTGTTTGTCTTACATTGAGAGATGCTGCGATATTTTATACTTAAGAGTCATAACACTATGAGAATGCAAGGTTAATTTTTTATTACACACAGGTCAAAGTGTATTAAATCTCTGCAAGCTAAATGAATGTCAAAATGAAGCCTTCTGCAAATTATCCCCAGATTTTACTGATTTTATTTGTAGCTGCCCAAACGGTTTCACTGGAAGATTGTGTGGTAATTAAATTATAAAAATATTGGAAAACTGAAAAAAACAAAAACACTGTTTAAAGAAAACACATTTAATATATTTAGAATTTTGCTAATGCTTGAATAGAAATAAAAGTTGAAGAATGCTGGAATGATGGGGTTCCATGTTCTGACCTTGGAAAATGTGACACTAGAGACGGATCAGGTCTTTTTAGCTGTTTCTGCTCAACAGGTCACACCGGACAATACTGCAATATTAACATTGATGACTGTTTTCCTCATGCTTGTTCCAACGGCGGGACCTGCATCGATGAAATTAATAGCTTTAGATGTGAATGTAGCCCTGGGTTCAAAGGTAATGTTTGTGAGGTAAACATCGATGACTGCAGGGCTGACGGCTCATTAAGTCCATGTTTACATGGCGGAACATGTCACGACAAACTAAATTCGTACTCCTGCGCGTGCGCAGCTGGGTACGAGGGTCTATTTTGTGAAATTGCCACCAACAACTGTGTAGGAAAAGACACGTGCTTGAACGGTGGGAGCTGCACTAGTCAAATTAACAGTTACACATGCATCTGTAGTCCTGGGTATTCGGGAGCCAACTGTGAAATTGATATCGATGACTGCAACATTAACGCTATGTGCATTAATGGTGGAAGTTGCATTGATGAAGTTAACACCTATAGATGCGCATGCGCGGCAGGATACTCAGGGACAAATTGTGAAATTAATTTGGACGAGTGCGCTGTTGAAGAAAACAACTGCGCTAATGGTGGGACTTGTGTGGATGGATTAAATGACTTTACATGCTATTGCACCGCTGGCTACACTGGGCCAAGGTGTGAAACTAACATTGATGACTGCGTGGGTAACCACCGCTGCTACAACAGCGGGACATGCATGGATGGAATACATTCGTACACTTGTGCGTGCTTGCCAGGATTTAGTGGGAAAAACTGCGAAATAAACATAGATGAATGTGCGGGAAGCGCTAGATGTAGCAGTGGCGGGACTTGCGTAGATGGAATCAATACATACACTTGTTTCTGCCCACCAGGGTTTACGGGTAGGGAGTGTGATGGTAATGTAAACGAATGTGTAGGAAATGACCGCTGCTACAATGGCGGCACTTGTTTGGACGGTGTTAATTCCTACAGTTGCAAGTGCGCAGAGGGTTTTACTGGGAGCAACTGCGAAGTGAACGTGGACGACTGCGCTGGGACTGGTAAATGTAGTAATGGGGGCATTTGTATTGACGGAGTGTCAAGCTTTACTTGCTACTGTCCACCAGGCTACACCGGTAGACAGTGCGATACTAATATAAATGATTGCATAGGCAATGACCGCTGCTACAACGGGGGCTTATGCATAGATGGTGTCAATTCTTATAGCTGCAATTGCGCCGCAGGCTATACAGGAAGTAACTGTGAAGCGAACGTGGACGACTGCGCAGGAAAAAATATGTGCTTAAATGGTGGGACATGCACTGATCAAATTAACAGCTACACCTGCATCTGCAGGCCTGGGTACACGGGAAATTACTGTGAAATTAATGTGGATGACTGCCTTAGCAACGATATTTGCTTTAACGGTGGCACTTGCATTGATGGAATTAACACTTACAGATGTATCTGCGCTACGGGTTACACGGGATTAAATTGCCAAGAAAATGCAAACGAATGCGCTGGAAAGACTAAATGTCACAATGGTGGGACTTGCGAGGACGGAGTTAGGGGCTTTACATGCTACTGCGCTCCTGGCTATACTGGCACCAGATGCAATACGCTTTTAAATAACTGCGGAGGGATTAATCACTGCTACAATGGCGCGACATGTTTGAGCGGTATCAATTCCTATAGCTGCGCATGTGATGTCGGGTTTACTGGTAAGAACTGCGAAACTAATATTGATGACTGCATTGGAGGAAAATGCAGTAATGGCGGGACTTGTGTTGATGGTATTAACGGCTTTACTTGCTACTGCGCGCCTGGTTATACGGGAAGACAGTGTAATACTAATATAGATGACTGTGCAGGAGTTAACCCATGTTATAATGACGGGACCTGTGTGGATAAAGTTAATGGATATACTTGTACTTGTAAAGAACTTACACATGGAGACCGATGCGAACGTGAGTTACCTATTTAAATAATTAGGGTATTAAATATCGAAACATACAATTTAATCAAAGTCCGCTCAGTACAAGTACCACACAAATACATGATCCAATTTTATTTGCAGCTAATATTTAGGCTAACGCTCAAGGTACTATGCACAATAGTTTTTTTTTCATATACTGTAGATGCAACATGTGATGGGAGCTACAACAAGGGATCCTTGCAAGTGGTCAAAGCAGAAAGTATGAACACAACATTTTTAAAAGAATTACAGTCTAATGTATTTAAATTATATACAAGTTTACGTTAATTTACGTGACTGATAATATTATGTTTCCTACTCCTAACTTACTCATTATATCTGCATAGGTGCAGTATATGACATAGAATTTACAAACAACGTCATTGTGAATATGCTAAAATAACTTTATGTTTTAAATAGACTGCGGTGGTCTAATAGCGTTCCCTAACTATCCTTCCAGCTGTGAGTCTGCCTTTCTTTTTGACTACAAAGCCGATACTATGTTTAGTGGCAAAAAAAAGTGCTTGTGGACATTTGAAGGAACTAAACAACCTGATGGAAACGGTAATTTGCAAATTCGCGTTGCTATATCATCCGTATGCATGGGAAATATGCATGAAGGTGCTGCAATTTCGGTTCTTAACTGGAAGTATGATAGTACTGCGAAGCAGACAGAATTAAAATTGTATAACAACCAATTAAGGTAAGGACAATGCAGGATATTCTTCCTTAGGACGTATAAAAACTAAATTTATTTGAAGCCCCCAAACTTGATATAATATGTGTTTAAATGTATTACCCAATAGTTCCTGCAGTTTTTATCTGATTTTAGTTCAATATTTAAAATTTTGTAATGCATTGTATATACACAAAATATTTGGCTTCCTTTTGCATAGGTACATAAAGTATTCAGTCCTAAATGAAGTTGTTTTTATTTTGTCTAAAAGCATATTATCTAAAGCAATACATTTTTATTCAAGTAATTTCACTTATGTGCATAAAAACCTCCCCCACTTAAAACTGTGGGATAAAGTGAAGCTACCCGTAAAGTTTACTTTACCCATATGAGTGACCTCTGCTTGTATATTCGTCCAACTGCGAAGTTCATATTTTGACGCAATAGCGCGCGCAATTTCAAAATATTGAATTTTTTTAATTCACCGCGCTCTAGCTACTACAATTTTTTTTCAATTTTCATAATAATATTCAAAATACAATATCAATACATATGAGTTTATCTAAAAATTAGTTTTAGGGTGTTTGAAAATTCTAAAAGGTGTAATTAATCTTTATCTCTGAGACCCAGAAGCTTCATTGAATGTTTGTAAAAACAAATTTAAATTGTTTAATTTTATAACATCCTTTTATAACGTTTTAATTAAACTCATAAACTTACAAAGATATGAAAATTGGAGAAAAATTGAAGGAGCTAAAGCTCAGTGGCTCAGTTAAGCTCAAACAAATTAATATTTTTGAAATTGCACGCGCGATTTTGGCGGAGAAAGTAAATTTGCAATGAAGCTACTATAATAGCGGAGGTCACTCATATGAGTAGTAAGTATCACACATTCTGGGTAGTTTAGCTTTATTTTGTAGTTTCAAGCAAGGTACTGTCAAATCGGGCCAGGCTGGACCGTAGCCAATTAAGCATATCTGACACAGGTGAGTAGGCCGCGCATGCTTTTAACATCTATCCCATGTAGAACCTCCTACAATATGACATCATACAAAATTCACCAATAAATAAAATCATTAGTAGTATTTGAACGAATTACGCGGGTTTATCAAGGATCAATCGAAACTTTATGTGTTATACTGCAATGGTGAATTTTGTATGCTGCCATATAGTAGGAGGTTCTACATGGGATAGACGTTGAGAGCATGCGCGGCCTACTCACGTGTGTCAGATATGCTTAATTGGCTACGGTTCAGCCTGGCCCGATTTGACAGTAGGTCACCATACTAACCGGAATTATATTATAAGCAATCTCATGATACCTTTTATGAAATTATTCTAAGCTATTTTTTGAGGTTGAGTAAAATTTCTAACATTTCTAATGCAGAAAAAAGTGCGCAGATTTTTCTGTTTTTCCAAATTTTTATTGCGCTTAAATTTTTATGCATATTAAAGATTTGAAAAAAAAATTGTTTTTCTGAAAATCATAAATAAAGCTTTTGCAAATAATCAAAAGCTTAGAATTTTCTTGCATCCTGTAATTTCTTTTTAAAAGACAATTGAGTCGAATTTCAACATTTATCAAACACACTAGAAGTAAAAGGATTTTAGCAGCTGGGTAGGTCGGCGTGGCGGGGAAGATAAATAAAAGCCCTCATAAAATTAATTTTTTTAGAATTTGGAATGTTTTAAAATCCACCGCGCTTTAGTTACTAAATTTTTTTTTGCATTTTTTTTTAATTTGAAAGCTTCACTACATTGCAACGATCTGCAAAGTATTTTTACGATTTATTACATTATTTTGTTTTGTGAAAATAAACATTTATATTTATATAGTTTCAAACGTCAAGTCCAATAAAAAGAACACAGTGGTGTTTTCTCTGCATTATAATTTTTTAAACTTAGGACAACTCTAAAAATGGATTTTAACAATTTAGTGAAAGATTCCGCGATGTATTTTTCTATATTGGCTATGTTAAAATATTGTAATTTAAATTTCTAGCTCTAGATACCCATACTTATACGTTCGCGAATAAAACACTATGAATTTGGTAAAGCACGCTTGCTCAATAACCAACAATTTGATGACTCACATTATTGCACCCCTCTGACAGATTGTATTGCTCCAACTATAAACGTTTCTGAATTCTTTACACACATAAGCAAACTAGATTGTTCTTTAACTTTTTAACTCTTTTAGGAGACCCGGTGATTCTTATTTAAGTGAACCTGAGGACCTTAAGGTGTTTTTAAGTTACACTTCAAGTGGTACACCAGGACTTGGATTTTTAGTTAAAGTCGAACTTTTGTCCTGCAATTCATATTGGTGGGGGATAAATCATAATATTATTGGACCAACAAGCTCAACTTCTAGCACACTTTGGGAAAAAAGATGGTTAAATGATCCATGGCTTAATTCAGTTGTTGTGAACCCTCAGTCTTCATCGAATACTTTGAAACTCGAATTTAAAACAATAAAAACATCTGCTTGTGAATACGCTGATATCTTGATGATCTATGAAATCATAACCACGGACAAGGACCCAAAGATAGTTGAAAGGTTGGGAAACATGACTATTTAGTTTTAATGATGTAATAATATTTAATACTAAATGAGCGAGTATTTGCATACAAAACGTTAACAACTGAATATACTTGACTTTTCAGAATCTGCACAACACGGGATGCTACATACACAACACGCTATAACCTATATAATCCCATATTGGCCCTAATCGAAGTATCTTATTACTCAGACATTTATCTTATGAAATTTACTTGGAGTTGAAAGCAACGGTTTTACATTTTTCTTTATGTTTTACCCGTTTTTTGGTGAATTGTACGTTTCAGAAAATGTATACAAGATTATGAATTTATGTACATAGTGGCTAAATTCTAAGTTGTTTAAGTTGTAGTAACAAGGTGTAATAAAAAATTAACCTTTGACTGCCATTGTCACATTTCATTACAATATAATGACTTTAATCGGTGTCATATTTAGCATACAAAATTGAGACTATTAAACAACACTTAACAGCCTGGACTATCATTTGTAGCATAATTTATTAGAATTGGGAGTTTAAATAGGCGGATCGGAAGTTAAGCGTGATATTCAAGAATTGGCAGTATGGTTAAATAAATGCATGAAAAATATTCTCTGTAGTAGAGTAGGCAGTACTAATATTATTTTGTGTGAATTTTAGTTTTGCATGTAGTTATATATTTTAACATTCATAAAAATTAATATTTTACAACTGCAACTTGCAACTGCGCATGTTTTTAACCAAGTCAAAGTAAAAGCAAGCAAACATAAATTTTATCTATTCTTGTATGTATTTTGTCCGAAACAAATTACTCCACTGCCTGTTCTACCCACGTAACTTCTTACTGCCACCTCGTACAAAACCTACAATGCCAATTTTAAATATGACACTAAACTGCCAATCCGTCGCTTAAATCTGCATATCATATCCTACTTCGGCCATCATCTAAGATTGCTCAGGACTATAAACTATAATCATACATTCACATCAGATAGTATTTGACAATGTAGTAATTATGTATTTTCCTTATACTTTCTAGTCGATGCATTTATTAGTAACAGAAATACTTTTATAGCAAAAAGGGAAATGGCAGTTTTTAAAAGTTTTACGGTAGTGGCAGGCATTTATTTAAGAAATTAGCAAATCGGCAGTGTAGGCAAATATCAAATTTAAATTTATAAAAATTACAATTTTAATTTTATTACTACTAGAATAATTTTTAGATGCTGACGATGAGCTTGAGCATCTATTCGAATGGCTATGTCCGTCTGTCTGTCTGTTCTTTATGCACTACAGGTCACAGTTTTCAAGCGATGTTCTTCGAAACAGATTAAAACGGCCACAAATGCGAGGAAAAAGTGCCTTATTGTTTTTAGGGTTGATTGGATTTGCAGGTTACGTTTCTTAGTTGATTTTTATAAAATTTACAGTTTTGTGATCGTTACAGTATTTTTCAAAAATTAATTTTTAGGAATTTGAAATTTCAAAAATTTAGTTTGTTTTTCAAAATTGCGTTATTTTCAAGGCAATACATTTTGATTTCATCAAAACTCTGTATCTTCTTTAATTTTTATACGATTTTCAAAAATATTAAATTTTTTCCATCTTAAAAATGGAATCTAAAAATAAAATTCAGGGTTTTTTAGGATCAAATTAAATTTTTTAAAAGGTATAAATGTTAAATAATTTTGATGTCCCATTAAAAAAACGCATTTTCAAAAAAAAGCAAAAGTTTTGAATTTTCAAGTTTCAAACGGCTAACAAGAGAATGACGCAACATGATAAACACTTTCAAAGAGACCCATTTGAAGCAATCAGGCTTTTTTTAAATAGCACAGATTCAAAGTAATTTGAGTGCACTTTGTTATGTCCAGTGAGAATGGCCAGCCAAAATTTTAAAGAATTCAAATTTTAAAACTTTTCAGCGCTATAACTTTTACAGTTTTCATTCGATTTTGATGAAATTTGAGTTCTTCGGTTCGGATGCTAAGTTACTTTTTAAAACCATTATTACAGGAGCTTGTAAATTTTGAACATCCTGAGTTGTTTTAAAAAAATATGAATTTTTTAAATCCTGGAATTCATTCTTGGAAAATTTAGTAAAATTTAAAAAACTTCAAATTTGATCAAAATCATATTAGAATTTTAGGGTTCTAGTGCGGCAAGTTTTAAAGTTTAAATTATTTTAAACTTAAGCGGGTCATCTTGGCCAAATAACGCCAAATTCACTCGAATGGCTTTCGAAAAGTAGCTTTAATATTGTGAAATGAGTCTATTAGAAATATAGTTGCATCATGTCGCTTCATTCTCTTGTAAGTAGGTACTCCTAATTCATACCGCACTATGTTAGAGGTCAACGAGCTTTTGAACTATTTCAAATAATTCTCTTTATAAACGTTTTTCGCTAAACACATTATTACCTTAGTAGTTTATTGAGGAAACACCTTAAGTCCACTAAACTTAATGAAATCACTGAATATTAAAATACTCCGGAATTGTACACACAGTTAATAATTTCACGTACCTACTAATAATAAAAGCAAAATCATTCGTTCATTGATATGTACAATGTAGCAGGGGTTGTAAATCCCGTCGTGCAACTTAACATATACAATTTATATAAATTCAAAAATGCTAAGTTTCTGACATAAGGAGCAGTCAAATCAAAAAAATTATAGTTAAAAACGTTTTAAAATGTAATTTCCAGTTTATCACAGAAAACTAGATTGAATTTAAGGCAAAAATGTGGATTTTAAATTTCTCAAAATTTTGAAAATTTAAAATTTTATTTTGTTGCTACTTTTACGTTTTTTTCAAAATCCTGCAAAACGCTATTATATATTTTTGTTTTTAACCACTGTAAAAAGTTCTGTTCAAATTCGTTTATATTTGTGGACGCTACGGCTGGGGGAACCTCCACTCAGAATACACTTTTACCATATTTCAGACCCTAACTGCACCTCTTGGGGGAAAATTAGAAACTCTATATTTGGCATATTAGTATGATTTCTGGGTATAGTATTTAAAAAAAATGTAAACTCAAAATTACTAACCATCGAGAAAAGTTCATTCCGGTCAATAGAATATAAGCTCTTTAGGGTTTCGGGCAAGCGAGAGGATCTGAGGTAAATTGAGACAACCAGGATAAGTACAACGCAAAATACAACGAAAATCAGGGCTAAGTAACACACTTGGAGGTAACTGGAAACACCTCAGGGAGGGGTGAGTGGCGACACTTAATGCTGGAGCAAGTTGACCGAGGTTGAGCGGCTTGAGCAGGTTGAGGGGCGGTCCTCTTCAATGTTCCCCATAGGGCAAAACAAGAATGGACAATGTGCTTGTGAGCACCGAGAATATGATTGAGAACCGGAGAAAAGTGCTTCTGATCACAAAAAAGGTAGTCTTGAGCCAAGGCCAGGTGCTCTGGAGCCGAGGTAGCTGGATAGATGGAGTCTCAAAGCGACCGACGTCAAAAAATTAGGGCATGGAGCAACAATGACACGGTACCTCCGGTCTGATAGCTGAAGGAAATGAGCAAAATTGACAGTTATCCTTCGGTATGAAAACGGAGAGCAATGAGCAACGCTGACGGTACCTCCGGTTTGAGAACTAAAAGCAATTAGCTCCTTCTTATGGTCTGGTGGCGGTCGTCATCTTGGAGGTCAATAAGATCCAGAGGACAATCACAACAGCAGAGTAATGGTGACCAATGATGCAATTGCTTGACTACATACAAAGATAAAAACAGCACAAGCAGGTCATATGGCAGGGTTTAGTAAATGCGGACCCGAAGATTAATGCACGTAACGATTATTGTGAGATTACAGATAGATTATTTAAATTATGACGTATTTTATTGACATTAATTTGACACACACTATTAATCATGCCCTATAGAGAGAAAAAACATTAGTTACAATTTAAAAATAGATATGAGGAAACTTCATGGTATAACAAATTTAAAATTCATCTGTCTTTAGTTATAATTGATTAAAGTAAAACTGACAAGTAACATAATTATAATTATGTGAATTTACTTTTATAATATTATTGCATACACAATATTAAGAGAGAAGAAATATAGTTATTAATGGTATTTAAACTCACAAATTGTGAAGTTAAACAAACTTTACAACTCAATTAAAATTAATGTAAACTTTGGTTTACTACCAATAGGGTTGGCTATCTTTCCGATCTCGATTTTTTATGCCCGACACATATTTTACTTTTTAAACTCCTGATAAACTCTTTTATTCCCTGTAAATTTCCTCATTTTAAAACGTCCAATAAATTCCTAATTTTTGAAATAAACTCCCAATAAGCTTCCAATTTTTTGCTTTAATTCCCAAAAGATTCCTAATTTTTTATTTATGTAAATACGTAAATATTGCTTTTTTCTCCAAAGTTGAAGCATATACCTAGATAATTTAAAATGACAAACCATATCAATATCACTAAATTAAAAGCGTAGCCAGAAACATAATTTAGTTGCCAACACGTGTTACATACAACCAAACAAGATGAATTATTATGTTATGAGCCTAACAATATTTATTACAATGAATAGTAATTATACACGGGTAACTGTGGTCAGGCGGTTAGCTGTTGTAACTGTACTTTTTAAAAAGGAAAAATTACAACTGGACAACTGAAGTTTAAATTATATTATTTTTATTTTACCAAAGAATAAGGCTTAAACTTTATTTTGAGATATGCTGCGGCTGATTTGTTAATTAACCGACATATATGCTATATATTTATGTTGTTTATGTTTATTTATACGGAATTAAAGAAAAAATGACCACATTAAAGTTAAATTATCTGAGTATTTGAGTCTTTTGTTGCATTTTTAATTATTAATATTTTAAATTCTTTAATTATACGCCTAATACATAATTTAAATTGCCGGTGCTAAAATTAGGGAATTTATTTTTTATTCCTCGTAATATAAATTCCCAAAACTCTGAGAATACTTCCACTCCCAATATTTCTTAATTCCACGGGGAAATAAAAAAATAGCCAACCCTTATTACCAAAGAGCTATTATTAATGTAAATCAAAACATTTTGAGTTTTGTATTTGTTTTTAGGATTGGCATCAATGTAATTCAGCAATTTACATTTTTTAGTGATGTTCTTGTGTTTAGTTGTTAGAATATCTCATACTTTTTCATTTGACATTTTAATTTCAACAAATGGAGACACATGATCCAAATTTCGAAGACGTTTTTGGAATTATATCGAGTTAAAAGTTTTCATTATTAAATGCATATTTAAAAAAAATTATATTCAGAACAATCTAGAAGTTGCGTAAGAACTAAGCTGTTTAATAACGAAAGATCTCACATACACATGCACTTTAGATATTAAATAAATATTTTTGTGTTTAAAATGTTTAAATGTCGGTTGTAATTGAATTGTAATAAAGTGTAAGAAAGTACCTTCCTTTTCTTCCACGCTCCAACTACGGGAACGAAAAACAAATATTATTTTTGTCCGGTGATTTATTTTCTTAAATTCGTGAAGAGCCGTTACTTCCGAGGCAAAATTTAATTTTAGGCATCCACCAAATTGGATTTTGAATTCCTTTAAATCTGTAAATGCAAAACAAATCATATTAGTTGTGCTTTTTTTAGGTTTTGGATTCAGTCGCAACACCAGGGGGGGGGACTGGTTACTTTAAGGGCCCAGGAATTTTTAATGACGGGGTTTGGTGATTAGGAGGCCCACACTGAGCCAAGGGACCCAAGGCTCCCTTTTAAGTAATGTATAAAGAATTAAGGGCCCATCAGGAATTTCCTGAAATTGCCTATGGCCAGTCCGTCCCTGCGCAACACTTGGCTCGTAGTTATTAATTTAAGCTAATTTTTCGCGCATTCAAACCAACTTACTCTGACAGTCCCCGATGTATGGCATTGTACGTTCAAAATTTAGCCCTGGACGTGACTTCGAAGCAGTGCAAGTTGCGTTACTTAGTTTTGAACATACTTTAGACAAAATCCCAGTTAAGAAACTGTCAATGACATTTGTCTCTGAATTTTGACCTTGACACAGTTCAAACATATAAAATTTTTTCTAGTTTAGGAAATGCCGTCCAGAACCAGTTGGAAAGGCTGCCAGAATTTTCACCGGGAATCTCTAAATGTGAAACATTTGGAAATATTCCAGACAATTTGCTCTCACAACGAGGACCACAAACTGTGTCCAATTTCAACTTGGTCACTGTTGACAGAGTATCGCCCGGAAAAGGTATTTCTTGATCTGATTTCGCTCGGGGATGCTCCAGGACAAAGAATTTCATCAGCTTGTCAGCATTAGCATTCATTCTTCCCATATGCAAATTTACTTTTTGAAAACGTGGAAAATAATTTGCTGGAATGTTGCTATTATTTTGACTGTGCAAAGCTAGCGTTCTAAGATTACTAACAGAACTAGCGGCTGTTACTCCTTTGAGGATAGCCCTTCGGACTCAGTATACGTGACATTTTTTTTGTAATATGTAAGTACAATGTTTTTTTTAACAAATACGAACAAAATTGCAAAATGTATAAGTAGCATTTAGCAATTTTAAAATACATTGAGTTAGAACATTTTACATTTTTAAAAACATGTAAATAGAATATTTTACAATTTAAAAAAATACATAACTGCTTAAAATATATTGTAATTTTCAAAAACTCTTAATTAACATTTTACGCATGTTACTTATTTCGTTTTTTCTTCTTTTTCATAAAAATCTTTCTTTTATTGTAGTTTTGTTGAATCTATTAAAATACAAAAATATTTAAATATTCCTAAATTAAGTTCATTCGTTTTCAAGTAAGAGAAAAATATTTTATTAAAAACAATAAATAGCAAATTACATTACCAAAATTTATAGATACTTTATTAGCGTCAAGTTTCATCACTACAACATTATTTAATTATTTATCCCCAATATTAAATATTTAATAGAAATACTTATTTTCTATCAGTTTTAATTTGAGCCAGAATGAGTTTTAAAGTGGCGATAGAGACTCATTTTTTATTTGAAGACAGAGTCACAATTTGGGAATGAAGGTACTAATTATTTATGTTATTATCTAAAATCAGGAGCATCCTCCTCGCGAACAATTTGAGCGTAGGATCTAACAATAAGAGATCCAAAGCAGCGCTCTTCATATTCTTCAATCTCATCATCATCGTATATATTCTCTTCAATCTCTTCAATGTTCATCCCTTCATCAAAATTGTCCACGTTTTGATTCTGAGCGACATCATTATTTCCGTCTTTAAAAAATGAATTGAATTAAAATCAGTAAGTTGACATTTTACTGAAGGCGTAATCTCCCGTGACTCGGGTTCCAAATTCAGTTAATAATTATCTCATGTGTAAACCTTAGTTTTAGTTCGTTCAAATCTGCCGTGGTGTAAAACAAATTTTTCTTTCAATATTAATTATTAAATTGACACAAAAAATGTAATGCTAATTCCCCTAAAATAATTCTCTAAAATTGCGAAAATCTGTTGCTGGGAACTTGTAGGAGCGAGAAATTAAATCTGTTAATTTTTCTAATTTGTCTCTGCTCATTCTTTTTCTGTTTCTCCTCAAGACAAGACTTGTTTGGATCCTAATCTATTTTGACCGCAACAAAGCACGCAACCATTTGAAGCAAATTACTTGTGGCTACGTCACGCCAAATTTTATTCACAAGTCTGAAGTTCAACAGATCTTTAGTGAAAATCCAATAGCTGCTCAAAACTAACAATAGTGTAACCAGAATAGTTAAATATCATTATTTTCTACATTTTACATTTCACTATTATAAAGCGATTATGCCAAATATTGATAGTTGTTTATATTATGTAAGCATATAATTATATATTTCCGAACTGAGCAAGATGACAGCAATGATATCAGACATTTATATTATGCTCTACGATATTATTTAAACATAATTATTTTAAGTTAAAAACAAAATACATATACGTATTATTATTGTATGGCATGTATATGCAGCTTCAAAATCATTTTTATTCGAATTATATATGAATCTTTTATACTAAGATATAAATTAATGCCAGTAAAATAGTTATACATTATAATGATATCAATAAAATGTATCAATGATCTCATCCACACGGAGAATTTATGCTATTCCATTTATATGAATAATTATAGCAATCTCCACAATATAACGATGTAATGATATGAGAGGGGTGAGAATGATGAAAGTATATTATGAAAGATTGAAAATAAGAAAATTATGTTGTGTGAACTGTATGTCAAAGGGGGATTGTTTCGATCAAAATAATGCCTTGTTGACATGGGGTGCGGATGGCATTAAAATTAAAAATATGATTGTTTGTGTCTTGCAGTGACGTGATTTAATATGAATCTAAGCGCAACGGGGGAGGACATTCCACAGGGCATATTCGATATAGGTATGCTGAATGTCTTGCTCCAATGCATAGTTTGTCAGTCAGGTAGATTTTGGGAAAAGAAATAGTATGGGAATTTATAGTACGTAAGAGTGTACTATGTGTTTGAGATAAAATATTATACTTACTTAAAATTATATATCCATTTAATCGTTAATTTAATTTCGTGGATCACAATATAAAATACTGCTCAAAATATATGGTCTTACGTTCCAAAAGTACTAAATATACTATACAACAATATGTACAGGGATAAATCCCTTTAAAATAATTTATCTACGTTTATATTAGCTGTCTAATTATTATGATGGATCTCACTCATGACTTGCCTTAATGTTGTAATTAACCCTTATTGATTAATATCAAGTCTTACACATTCTTACATTATATTTATATGAACATTTCATGTTATATCAATGATCAGGGGTTCGACCACTGCATTTCCCAGGAATTGCTGAGGGCAGCGATCGCTTAGCGGGGGAGTTATGTAACCAGAATAGTTAGCAGTGTTCGAACCCCTGCCACACATAGTATTGAAGGGTTGACGGAGCACTCTGACGGTGAAGGAAAATGAAGGGACGGTGAAATTGGAGTTGGAGGGAAAAAGGAGCAGGACAAAAGAATTTAGCCATTGGCAAAGACGCCATTCCAAAATTATTATTTTTGGTAGTAGCCAGTGCCAGTAATACAGCTTAGTCTCCAACGAACATTTTAGGAGGGAACAGAGGGGACAAGACTTGTCCGTAGTCAGGAGTCAGTAGTTGTAGTCTTTCTTTTCATTTTCTGTTCCATTTTCTTGGTTTCTAATTTCGGGGACTTGTAAAATTATAAAGTGAACTTTAATTTAACTTGTCAAGTTTCCGAAACCAGTTTTGAACGTAAGTAGAAGGTCAGTTCAAATCCGATCAACTGGGTATTCAAAGTAGAGAGTGTCAGTTTGGTTCTGAAGTTCGTTCCTTTGTCCGTCAGTGTCGACCGTAATCAAAGGAACTGATTAAACTATAATTAAAATACATGATAATATTAATATTATATAATACACATATTTACTTAAAAAGCATAATGTGAGCCATAAGTGAAAGTATGTATCCACCAAAATGTCGTAAATGTTAGAATATTGTGTATGCGTTGTGATGAAATTAGATATGTACCTAATCTGAGTATAAGAGTGAGTGCGGCAAATTAAAATAAGCCATAGACCGTAACCACATGAGTAGCATTTCGTCATAATTATTTATTTTAGTATTCATAGGTATTCATTTTACCCGAGAATAATATTTAAGAATACATACATGGCGATAATTGAACTTAAATCTATAATATAGGTACGCGCGCGCCGGCATATTATAAGTATTTGGCCATCAATATTTGTTGATTTAATGTTTTCATGTGTGTAGTAATAGGGTCAAAGTGGCATTCGTTATACTCTGAGTTTAGGGAGTTTTGGGAAGGGAGTATGTACAGCTATCCGGAAGTATAGAGGAGAAACTTCCTAATAACTTGAGGACGTCGGAAACCCTCATGTTTGAAGGTGCGGGGGCTTTCCCTTTATAGTTCCGAATATAGTTGGAAATTTCCAGAATTTTCGGCCGGGAATTTTGGGAGTTTGGAAGGTAGGTAGTTTGACAGTTTGACATTTTGAGAAAAAATTTTAGGAGTGTACGAAGAGTGTTTGTTAAGAGTTTGACAGGAAATTGTGGTATTTCATTTTTAATGGTGCCACGCAAATTTTGAAAAGTGTTTTTAGAGTTGTGTAAGAGTTTTTAAAAAGATTTTGCGGTGGCATAGTAGGTATTTACGGCAGTTTATTTATGGTGAGGCATATGTACACATATGATTACATGTTGACTTATTAATGACCACGGATAACGGGAACAGGAGGTAGGAAGTGAAAGGAGAGATAAGTACAACTAACCAAAAGTATATTTTAGCTGGACACATCGTTTGAAGGGAGAGAGTGGGACATAATTTATTTTACTTATTCATTTTTCATTCCTTCATTTTTTTAGACGGTGCATCGGTTTCCAGTAAGCAGCATCGGACAAGCATAGCAGTTTTACATATTTCATTTCCTCAAAGGAGCTTATCATTTTCTTTCAAAGGGATAGCAGCTTCAATTTATTCAAAAAGGAGCTCAGTAGTTCAGTAGTAGCAGTTTTGTAGAAGCATCATCCTTAAGCTGGTCATCGTCGTATCATTTCGTTGTCATCAAGGGATTAGTCCTGGAAAATGGTACAATAAAATACTAATATAAATAAGTAAGACTAATTATATTTAGTATTTATCAGCTAGGGAATTAGAGTAGAATAGATAGGCTGAAAGGCCGCATGAGTGGTTTAGTTGTGTGTGACCCTACCGTCACTGCCAAGCGTAGTCAATATACTATCTGAAAGTAACACCAACCCTGAAATTAAAATAAGTTAAAATATTTACATTAAATTATATTCATTTTTTCACGTGTAAAGAACTTAACAGTCGTGACTTTTATGTACTACATTTTAATTCTCTCTTGATTTAACATTCTAATTTTCGTCTAGTAGATACATAAATTGAATTATAACTATTCATGACAAATTACTTTATAATGATTCGATAACGAAGGGTTGAGGGTCACAGTCAGTGGTGTAGAGGCAGATAATTATTCAGGCAGAGCAGAATCGACTTGAAGCGGATTACTTCGAGGTGAAATTATTCGTTTGACTGATTGGTATTTCAACTTGAAGTACTTACCTTAAATTTTCCAACGGCAAAGTTCAGATAAATGGTCATGGTCTTGAGTACTGAGTTCCCTCTTGAATAATTGATTTCCTTTGTGGACCTTTTACAAATTTTGAATATCTTACTTGTCAGTAAGGCTCATTATCAACATTAATTTGAATCAATTCTTTTAGAATATATATACCTACCTGAGTGACCATTTTTCTCAAACCTGATATATGTACGTATCAATATCTTCTTTTAGAGGACTTTTTGAGTTCTGGTGCATTCATTCCAAACCATGGTAGTTCTTTAGTTACGCATCGATACCTTTGTATGAATATTTACATACGAATTGAATAATTTTATTTCAATACAATTCTATTTAAGGATTCAACCAATCGGAGTTGATTTAATGAGTTTAGTGTATGAGTTGGGGGTTTCCATAATTATTCATCATTTGTATTGCGAGGTGAGATATCCTTATTTGAGCTACGAGTCGTTCATTTTTCTTTTATTGGTGTGGTTGCTTTTCATGAAAAATTTTGTAATCATTACATTAAAATAACACTGAACTTTAAGTTTCGAGTTTGTTTCCACGAAAGTTCAGTCAGTAGTGGCGCATCGATCAGTCGTGACATCGGTTAACTAACAATCAACAATCGAGTTTTCATCAAAAACCTTAACTTATTAAGCAACCATCAAGCATTAATTGAGTTAAAAGTTAATATACCAACTTTACCATCAACACTGTGCTACTTACAGACCTTTTGGGATTTCGACCGAGTGTAAGTATTCTCGTAGAAAAATTCTTTGGTGTTTTATTAATTTAATTGGTGTACTATTGGCTAAATTCGTGGTGAGTAATTCACTTACCTGTTGAGGATCATCAAATATTCCAGAATACCTACATAAGAGTAAGAATTCACTTGATTTTTCAGATTCATATTTCACATTAAATTACTTTTCACGTTTCAAATCAATATTCTTCAATTTCATTATCGGTTTACAAACTAAAATCTTACAAAATAATTACATCATTAGTCATTTATAATATTATAAGAGTTAATCAAAATTTTTCAAATCATACACTCGTAATTCAGAGTTGATATATCATTTTCGTTTCCTTTTTACACCCATTTTCAAAACAATTTAGTACAAAATTAATTTGAATTCAACTGTTACAAGTAAAAGTAATTATTTTTGATTTTAAGTAGCAACTGGATATTTCGTTAATTTTGCTGAAAAAGTGTTGGAGTGACTGTGGATTTAAGGTTGGTCAGCGATATGAGATATCAACAGACATCGAATAGCGAGAGAGAACGTTAGTTTCATCCAAGTATTTATCTGTAATAAGAATTCTTTCTCATTTAATTTTCCGAGTTTTCATTTTCTTTTATTAAAAAATGTCTAGTAGGGAGCAGATCAAGAGATTAGTAGCGGATCTTATGATGAGGGACCATGAGCTTATAAAAGGGGAACTTAGAGGTGTTAAGGATAGTAAGGATAAGGAGCGGGAGGGCAAAGTAACCAAACGACCTAGCCCTACGGTCACATTTTGTCCCGGGTTCCAAATTTATGAGGGGTATATCGATATTAATCGGGAATGCTTAGAAGTCTTTACAGACTATCCCACCTTACTTGGTCCAATGGCAATGCAAAGATGGTTCCGCTTGCTGAGTGTTTGGTATAGTTATATGCCTGTGTTGAAAAGTATGGCCAAACCATTGTTCATGAGGTTAACCGAAGACCCAATGTTCATGATTGACAATGAAGATGATAAGACAATCGCTTCAATCAAATTCCACATGAGTAGGGCACCATTGAGAGGCCACAAAGGCACTGTGGATGAAATAGCATCATAGTGTGTCGGTAGTACCGGCCAGTCTACGTTGGCGATCATTTCTAAAAATGGTCCCCATGATAAAATTTGCCCTGTCCCCGAAGAATTGGCAGTCCAAGGTTGGAGTGTGAGTCACACTGAGTGCCAAAATATAATTCACGGAGGGCAATTGTGTCATTTCTTGTTGATGACACGTCATCATGACGGAGTTAAGGATGAACGTGCCTTTTTCCATTCGGTTACTCCAATACTTGTAGGTTGCCTGGTGAATTTAAATCCTCTATCTCGAGCTATCCCAACATTCGGTCGGTATGTCGATGAAATAGAGGACATGCTAAAACGGTTGAGTAATGGTGGCCCATATGCTTTTCAGATAGTAAGGCGAGTTAATTTCAGACTAGTGGCACTTGAGAGTAAGGAAGAACAAAATTCATTATTCATTGGCATCAAGGAGGGTGGCATATTTTCAGATATGCTTCAACTTCAATTTGGAACTCAGGGTTATGGGACAATTATAATGGACGTAAAGATGGGTCGTTTGAATACCGAGGCAATGCTGAGACCACCCAATGAGCATGTATATTTTGAGGTCTATACGACAAATGCTCGCATCGATGTAGCTCGTGGAGAAATAGTAGAACTCAGAAGCGATTCCAGTTCAGATAATAATGAGGGAGATAGTCAAGATGCAGATAGGGATGCAAATGTTGATTTAGGCATCGATGAACTGATTACGCATGCATACACTAGTACTAGCTCACAGGCTATACCTTCGGCTCCACTTCCAGAAAGCGAAGTAGTTGATAGTAACGTAGATGCGAATATCATTCAACACTGTGACCCACAAAGTCCTTATTTTATTCCACGAAACAGAATCCAGGACAATATTGAGCTAGATGAGTCCCGCCTCAAATATAATTGTTCCATAGGCAGTACTTATATGAATTGGCATGAGTGGTTGATATTCCAGGGAATTGAGATCACTGTTAGTGGTAACGTCGACAAGCATCCACTTACCTGTTCAGAAACTGTAGACCAAACAATTCCGGTAGGAGTTACTCAGAGAGTAGGGGAGTACTTACATGGGGAGTTTACAATACAAGAAACCTTGTTGGAGGACATGTTCCATGTCACAGTCACTCCACATTTTGTGAAACTCAAGGTATCCACTGCATACTTGAATCATCTCAATCCACGAATTAGAGATGGGAACATTATGTTTTATTCCGATGCATTTAATAAGGAAATGGATAAAATTGAGGATCTCGAAAAAGAGATGTGGCAGAAGGTACTGGGGAAAATGATGCATCACAACCAGACTTCTATTAGTGGTGATAACCAGTACACGTATCTTTGTGCGATGAATAGGTCCAAGGTACATGGTGGTGATTTTAGAGAAATAATTATTCACGAAGTCGAAATCCCAGAGGTGGAGAGCGAATATCCTCCAGTAGTAATTGACGGTATTACTTATTGTAACCCAGCGTCTTGTGATTTCGTACCTCGTGACGAAATCAATAATCCCATGAACATCGATGATCGAAGATATGAGTATAACTATGATACAAACTCCAAGTACATGGACAAAGAGGAATGGCTAGAGTACCAACGTATTAGTAATCTAGGCAATGTGTATGAGGATGTACATCCATTGACGTGTAATAAGAATGTTCCCGAGCCATCACAGCCCAAAGAACCCCTCGAAGCGACTGTGGAAGAATTTATTCAGTTAGGCGAAAGATTAGAAGTTGATCCCAAGGTCCACATTCATTTGTCCCAGGCTATGTGTGAAAAGATGGTTCACGCCATAGATGGTAAGGATCCCTTTGTAGTTTTCGCGGATCCGGTTCCCTCTAGGACAAGTGTCGAGCAGGTGAAGGCTTGGAATAAGATTTTGGAACAAATTGTTCACCAATTTTAACGGGTGAGACATCCACCAGCAGGCAAACCTGAGTATGCACTAACATTCAACGGTATTGTTCCCACACTCACCCACGTCGGTCAGGAAGAGGATCCTACTAAGCTGGCAGGATGTACCGAACATAAGATTAAAGCAAAGCGGATCCCATTCAAACGCCCCAGGCGGGACATTCGGGAGAGTCTCCGGAATAGACTATTGGAACAGAAGAGAAACCGGAAAGGAACTGGTTGGGATGAGACCATTCACGAAAATTTACGGCAACTGGTAAGAATTACTGATCCTGAGGTAGTGAGAGCGATCGAAGAAAATGTAATTGAGAGTGATGAGGCAACAGTCTCATCCTCATTCTCCCAGAACTAAAATGTAAACAATTCAGGAGTAAAAAAAGAGGAAGGTGTAAATAGAACCTTGACATGAATATATTGATATTCATTTTAGTAGTTAGATACAAATATATAAAACGTAAAAATAAATAAAAACATTCATTATTGTGCTTTTTTGGGGATTTAAAATATGGTGGCGGTGAGGTATTTAATTTTCAGTGGTAGTTCCTTTTCCAATTTAATAGATAAATTACAATATGAAGAAGCAGCGGCAGAGATGTGGACAGAAGTTGAGAGCAGCTTTGAAGAAGAAAAATCTGGGATCAAGTTAAACTGAACACAGAATCTGGAGCAATACAATTTATACTCTGAGATTGTTAGTGAATCTGTGAAGATAAAGATGAAGATAAATTTATGTGAAGAGTGTCAGGTCCATGGATGACTCGAGGATGGATGGAGTGGCAACCTCACGAATAAAAGTAATGATCAGAGGTACAGACAAATTAAGGTCAGTATTTTTATAAATCCATCCATCACTACGAGCAATATTTATGAATTGCTGGAGCCATACTATTCCGTCCATCCCCGAATCGTCTTGGGACGGTAGCGTAAGGAAAGTATTATTTATTATTATTCATTATAAAAAGAAAATAAAAATTTATTCTATAAAGTTGAAATGCCATGGCAGTTTCATGTGAAATTATTCATTGCTTATGAATTCATAGTTACATTGCAATTGAATGATGAAGAGGGGATAGTATAATATTCGAGGGAAATATTATATCGGAGATTTTGTGAGTGTCATACATTAGTAGATATTGAAAGGACAGCTACACATGAAATGATATAAATGCGGTCAATGTGATTGTATATGAATGAAGTATAGCTAGGCATTAAAAACATAAAATGATAATGTAAGTACAGAATATGTCATGTGGTGACTCCTGTCATTGGGTCCATCGGGGCTGAATGTGGATCAGATCCACCAAAGTGGATGTAATTAATTTTGTGGAGTGCGCATTTTTATTTATTTAAGGCTCACCATGTGGAGATTGATGAGGATGTCCTCGATCTATTCGTTGATTCACAAGAAATGGAGAAATTACTTGCTACATTACCATACCCAATACCACAGAACCAGCGGATTCATCTTCAATCGTTTTATGACTTGCTGGAGCCACCAATTAGCCTCGTACATTCACCACCAGCTACGATGCCCGGTATTGAGGAAGAAATGGAGGAGGGAGAGGTAGATACTGATAAAGTTAAGTTCGCGGATGCCAAAAAGACGGGTGTCAAAGAGGAAAGCGTCGGGGATGATTCATTGGTCAATCTTGCGCATACCAAGATGCCATCGGATGTATTTCTTGGGGAGACAAAGGGGGAATCAAAAAGAGATCCTGACAGCGGTGAGGTCGATCTGCTCTTCGAAAAAGATTGGAAGCTCAACAATAGGAGCCTGTTCAGGAAACGCAGCAAAGAAGATAGTATCTCAAAACCAAAATCGGAAGTACCATCAGATGAAGTCCAGCGCCAGATCATCATTCCGAAGAAGAAGACACGAATGAACATAACAGAGAACGATCCCGTCAATATCACCGAATCCGGAGGGTACTAATTAATATATGTACCCACCACAATTCGTACAAACTTAATATCATTATTTTCTACATTTTACATTTCACTATTATAAAGCGATTATGCCAAATATTGATAGTTGTTTATATTATGTAAGCATATAATTATATATTTCCGAACTGAGCAAGATGACAGCAATGATATCAGACATTTATATTATGCTCTACGATATTATTTAAACATAATTATTTTAAGTTAAAAACAAAATACATATACGTATTATTATTGTATGGCATGTATATGCAGCTTCAAAATCATTTTTATTCGAATTATATATGAATCTTTTATACTAAGATATAAATTAATGCCAGTAAAATAGTTATACATTATAATGATATCAATAAAATGTATCAATGATCTCATCCACACGGAGAATTTATGCTATTCCATTTATATGAATAATTATAGCAATCTCTACAATATAACGATGTAATGATATGAGAGGGGTGAGAATGATGAAAGTATATTATGAAAGATTGAAAATAAGAAAATTATGTTGTGTGAACTGTATGTCAAAGGGGGATTGTTTCGATCAAAATAATGCCTTGTTGACATGGGGTGCGGATGGCATTAAAATTAAAAATATGATTGTTTGTGTCTTGCAGTGACGTGATTTAATATGAATCTAAGCGCAACGGGGGAGGACATTCCACAGGGCATATTCGATATAGGTATGCTGAATGTCTTGCTCCAATGCATAGTTTGTCAGTCGGGTAGATTTTGGGGAAAGAAATAGTATGGGAATTTATAGTACGTAAGAGTGTACTATGTGTTTGAGATAAAAATATTATACTTACTTAAAATTATATATCCATTTAATCGTTAATTTAATTTCGTGGATCACAATATAAAATACTGCTCAAAATATATGGTCTTACGTTCCAAAAGTACTAAATATACTACACAACAATATGTACAGGGATAAATCCCTTTAAAATAATTTATCTACGTTTATATTAGCTGTCTAATTATTATGATGGATCTCACTCATGACTTGCCTTAATGTTGTAATTAACCCTTATTGATTATTATCAAGTCTTACACATTCTTACATTATATTTATATGAACATTTCATGTTATATCAATGATCAGGGGTTCGACCACTGCATTTCCTAGGAATCGCTGAGGGCAGCGATCGCTTAGCGGGGGAGTTATGTAACCAGAATAGTTAGCAGTGTTCGAACCCCTGCCACACATAGTATTGAAGGGTTGACGGAGCACTCTGACGGTGAAGGAAAATGAAGGGACGGTGAAATTGGAGTTGGAGGGAAAAAGGAGCAGGACAAAAGAATTTAGCCATTGGCAAAGACGCCATTCCAAAATTATTATTTTTGGTAGTAGCCAGTGCCAGTAATACAGCTCAGTCTCCAACGAACGTTTTAGGAGGAAACAGAGGGGATAAGACTTGTTTGTAGTCAGGAGTCAGTAGTTGTAGTCTTTCTTTTCATTTTCTGTTCCATTTTCTTGGTTCCTAATTTCGGGGACTTGTAAAATTATAAACTAAACTTTAATTTAACTTGTCAAGTTTCCGAAACCAGTTTTGAACGTAAGTAGAAGGTCAGTTCAAATCCGATCAACTGGGTATTCAAAGTAGAGAGTGTCAGTTTGGTTCTGAAGTTCGTTCCTTTGTCCGTCAGTGTCGACCGTAATCAAAGGTACTGATTAAACTATAATTAAAATACATGATAATATTAATATTATATAATACACATATTTACTTAAAAAGCATAATGTGAGCCATAAGTGAAAGTATGTATCCACCAAAATGTCGTAAATGTTAGAATATTGTGTATGCGTTGTGATGAAATTAGATATGTACCTAATCTGAGTATAAGAGTGAGTGCGGCAAATTAAAAAAAGCCATAGACCGTAACCACATGAGTAGCATTTCGTCATAATTATTTATTTTAGTATTCATAGGTATTCATTTTACCCGAGAATAATATTTAAGAATACATACATGGCGATAATTGAACTTAAATCTATAATATAGGTACGCGCGCGCCGGCATATTATAAGTATTTGGCCATCAATATTTGTTGATTTAATGTTTTCATGTGTGTAGTAATAGGGTCAAAGTGGCATTCGTTATACTCTGAGTTTAGGGAGTTTTGGAAAGGGAGTATGTACAGCTATCCGGAAGTATAGAGGGGAAACTTCCTAATAACTTGGGGACGTCGGAAACCCTCATGGTAATAGTTCCTGTCATAAAGATTTGTTGAATCACATGTAAATTAGGTTCTTAAAATTAGAGAAATTTTAAGTTATACGTTGATTGTTTCTCCACATTTAGAGTAGTGTTGGGTTTTGCGCCACATCGCTCAGGTTAAAAGAAATTTACGCAGTGCCTAATCTTAAGCATTACGGGTCAGACTGAAGGAGAGTGGGCACAATGCCGCACATAGCCGCACATTCATATACCTTTTTATGCCGCACATGTGCGGTATATCCTCAAATGCCGCACTTGTGATATACCTTACTGTACCGCACATCCTTTTGTGCGGCAGACCTTACTATGCCGCACTTGTACCGCCCACCTGAATTAACCCTGAACCAGGCTCCTAAAGCTGCCTGAAAACGGATATGTTATATTTTTTCCTCCCGCCTGCGGCGGGGCTGCCTTCGGTGGCCGAGGGAAAAGACTAACCTAACCATTTTCAGTCAGTTTTTCCTACCCCCCCCCCCCCGTCAAACCTAACGTAATCTTTAAAATATAAACCTCAAGTGGTAGCCAAAAGAAATAGTAGCCATAACAGTCAATACTGCGGATGTGCGGCACAAGTGCGGCATAGTAAGGTCTGCCGCACATGAGGATGTGCGGTATAGTAAAGTAGGATAGGGTCGGGTAACTGTTGTAGGTCTGATAACTGTGGTAGCGACAGTTTTCACCAGGAAAAAATCAGAACTGGCAGTAAAGAAATTTCTTGCATAGAAAAGTGAACCCTGTTCTAGTGTTGTGACTTGTTCACAAAGAACAATTGTTTTTTACTTTGTGATTGTTCTATCATAATCACAATCACAAACTACCAAATCTTGATTGTGCACAATCACAAATTCTGAACAAACATTAGGAACAAACAAGAACTAACCAGACTACTAGTTATCGTGTGGTTTATATGAAGTGGAACGCAATTTTTGGTGTAGGGTACGACGTTGTCAAGTTTTATTAGCATCGTGCATAAATGACTTCCCGAAAATTACCATTCTTTTATTGGAATGGTGCACAAATGACGTCCCAACAATTACAATTCTTTGATTGGGATCGTGCACAAATGACGTCCTAACAATTGTCATTCATTCAATTTTGAATCGTGCACAAATGACGTCCCAACAATTGTCATTCATTCAATTTTGGATCGTGCACAAATGACGTCCCAACAATTATAATTCTTTTATTGGGATCGTGCACAAATGACGTTCCAACAATTATAATTCTTTTATTGGGATCGTGCACAAATGACGTCCCAACAATTATAATTCTTTTATTAGGGTCGTGCACAAATAACGTCTCAACAATTGTCATTCTTTTATCGGGGTCGTGCACAAATGACGTCCCAACAATTATAATTCTTTGATTGGGATCGTGCACAAATGGCGTCCCAACGATTACCATTCTTTTATTGGGATCGTGCACAAATTACGTCCCAACAATTACTATTCTTTTATTGGGATCGTTCATGAATGACTTACCGAAAATTACCATTCTTTTATTGGGATCGTCTATAATGACGTCCGTTAAATTATGATAGCTTTATTGGGATCGTCTATAAATGACGTCTACCAAATTATTTTTTTGTTGGGATACTTCACTAAATACGTCCTCTAAATTATTGCTATTTAGGACCCACATACTCCTGTGTAACTTTTGTAAACGGTAATTTTCTTTATCGCTTCTTATGTTGTATGGGCTGCTGCCAAATCGACAAAATGTTTAAATTATTATTATTAAATTACTTATTATCAATACCCGTCTAGACACACTGACAATACCAATAACATCTTTTATTAGTGTTCAAATAACAAAAATTAGTTACAAATTTTCTTGTCGTTTCTTATACTTTTTACTTCGTATTGTTTTGTTATGAAATAATTAAAAATACGTATTTTTCCTCAAAGTAAGTGTACAATGAAAATAGTTTTGTCAGTTAGAATTAAACTCCATTGCAGAATGCAAAAGTGCATTGAGTTATTGGTATATGCAGTGTTACTATAAGCTTTAAGTGTGGTATTTGCTCCAGAAAAGCTCAAAATGTGGTATCTACAACACTGCAGTTTTTACTTTTGACCAGAATAAATTTTAGTTAATTTTGTTTTTTTTCGGTGCCATTTATGATTTTAATTTCAGCAAATCAGCTACTGTTGACATTTATATGATAGATCATATTTTTCGTGCAATGCAATATATACTGCATCAAAAATATGAACATAATATAAGATGTAGTCATCATATTGTGTACTTACAGGATACTTAGAAGCAGGCATACATATTTTTTAAACTTCAGAATATTGTATTAATAAAGTTTTAAAAATATGAAAGTAGTACTCTATCATTCCTCATTCTTATCATGCTTCAATGAATTATGGGGAAGAAATTTTTGCAATTAAAATATTGTTAAATTAGGTTTTTCGAACTGTGAAGTTGTATATAGTTTGTTTTTGGGTTTACAATTAAATGTGTTAGATATCACTTTTCGCACTTCAAGGGTGTGAATATTTCATTCTGAACTTTATTAGTGCAAATATTACATTTTAAAATACAACATTGTAACCTATTGAAAATAATTCAATGCATTTTTGCGTATTGATGGACTTGGGCAAAGGAGCTTCTAAGAAACAAATTAACTTAGGCAAAACCACCACTTTACTGACTGCCGCTTTTTTGATGGTGCCCTTTGTGCTTAGTTATTTTAGCGTTACCAAAAGTAGCTCACAGTAAAATGTATAGAAAGTACAATTATTTTAATACAACACGAAATGAAAATAAAAAACAAACTTTTGAGATTTGAAAAGTTATGATCGTGAATCAAATATGTCAACGAAATGACCAGTGTGTCTGCCCAGGCATGACACACTTTGTAAAAATCTATCGTTTTGAAAATGTGCAAAAGTTGACATTGGGCTATGCCAGTCCAAAAAAAGTGAAAATTCTGATGAGGTCATTTAGGGACAATTCCAACAAAAGATAATAATTTTCGGAACGTAATTTATGCACGTTCTTAATAAAAGAATGACAATTGTTAAGACGTCATTTGTGCACGATCCCAATAAAAGAATTATAATTGTTGGGACGTCATTTGTGCACGATCCCAATAAAAGAATGACAATTGTGAAGACGTCATTTGTGCACGATCCCAATAAAAGAATTATAATTGTTGGGACGTCATTTGTGCACGATCCCAATCAAAGAATTATAATTGTTGGGACGTCATTTGTGCACGATCCCAATCAAAGAATTGTAATTGTTGGGACGTCATTTGTGCACGATCCCAATCAAAGAATTGTAATTGTTGGGACGTCATTTGTGCACGATCCCAATCAAAGAATTGTAATTGTTGGGACGTCATTTGTGCACGATCCCAATCAAAGAATTGTAATTGTTGGGACGTCATTTGTGCACGATCCCAATAAAAGAATTGTAATTGTTGGGACGTTATTTGTGCACGATCCCAATCAAAGAATTGTAATTGTTGGGACGTCATTTGTGCACGATCCCAATAAAAGAATTCTAATTGTTGGGACGTCATTTGTGCACGATCCCAATAAAAGAATTGTAATTGTTGGGACGTCATTTGTGCACGATCCCAATAAAAGAATTATAATTGTTGGGACTTCATTTGTGCACGATCCCAATAAAAGAATTATAATTGTTCGGACGTCATTTGTGCACGATCCCAATAAAAGAATTATAATTGTTCGGACGTCATTTGTGCACGATCCCAATAAAAGAATTATAATTGTTCGGACGTCATTTGTGCACGATCCCAATAAAAGAATTATAATTGTTCGGACGTCATTTGTGCACGATAGAGCTAATTGGTTTGGTTTTTATGCCATTTAAATCATATTATTGGATTGTGCACAATCACAAACTTTCACAATCACAATCTAAGGTTAATGGGATGGATTGTTCACAACTCAGTTTGTGCACAATCTTGTATCCAAAAATCACAATATTCACAAGCAATTGTTAACAAGTCACAACACTACCCTGTTCTCCGATGCAAGGTATTCTTTCACTGTCAGTTCGGATGTTTTCCTAGTGAAAACTGTTGCTACCACAGTTATCGGACCTACCACAGTTACCCGACCCTATCCTATATGAATGTGCGGCTATGTGCGGCATTGTGCCCACTCTCCTCCAGTCCAACCAGCATTACGTATATATGGGATTAAGCCCGAGCAATTTCGCACAAAATGCAACACTACATCAGAGACAATACAATTTCGAATTATTACTGCTAATGTTTTTTAAGTATTTGGAAAAAAATTATAATAAATGTTTTAAAATACATTTAACAATGATTTATTGTCATTGTTATATTAAGGACGATAACAATAGGGGCAAACTTACATCTACACCCAGTTCTGGCAGCTGCATCTTTAGTGAGTTATCTTGAGCCATTTTGGACTAAAAATCATCATTTATTAGTGTACCTGAAGCACAAAAAAAGATGGAATAAATGTATTGCACTGATAAAATTTATTTATAATACTTTACACTTTCTCACCAACAACCAGTAAGTACTATAAACACTCGTCGAATTAAAATTTTACCTGCCGATCAGCTAATCGGACATAAATAAATAATCACATAAAATAAATTATTAAATGCGTTGCGGTAAGAAGCCTAATAGATCTAAGGCAAGTAGTTTGTCATTTGAAGTAAGAATTTTCTTTCCTTGATATGTTTTAAACGGGCGCGCAAAAGCAAGAAAAACCCTACAATATTTTAATTTCTATTGATTTAATCCCATTAAAAATGCTTTACTTCATTACTTCTTTACTTCTTCTAGTTCTTTTGTTAATAATAATATTGTAACATTTCTATTTAATCTAATTTTCACAATGCAACTATAAAAATGTTTAAAAATTAGGTTAACTATTTATTAGAAAAACAAACCTTATTCAAAATACAAAATTGACCACGTGCTTCACCGAGGATAGCCTCAAGGACCGTCAAAGTATAACGTGACGCTAGTAAGGGCATAGCATAATATCAATTTGAGTAGTGATGATTTTATTAAAGAGCTTTTGGCCGCAAAGGAAGGTCACACCAGATATTAAATAGATTTAGTTTTAAAAAATCCAAAATCACAAAGACTTTTTTCCCTCAATTTTTAAAATAATTTTTCGCATTTATTTAATTTCCAGAAATCCAGTTGATTTACAACTTTTGGATGCATTGCAATGGATAACTAATAAAGTGACTTACATTTACTTACATTTAAATGTTATTAGCTCTGAACCGTTTATGAGTTATATGCACTTTAATTCATAACACCCCGAATCACAAATACTTATTTTCACTGCGTGTATACCGCATAAACTAGGGTGAGTTTAACAATTTGAAACACAACGTGGGTATGTCACCTTACAAAAGGTACTTAATTATTACCAATAAAGAAAGTTATTCATTTAAACAGCATTTATTACAGTTAGGAACCAAAAAATTAATGTAAATTAATTGTAATAAAGGAAGGCCTTTCGGTCCTGGCGACACTTAAAGGGAATACCCAGGAATGATCGGTACGATCGGAGAATATATGGCTCGGTAATAATAATATGCCATATTAAACAAAAATTATGACAAGAGAATCGTACGACTCAACAAATTGAAGTATTATTACCACATCATTTTTGTAGGAGAATCCTGACTAACCATTAGTTGTGAGTGTGATCTTTTCAGTAATTTTAAACACGTTATTGGAGCTATTTGGCCTTTAAAATAAAAGCCTAAATCCTTCTCTAAGCCGGTAATTGTCTGAATATGTGTTATTTTACTAACTTATTCAGAGACAAACCTAATAAATACTAAAACTAAGGAACCCAAAATTTGTTTCTCGTGTCTTGCATTAACAAAAGCAAATATTTGTAATATTTGTTCACCTAGTTTTTAAATTAGGTAAGGCAATAAATCTGACATTTACATTCTTTACGACATTTAAATAAATAATAAAAACTTTTGAAATGACACTTTAGATTTCTTGTGGTAATGTACAAGCTTTTCAATTTTGTGTAAAATGCGCCATTTAAGTGTCACACAGTCCATTTTCTGCAGCCGATGTCATCCAATCTTTTTTGAAAATTAAAACTACTTACAAGTTTTAAATGTCGTCATGTCGTTAATCTGAAATAATTTTAAAGTTAACAATGAGGAATTTCACAAAGTTTTGTGCTTTAGCGATTCTCGCGGCCTGCGGAGCGCTTGTTAAAGCATGCGTTTGTGATGATAAAACAAGAAAATGAACTGCTTAGATTTTTTTAGGGCAAAGTACGTATTTCAATAATTTTAAAATATTTTAAAACATTAGAAACAGTGCACACCGTTTTTTATTTTCATGATTTAAAAATATTAAAAAACCATATAATTTTGTAAATATCATTTTAAAAACCATAATAAATTTCATTCATTATTTTGCAAAGTGCAGATCATTATGTTTCAATGTTTTCTTCGCTTGTAAAATGTTGTTGTATTTATTTACTTATTTTTAAAATGTTGGCAATTAAAACATTTCAAAATGGTTTTGACATCTGCAAAATAAAAATTATATTAATTCGTTTTTGACAACAGAAGAATATCTTTAGCATGCTTTTAAAAAATGCAAAATGTTCTATATGCGTGTGTTTGTAAAAACTTTAAAACATTACATATTGAAGCTTAAAAAAATATAAAAGTATTGCAATGTCTTGATGTTAAAAAATGCACGATGTTTTAATTTAGTAATTGTGAAAAGTGGAAGATCTTCTAAAATCGCAAAGTTTAAAAAACGCTTACAACTTTTTCTCTTGACGATTTTAGAATCATTTGCCAATAACATTTTAAAAATAACTACTCAATTCAATTTAATTACAGTCCGAACTAATGACAACCGTGGCAGTTATTACACACATTATTTATGTAACACAGCATGAAATTTGCAATCCTTGACACAATTTTTTAGAGTTAAAATTAGCGATAACGTATGCAATCAACGCAAAAATCCAAACAAATGATTTTATTGTAATCACCATTCAAATATGCTTCAAAAAATATTTGACTTCTTTTAAATTTAAAACATGATTATAATTTATTGCTTGCGACAATTTAACATGGTTACTATATTAAAAAGTGTATTCTATGGAACAATTTTAGGAAGTTTGTAAATTTCATACAAAATTTTTAATGATGAGACTATGCACTTTTCATTTTTCTTAATATTCGTATTTAACGTACTTGATTGGAAGCAATATGTTGCTGTTCTTCTATATTAAAGAGAAGAGGTTCGAATCTAAAACAAGTTAATTTTTACATCGAACTAATGTTTCTTGAATATTAGAAAGAAGTACAAAAAAATGAAATGCAATGATAACGTTTAAAAAAAAAATATTTTTGTTTGTTCCTTATTTACAAATTTTGTTTAGATACCCCTATTTTTGTAACAATTATAGCACAGTACTTACACACATACAAAATACGACTTTGAACTGTCTGAATAAATTTTGCACTCTTATATTTGTTACTATATCCCTTTTGTAACAAGCATTTGCGCCTTGTCTCCCATTTAATTTCCTCACAGTTTCTACTATAGAACTGCATGAGAAATAAATACGCGCTCAGATCAATTCAATTCAATTCTCAAGACCTACTAAAAATAAAGAAACATGTTTATTTTTGATTTCTACAAGCATATGTGACAACGAATGCTGGATTAAACACAAATAATTTCCTGTCATTGTGTTTACTCTGTTGGTAAAGTAGCTTCTTTTTATCTGAAATGCAGCAACGAATATTGAAAACATCCTTCTTTCATTTTAAACTACGCTAAATGTATAGGACGCCAATAATCCATCAAAAATATACAATTCGAAAATACAATGTCCTAGTAATTCCTGTTCAGATTATTTCCACATGTCGAAACATGTAGACCTTGTGCAACGATATCATTTTAATTAATCTATAAAATTAACTCAATTAGCTTGATATTTAGGAACTAAACGTAATCAAAATGCTAATTAAACTGCAGATGTTCAAATATGTGCATTTAAAAAAGAAACCAATGATTTAAAAGCCAAGGTTGAAGTTTTGTCCAAATTATTTGGAGCAAATTTAAACAGAACGTACAAAGAAAAACACGTTTGAACAATAGCGCTGAGCAAACAATGTGGTAATTAATAAAGTATGCTCTGAAAAATATTCGCTAATTCTAGCACGATATAAGTTATATGGCATTTGATAATAAATTTCAAAATGTTTCTGATAATGATAGTCGCAAAAAATTAATAACCTGTCCACCTTGCGTTATTAACGTGGAGAATTCAGTTGCAACTATCACAAAAAATGGGTTAAGAACAACCTTAAAAGTGCAGTTAATTGCACTTAAAATAAAACTTAGTTAAATAATGACAAGGAACGTAAAATACTATTTAAAAACAAGTCACTACTATTTAACATGTAGACGTGAGCAATTTCTTAGAAAGCGAAGTAGTTGCCGTCCCAAATATTAAAGAACCTAATCTATCCAGTATGCAAAGTAATCTATATGATTTACGATGATGACGATAATCATGTTCTAACAAAGTCTAGTTAGGTAGCTCAACCGAGCATTTTTATGTGATTGCCTGCTCGGTAACTGTGCCTATTACAATTTCAATACTGCTGCGTGTCGTTTCTATAGGTCATGTTTTTAAACATAGTTGGTCTCTTAAGTTAATAAGCAACTGTTTGGGTCAACCTATTCTTACGAATTCTACTAATAGTGTTTTAGTAGATAACATGATGAGCCTAATCAATCGCAGTAAAAAATCGGCTCCTCATGATTATGTTTTAGTTTTGCCAGTACAGATGCTGCAATTTGCAAACAACTACCTGCCAATGGTAGAAGCAAACTCAAAAACTAGCAAAACGGGAAAAAGTTAACAGTAAAGTTATTTTTTAAACCTTATTTGCAGTTGGCATTAAGAAATACGGTACCTTGAATTCTGTAAACAGCTTTTTCTCCATAATAGATCTCTTTTTATGTAATTATTACACACTATGTGATTATGCTACAAAAAATAACTATATTGTTCTCATTTTGCTTTTGAGCTCTGTTTTTACTGTACTTACTTATACAAACTCAGATTTTACTGTTAATACAACTAAATAACTAGATCCAGAGATTTATTCCTATTTTTCAGCTTAGATAACAAACCCGTTTTATTTTTTAACTGCATAATTAAAATTACACCATGTGTATACTTTGCAATCAAACCTTACGTCGAACCACGGTGAGATTGAACTGAAGCTGAAACTTCTATTCAATAGTACTTTGCTTAAATATACGATTAGCAAATTAGTCGTTAACTAATTTTATGTAGCAGTCACTATTTTCGTTATTAATAACGATTCCATTTAATCCAGAACTACGTTAAATGACGCAGTAGTCGTTGTATTATTGAATACGGTTCATTTCCGCTGGAAAAGTTATATTTTACAAAAAGCACCACTAGATTTAGATGGCACTATTGTTACAACCGACAAAATACGTAAGATTGTTCATGTACATAGCCAAAAACGAATCGTGGGCTGATTTTAAAAGGCAAACAGGAGCAGAAATCTTACTCGTTGGCAAAAACTTTACCCTGGCAACTATGTAAGGATGTTGCGAGTTACAGTTTTTTTTAATTAAAGCTTTGAGAACACAATACATTATGTACTGCCATTCCGTCACTCTAATAAAAATTAATTAGAGTAATAGATATTGCAAAAACGAACAAAAGACATTTTTGACATTTGTAGTGAAATAACGAGTAAATTTAAATATAATGTAAAAACTTTAGTATGTATTTGTATGAGTATGTGCCGTTCTACGTTAGTTAGAATTAGTAGAATAGAATGGTTCTATTTCGATCACTAGATACAACTTAGAAAATTTTATTTTAGACGGAATTTCCATTAAAAAATATTATACATTTTTGATAGGCCCTGCCTCTGTTTCTTATGCATTGATATCCAATGAAGTTCAGGGCACTAGGCTCAGCATTGTCTTGCTATTTCCTTCAACTTTAACTGTTTTAGGTGAAATTCCCTAGCACTAAAATTTTAAAGTATGTCTCTGAATTGTATTATGTTGCATTAAAGTATGCCAAACGTTCAGGATCTGTAATATTGAATTGGAAATGTTTGAATTTAAAAAATTAGTGTAAAAATAAACTAAGTTGTGTGAGTAGTAGTTAAGCAAAATAGAATTTTTTATTTATTTTAAAGCTTTTTTGTGTCTTGAATATTGTATTAAATTGACTTTGTATTTGTTTAAAAAAACTCTTATAGAAGACACTAAAACTTTTTAGACACAAAGTAAAGAAGCACGCATGGTGGTCCATAGTAAAATAAAAGAATAAATAATACTACAGTTTTAAATGCGTTTATTTTTAAATTCTACAAAATACAAAAATTATTAGAAAATAAAAATAATCAATTTAAAAACTAATATGTCAACTCACTTACTTGTATACCGCATCAAAGCTGAGCTTCTTTTTAGTAGTCAAGTGTGTATAAGCCTTGCCCTGTAAAGTAAATAATAGTGTAAAACATAGTGCTGTAGCCTTAAGAATAAAAGCATTTTCTTAGCAGGGTAGGGGGTTAAAGAAAATAGATAATTAGTGGCCCAATCCTTGCCCAACATACTCTCTTTGTCATTTTATATCTGCCTACATTTTTCAGGGTTGTTGGTGATTTGGAGGAAAGTCGATTTTCCAAGCGTTGAGGGTTTACTGCCTCAAACTGCATTTATCTCCACTCCAGTGTACTTACGTAATATTATCAGTACCTAGGGACTTGCCGTTTTACCTTACATAATTATAGCAGCTTCAGAAGCTTTAAGTTATATATAGCATGCACGTCAGTATAAAGGGCCTGTTTTTCCTTTAGAATATTTTAGGCCTTGAACTTTGTAGGGACGTAGGTACTCACTTTTCCCTTCTGCCTTCTGACGAGGGATCGTCCATAATTGGGAGTCATAGAAAAATTTAGACTTTTTGGGCCATGTAGTGAGTACCCCTTTAGTCCTGCTTAGCTTCAATATTTTTTAAATATAACTACAATTAGCTAACATGGAATGTCACTTATTGAGCGAACCTTCCTATGACGCCTTTTGTGGACGATCCCACAGGCCTCACACAAGGTCATTGTATGTTTGAGAAAAAAAAATGCATTATCATTATAATGTATTGTTTTATCTAAATTCCCATCTTTAAAATAATCTAACTACACTATATGAAAAAAACAACACTTACTCACAACCAGTAGGGCTTGAATGGACTATATATACCTATAGGTAATAGGTACACACTAGAATATAATCCCTTCAGCTGCTGGAAAATGAAAAGGCTGGAGGGATTCTTAGGCAAACAAAAATTATATGTAGATAATAAAATATCGTCTGTGAAGTACCAAAATGACCCATATCCAACTAACGATAGAATTAAAATGAACTACTTTATGAAAATTAGTAATTTAATTAAATGCGTAAAATGATAAATAATAGGTTTTAAAAAGCACAATAGTTTGTATTTATACGTTTAAAAAAAGTGTAAAATGTTCTAATTATGCCTTTATGAAAAGTGTAAAATTGTTTTATTACACGTTTTAAAGAAATGTAAAATGTTCTATTTACAAGTTTTTCAAAAGTTTGATTTATTCTATTTACACGAGGAAATGAATGCACGATATTTGTAGATTAATTGTTTGGAGAGAGTACATTTTGTATTTAGTAATATATGGATATGGGTCATTTTGATTCTTTTCAGTATAATTATATTATACACATACTTTATCGTAGTAAATATTATAGCCTATTATACAGTGCAGCGTAAGGCGGTCAAACCCAACCTGAAAGAAATTTGACTTTCACAACATTCTGTTAAAGATCAAAAGATGAAGCCACTATATTGGTGGTCGTCTATAAATGATGTCATGGGAATTTTTACATTTCTAACACCCTTTATGAGACAATGCTATCATGAGTATAACTGTCAAGAAAATGGCTATTCTATAGATATTGACGTTATTTGTGGGATATGCCTATCAAAAAGGAAACAGTTATAGAAAGATATAGGTATGTAAGAAGTATATAAAACCGTGATTACTTTCTAATTGTGTCTAATCAGTTTTGAAATACAATACTTTATTTATTTTTTAACTAATTTTAAAAATTCGAAAACATCTGAAGCCTCTTGCTTCCTGCATTCAAATTTTGCCATAGAAAAACTTATAAGAGGATTGGGCCACTGTTGTCAAGATTTTATAAAATAACATAAATTATACGCTATAGATCTAATTATTTAAATCAAAATTAATTGAAAACGGCATAATATAATCCACAGTATTACACTATAATACAGTACCTTGAATATGCTAATAAATAATTTTCAAAAAGTATTGACTTGTGTAGGGGTTACCTCACGTTTAATTATTGAAGGAATCTAATTATTTTATAAACCATTATAAAATCATTTGTTTATTGAAACCCAAAATATAATATACATTTTTATAACAAAAGTCAAAAACAAGTTGGACAATGGGAACATCTTGCACGAAACAGTTAAATAACAATGTAAAAAATACAAATTAAAGTGAATAAGTGAACAACACTACAGTTAAAATTACAAACCAAAATCGCAAAAAAAAGTTTGAATAATTTTGTAATTATTTAAAAAATACGACATTAAAAAACAAGAGCGAGTGTCCCTCTACTTCTAATATAGCAAAAACTTATAATATTTCTTAGACCACAGTACATTATAGTATTGCATTTTAAATTCAATTTTTTTTACAAAAACAAAAAAAAATAATTGCTACTTAACTACAGTAAGTTAGAAAAAAACTCATAAATCTCTCTCAAAATGCAGATTTTGTAAAACCTACTGCTACCGTGAGACTGTCCAATTAGTTTCTATACATAAAAAGAGTTTGAATATATTGTACACAAATTATAAATTTATTTTACAAAAGTTGTGAGAAAAATCCATTTCTTCCACGCTCCAATGATATGACTGAAAAACAAATATGATTTTTGTTAGGTAAATTACTTCTCCGAATCCATGAACAGCTGTTACTTTTGAAGCAAACTTTGAGTTCAATTTTTTTTTGCCAAACTCGATTTTAAATTCCTTTAAATCTGTGGACGCAAAAAATGCAAAAGTATGTTCATATTGTAATAGCAGAAATTTTCAAATTTTAAATAGCGCATTCATAGCGTCAAAATATTGCTAGGTTTGGTAAATAGGGTAGGTAAGGGACAGTAATAACCAAGTGCCTAATAACTGGTTGCTTAATGCTTACTTAAACACAATTATATTTTTTGGGTCGTCCATTAATAACTTAATCAGCTAGGTCAACGGGTCTGCTTGTAAAGTGTAGTATCCCATGTTAGCGAGATCTGTTTGAAAACAAATAAAGAAACAATTACACAAATGAAAGGTGGGTACTTAAAATTATGATATTTAATGAACGTCATCAATAGACGATTCTTTACTATGTATAAGGCAACATTTGAGAGTTGTTCCATTCACCTGCTAATAGTAGAAACATCCGTGTTCAGAGAACGATAAAAGGGACATATTCTTTGATGACTTCGAATGAGGAAGGAAGGGTATAAAGGACAGCTTTCGAATGTGTGGTCAGTCATAGAACACAGAGGACAGCGCATTTTCAAACATTTTATTTTATTATCATGCTCTTTTCTAGATAATTCAATTTCTTTTTCAATTAATAACTGCAAAGAATGAAGAGTAGAAATTTTTTCTTCTAAAATACGGATATTCGACTCTTGTTTTTTCAAATACCTATTCAAAATTAGATTTATCAAAACTAAAGAACCAGAAATTGCCGCACAACAAAGGACACGCTTAAACATTTTTTCGTATAGATGGGAAGGAAATAATGAACACAATTGTAAAGCTTCAAAAAAAGTATTTATTAAATGCACACAACACATAAAACATTATACCACACGGTTTAGGAACAAGTGAGGAAAGAGTCAGGAAAAAATATAATGAGGAAATGGGCCATACAGAATCCGAAAACTCGATATTCTACAAAAGAAAAGTAGGGGGAAAAGCATTGCGTAGACGCACTATAATAGAAGTAGGAGCACTAAGGATGCAAAGGGAATCGTGGGGGACGCATGAAAAAGAAATAGAGAGAGAGAGAGCTAAAAAATCCATTTGGGGTAAAGTAATCAGCCCTTCATTATTAATGGCAAGAGAGAGAGAGAGAGAGAGATACATACCGTCGGTGAGGAGTCATTCTGTCGCAAGTCCATTCAATATGTAGCTGCCGTTAAGGTCGCTTCCTCGTTGTCCTTTGCATTAGGTGAGGGTGGTATGCTACTAACTGTACTCATGACGTTCACTTTTAGGGGTCTTCCACAAAAAAAGGAATAAACATTCCATTTTTGACAAGTGCAAAATGCTGTATTTCCATGTTTTTGACAAGTGCAAAATGTTCTATTTCCATGTTTTTGAAAAGTGCAAAATGTTCTATTTCCATGTTTTTGAAAAGTGCAAAATGTTCTATTTCCATGTTTTTGAAAAGTGCAAAATGTTCTATTTACATGCTTTACGAAAATTGCAAAATGTTCAAATTACATGTTTTTGAAAAGTGTAAAATTGTTTATTTCCATATTACTGAAAAGTGCATAATGTTTTGTTTTCATGTTTTTCAAAAGCGCAAAATGTTCTGGAAATATAATTTTTATTACGTTTTTTGTGGACGACCCCCAAGTGTACGTCATGAGTACAATACAGTCAGTAGCATAGCACCCTCACATAATGCATAGCACAACGCGGAAGCGACCTCGACAGCAGCTTCCAATTGAATGGACTTGCGACAAAATGACATTAAGAATCGCATGGACTTGAGACAGAATGATTCTTTACCGACGATACATGAGGAGGATGAGAGGAGTAATATACTCAGCGTTGAGTCACAAGGTTACAAAATGAACGCACGCACATTATCTCAATTTTAGTAGATTTGGAAAGGAAAAGGGAATGCGCATGGGGTTGAATGCGAGCAGGAGGAGAGGGGAGAGCGAGAGAGTGAAAATGAAAGTGAACGCACTTAAGGTTCAGTAACCATGTGACTTGTAATATGAATGTAAGTGGTTCCTAAAGTGGTGTAGGATAGGTATAAGCCGCTCACTTTGAATAAAAACCTGCCCACCGGCTAAAACCGGTTTTAACCAGTTAAAACTGGCTGAAACCAGTTTAAACCAGTTTGAACCGTCTGAATAAACCTTGTACCTAATATAATTAAGTGCGTAAACAAAAGTAGTAATGAATGAAACATGATTTTTATGGTGTTGTATTAGAGCAATTTTATTAAGCTGTGCACTTTACACATTTTATTTAATAATAATAATAATAATAATTTATTCATTTTGTCGATTTGGCCGCAGCCCATGCAACATTGTTTAGATATTTACAGATAGATATTTACAAATTTTCTATTGGTCCTTGGTTAGACCTTGTTTGGTTATAGAATCAATTATGTTAATATGATATACAGTTATTTCAGTTTGTGAGTTATCTAAAAAGTTTAAGATTTTTGCATAAATATATATTGTTAAAAAAGTTACAAGTTTCTATTGCATGATAAAGTGTGTATAGTTTAGAATATTGAACTCCGAAGGACAATTCAGCTCCACTTGGCTGGAAACCCTCGAACAATACCGCTTTCCATCTAGATCATTTGCTGTTTTTGGTCATCAATTATTAATGTATATAATATGGTATTACACATTTTATTTAAAAATATTACTTTCATTGTTTTCTTGTTAAAATGTACATTTAATTTTTTATTGAGATCAAAGTACAAGAAAAATAATTATTGCAATATTAGCTAATCCGTTAAGCGAAAGACGATTTTGTTAGTCAGTCTAAATAAATTAAAAATAGTCAGTATCAGTTTTAGGTAAGAAGCATGAATTAAAATTTCGAATTAGTGAATTCAGTAGGAATGTTGAATCCTAAACATTTATTAGTTCATTTCTATTTCAAACGCGTGAGAATGGGGCAAATTTACTTTGCAAAATACAAATTTCTGCATGCTGATTATTGCTTGAAAAGTTGCAATATAAAAGAAGCAATAATAATACTTAAAAATGAATTTAGTGGAGAATTTTAATGATAATTGTTATATAATGAACCATCACATTTCTGACAACCTGACTCAATTTTGAAAATTAAATTTTACTCTGTAAGAAATAAATAGAATGTATGTAATGCTTGTTGTTTCTAATAAATTTAGCATCATTGGTAGCAAACAAAATTATTTAGTAATAAAATCAAATTTGTAATACAAATTGTGAGTAAAAGTTGATACAAAAATTGTAACCTGGTCAATAAATTGGTTATATTGATAACAACAATAGTTTTGTTTACAATACTGCGTGTCGATGCTTAATTACACTCCTACAAGTCGCGTAAAACTGTTTGGTTGACTAAAAAATACAATTTTAACAAATTTCAAAAACATAATTATGGCTCTAGACATACTTGACTAAATCAAATAAAGGCGCGACATGCCGACGATGCCTCATGATTAAGAGCGTGAGTGTGTCTTCTATTCAAAATTTGCACTCAAGAGGGTGAGTGCGAGAGGCAAATTATAGATAACCTAAAGGTGAGCATGAGGGTAGGTGCATATGCGTATGCGACTATTGATTTAACATTGTTACTGTAATAATAAGTGTATTTAATGGAACAATTTAAAAAAGTTTTTCAATTTCATACAAAATATTCAGTGATGAAACTACACTTTTTATTTTCCCATGCATTTGTATTTAGCTTACTTGATTAAAAGACATAAATCTTTGTTCTCCTTAATTGTGAAAAAAATTTTTAAATCTAATCTAAAACAGGTACAGTTTACCATCGTACTGATGTTACCTAAATTGACGGAAGACAAAAACAAAAGAAAATGAAATGCAATGAGATAAAAGTTCAAACCACAATTATTGTTGTTTGTTTCTTATTTTCGTTACAAAATGTTTTCAGACACCATTATCTGCTTTTTAATAAAAATCTAGCAGAGTACTCATAATTACACATAATAAGTACGACATTTTACAGCCAAAATGAATTTCACTCTCCAATATTTGCTGCTATGTCACAATTGTAAAGAGCATTTGCGCCCTTTCATCCATTCAATTTTCCCACAATTTAAACTGTATGACTACATACAAAATAACTACGCGCCTAAATCAATTATGATTCTTAGACCCAGGCAGAATCAGAATGACAAAACGTAGTCATTTTTGCTTTTTACAAGCATGTGTGGCAAAAATCACTAAATTAAACACGAATGAGTCCCTGTTAGTGTTCAATGTGGTTAACATGTAGGTAAAATGGCTAGTTTTCATCAGAAATGCAGCAACGACTATTCAATATATCCTTTTTTTATTTTCAACTACGTTCAACAAATCGTGTTTGTCCCTAATCATCTATCCGAAAAATTCACAATCCTAAAATACCTTGTCTTTTAAATTCCTGTCTAGGATATTTTTACATGCAGAAACATGTAGACTTTGTAAAACGATTTAATTTCAGTTAATCTTTGACATTGTCTCATTCAGGGATGGCAAGCTTAAGCTTAATCCTAATCTGAAAGCTGAATCAAGCTGAATTTTGTGTTAAGCTGAATCCAAATCCAAATCCGAAAATAAAAAAATCTGTAGGCTAAATCTTAATCTGAATCCGAATCGTCACAGAAAGCTAAATCCGTAAGCTGAATTTTTTTGGCTTTTTTTGGCTTGCAGGAAGTTTAAATTTGTATGTTTATTTTTATTATCTTTATGTATTCTTTCAACTGTATCTTGCACAATATAGTGCGAATCGCTATAATTACATTATGTTTTTAAGCGCAAAAAGTTCTAACTATATAAATTTTGAGACTGCAAACTGTTGTGACTGCATGATTTTAAATGCAAGCTGTTCGTACTACAGGAATCTTAGATAGAAACTATTCTGACTACATGATTTAAAAAGTGCAAACAGGTCTAACTACATGGTTTTAAGTTGCTTGTGTTATAAATACCTAATTTTGAAAAGTGCAAACTGTGCTTTTTACGAGATTTTGAATACTACATGTATTTAGAGGTTTTTAAACTTCTAAAAAGTTGTTTCTCGAGAATTCACATTTGTAATCAAGTTTTTTTAATAACACTAATAAACAATAAACTAACAATAATAGAGTCTAGTTAAAAACCACGATGTAAGTTGTTTAGAATTTTTCTGCGTTTAAAAAACAGGTGTATACATTTTTTTAAACTTTCTAAATTAAAATTTAAAACTTTAATTATTTCATTATTTTAAATTAAGCTAAATCGAAATCGCAATCTAAAATTTTTTGGCTTATTTCAGCTTAGCTAAATCAAAATCTAAATTACTAAATTTAGCTTATCCTAATCTTAATCTAAATTTGAATTGCTGATGATATTAAAAGCTAAATCTGAATCCGAATCTTTATTATTCAGCTTGCCATCTCTGGGTCTCATTCAGCTAAAGTTTTATTACAAAATAAAAACGTAAGCAAAATGCCAATAAAGCTAGGGCAGTTTAGGTATTTGCATTTTAAAACAAGCAATGATTTAAAAGCCAAGGTTGAAGTTTTATCCAAATTTGATTGAGCAAACTGATCACAAAATGCAAATTAACCTCTGGCCTCAACTTAATTGGTCAAAGCTCTGCAGGTCACGTCAAAAATGATAAATAATATTAAAGCACTTATCAGTATAGTATAAACTGTTTGAAATCGCGCTTGACTTTTAGTACAAAATCCATGCTAAGCAATGAGAATTATTATAACCCTGCAATTACGTAGCACAAACATATTAAATAATTCAATTTTTAAATTACTTTACATAATATTCTAATTGAACTGTGTGTGCAGATATCTAAAATTTAACTGCATTAGGCAATATTTAAACAGCTGTAATATTAATTAAAATTTTATTATTAATAACAATAATTTAAATAATATTTAACTCACTCACATATTGTTACTGTAGATGCAAAGTGGCCGTTCTCCAAATGCTCTTGTTCAAACTGGAAAAATTGGAGACCGGCCACTTTGCGTTTAGTAAAGGATGGCGAACGGCCACTTTGCTTTTACCTGCGTTTGGAGAACGGCCACTTTGCACCTACAGTAACGATATGGTAGCTATACAATAAAGACTGTTATAATAATACATTACAGATTGTGTTTGTATTTCTCCATATACACAATAATGAATTTTAAGGTTACTAGTATTTTATGTGATTAACATTTTAATACTTCACTTGCACATAATTTTTTTTTAATAGTATCGTTAAGTGTACGGTACTTACAAGACAATAGTTTAACATTTTTCCGTTTCCCATTACGATTTAAAAATCTTTTATTTTCAAAAAGTAGGGTTAGTTTTTTTGAATAATCGTATTTAAAAGAACATAACGGCATTTTAAGTTTGTTAGTAACAAAAGCATGCATTAAAAGAAAATTTAAAATGTTGAATATTTGTAATTACTATTCTAAATTCCAATTCTAATCAGATTTTAAACGAATTGGATTTTTTGTAACGCTGTTTAGATTTTTAAAACATTTCTAAACATAAACTTTGGCGGGCTCCTGTGACCAAAAAACGCACAATTTAGTTAAAGTAATTTGGATCTATGACCTAAATTCAGCATGATTTTTGTAAATAAATGTTTTTAAAATTGACAGTTAACATGTGAAATTATAACCTTCCAAACAAAAACACTGGACTGTATTTTTTAACATACAAAGTCATTTTGGACAGAGACGGAATGTCCTTACAAAAATTTTGGGAATTTCTGATGGGCCTCTCTGTTTTTTATGCATTAATTTCCTATGAAGTTCAGGTGACTAGACTCAGCATTGTCTTGCCGGCTGCTGAAACTTAAACTGTTTTAGATTGAATTCCTTAGCACTAAAATTTCAAACTCGTGTTTCTGAATTAGAAATGGGTATAAATAAAAATACTTGATTAAATACACTACACCAGATTTTTAAAAAGCCAATTTTAACTTTTAAACGTTTGTAAAGTGAAAGCTACAATGAAAATATCACGCTACAACCATGTAATTTGGCAAAGCAGCTCCAACAGTAAAGACGAAACTTGAAAGAAAACATTCGCTTGTCAATTAATAACGCCATGTCATGTTCAACGTAGGTATAGCAACATGATCCAGATTTCCCTGTGGTTCGGAAATTAATTTAAATTGCTTAAATTCAGATACACTTTTTTTTTCAACTTACGATTAGTATAGGTCTTATGCTTATTAAAAAAAAATTAATATCAGTACATAATAGTAGTTGTAAGATAGCACTTACGCTCAAATAATGTCATCATGATAATATACGATTTTGATTTAGTAAATTGCATCCTGTAATCTGTTAAAATATGTCCACTCCAGCGCAACCGTAGACTCTAGCTTTTCTTCTTAAATTATTTCTTCATACCTTCAAATATGTAAAAGACGTCAAAGTAAGTAAAATTAAAAATTGCAAAAAAGAACATCTTCGGCCTGTAATCAGTATGCTGAAAAATGATACGAATTATTTTGTAGATAAAAATTTACTCGACATAATTCTCAAGCTGAAAAAATGTATTGATTTGAGGTTCATTTAAAATTGAAATAATTTTAATTAACCATTTTTTGTGTTAAGTTGTCATCAAGGTAGGCTCATTAAAAATTCCCCTGGAATATAGGAACTTTGGGAGAAAGGAACTATGGGAATTTAAAAATATTTGAAAATAGGGAGTTTTGCAAAATTCCGTGTATGAAGTACTGGGAATTTTCAATATTCCGGGAATTTTAAAACAGGCAATGTTTGAATTAGGGAATGAAAATTCTCAAAATTCCCAAAATTCCCTTAGGAGTTTTAGGAATTTAAGGGAATTTTGAAAACTAGGAATTTAACATAGAATTTTGCCAAGATTCCTTTTTGGAAGGAACTTTGAATCGGGAGGAAATGAAACGCAGAGAATTTTGAATTAGCCATCCCTAGTTTTCATTGCTATTTTTAAGCAAATTTATCATACATTTTAAATTGTGAACGTGGCCGAGATCTTGCTTAACAAAAATAACTTGACATGGTGTAGAAATTTTATAAAATAAAAATTTAATTGTACAGAGTAAATCCAAACTTGTATTTACCTCCCAAAAGTTTTCTGCAATTACCAAACTTAAAAAAGAATACTTTTACGAAAACACTGTAAAAAATTTAAATCAGAAATGAAAGACAAAAAAAAACAGTTACTAATTTGAATTAGCAAGTGACTTACGTGTTCATTGAATACACTGCTGGAAGGTTTAAAATAATTCCTATCATGGAATTTTATTTTAGAAGTTAGCTGACGTAAGTTGCTGGAGCTAAAATTGATAAAATTGATGACTACTCAAAATCCATTCTGAACTCATTTTTCTAGCTCAGTACTTCAAACCCGTAATAATTATAGAGTGTGTAAATTCTAAAAGCAAGAAGAACATAGTTACAGTAACCTTTGAAAAACTGAGATTTTCTGCCTCGTATTGTATTAATTTTATTACTAGGATAATTACTATTTGTGGAATGTGGTTTCGATAAAAAATTATCTTAAATAATTAATTTGATAGCTTAGAATGTGTTAATAAAAACTTACATGATCATCACTGCTCTGGTATTTTTTTATTTAATCCCAAAGTTTCACTACAAAGCTGCTCGCCTATTGTTAATATTTCAATTAGACTTGGTAAATATTTCCAGTCCATTCGTCAATTTAGAAATCAATTAAAGGAGAGTTAGACCATCCAACCACATTTGCAATTTTTGTCATGGTGAATTGTGACTGATCCTTATAGTTTCCCTGCAACCTGCAATAGCCTTAGGTTGAAGATCTGTGATATTAAATTAAAACTGTTAAAATTTAAAAAATTAGCATGAAAATAAACTAACGATAAGTTGTATGCTTAGTATTAAAGCGAAGCAGAATTTTTCATTTTTGTAAAGCTTTCTCTGTCTTCAATATTTTATTAAATTGACTTTGTATTTGTTTAAAAAAACTCTTAGACACCAAAACTTTTTAGACACAAATTAAAGAAGCACGCATGGTCGCACATAATAATATTTGACAGTAAAATAAAAAAATGAATAATGCTAGTTTTAAATGCGTTTGTTTTTAAATTCTACAAAATACACAAATCAATAGAAATAAATAAAAATCAATTCAAAAACAATTATGTCAACTTACCTACTTGTATACCGCATCAAAGCTGTGTTAGGGCATCGTGCATACGATGTCCTAATAAGTAATGTTGATGTTATCATTCACTAGAATGTAAATAGGAAGTACACAGAGGAGGGAGGATCAGCTCCTTCCACACTTTAGAATAGTTAGTGTAGTACCAACTCTCGAGTGAACCAGCCACACATTGGCACAGTAAACCATACCATAATAAATACTTATACTGTTACACTGTCTACTACTACTTACTACACTCTACCATTTACTTACTCATTCACTCATACAGTCATACAGTCATTTATTAGTATGTTACTCATAGTACCTACTCACAGCCAAGCACCTGTCATAGTAACTCATAATTACTACTGACGGACCCTTAACACTGGTGGGGTGCGTGGTTTCAGCTTTTCAGTTGGAAACCGAGACCCATAATTTTGAACAATTTTTAACATTATTTAGTTAAGTGAAAAATAACTATTAAAACAGTGCGCCATGGGCGAAACACACTGACTAGTATATAATAAGTTAAGTGAACTTAATAACAATTACCGGGTGAACAGTAATGAACAGATTTTTAAGTAAAAACAATATACACAGTAAAAAAGACAAAACCCCACCCAAAGACGAAGTGGAAGTGCAAAAAGTTAAAATTAAGTGCAACAGGTCACCAAAATTCGTCACAAGCCACGACCGTAAGTACGTTAGAGCTGAGTACACTAGTAAAGATTGTCTGACCCACACAACAACAGTTTTCACTCGTGAGGAGTTCCAACAAAGATACCCTAACGAGCAAATACCCGAACCACTCACGTCGCCACAAGACGCACAAGACACGCCAATACCAGGCAGAACTATCACAGTCACCCCTTGTCGCGACCCAGAGTACGTGCAGATAATATACTGGGATTTCAACGTCTATGCTGAGCAGGAAATAATTCCACGGACGAAAAGCATAGAAACCTACCCGTTCTTGAATTTACCACCGCCGTTACTGACGTCACCAGCACCAGTACCGTCACCACGACAACTTTTTGCCGAGACTCCGGTAAATTACGAAAATCGGAAACAAACAAGAAGGCAACAACAACTAGATAGACGAATTGACGACCTAGACGAAAATCTAGTAGACTACGCTGACGACACGTTTTCTAAACCAGCCGAATCAACTCTAACATCAGACGGGACATCATCAGACGAGATAGAAGAACCCTCAATTCTTCAACCGGACTTGAGACCTGTCGTCGAGTCATCATCCGAGGAGTCCTCACCGGAGCTTTTGGCACACCGTTGCGGGACGAGGTGTTATTCGCTGACCAGTCTGAGGGCCCACCTATTGCAAACCCTGACATATTGGCGGACATTAATTCTTCGAATAAAACGGTACGTACAAACTCCTTTGATAATCGCGAGCACCTAGAGGAACTTGAGGCCGAGTTAGAAAATATAACTAATCAGTTAGAAGAGTTAGTTGACCCAAATCCCGAAAATCATAAAAAACGTAGGCGCACCGTAGTATCTCCGGAAATAGTTAAAACTAGTAGAGTCAAATTAACACTATCTCCCGAAGTAGAGAAAAGAGAAAGACGCAAGGCACAGAAGGAATTATTAGAACAATTATATAAGAATTTAGAAGAGGACGAAGAGGGTCATTCCCGATTATTTGAAAACGAATTCATATTAGAAACAAGGCAGATATTCCCAAAAATAAAGAAGATGGCCTACCAAAAGCCGAAGCTTCCCATGCCCACCTATACTAAACCTGTTCTATATACTAACGAATTTACGGAATTCCAAACAGAGTACACCGCATACATTGCGGATGTTCAGTCCGGAATTACACCAAGTAAACAGCTTCTAAAGAAAGCCATTACAACTCCAGTAGTACAGGATTGGTTAGTTTTAAACAAGGCCACGGTTAACGATGAGGCCACCACATTGGAAGCTATCTTCACAGCTCTTTTATTAAGAAACCCAACCGTACCTGACCCGCAAATCCCATTAGCTGTTTTACTTGATCAGAGACAACAATGCCGAGAGACGGCAAACGCATTCTTAATTAGGCTGGAGAGTTCGTTTGGAAACCGTTGGGCAGGCATCGGTTTAGATCAGCAGTTAGAAACGACCATTTCGGGACTACTGGACGGCCCGCACAATTTTATTTTAATGCAGCCCGCTGCTCCAACTACCCTAGACCAATTACGAAATTTACTTATCCGCTATGACGCAACAGAACATTCAAGACCCGCTAGGGCAAGCATCAAGCAAGAGGTCACAACAGTAACCTCAGATAGTCATTTAGAGGCATTTAAACAAACCATTGCGTCTCTATCGGCTCAAGTGGCAGAACTACGTACAACTCAGGCACCACGCCCAAACCCAACCCAACCCCAAGCAAACCAAAACGTAGTTCAGAATCCACAACAACAATTTCGTCAGCCTACCGATTGGGCACAGACAACTTGCCAAATATGTGGCAAGCTAGGCCACGGGGCCAAACGGTGCCCCCAGTTTCCTCAACAAGGAAACAACTACCAAAACAATTTCCCAAGAGCACCACTCGTCAACCAACAACCCTATCCCAGAAATGCTAATTTCAATCGAAATCAACAACAACGTCAGCCAAATTTTTATCAAAGTCAAAGTCAACCAGGAAATTCCACTCCCAACACAACACGCAACCAAAGCGGAAACCCAAATCCAAACAATTCTAACTATCAAGGGCAAAATTTTATCCCAAACTTTATCCATCCCAATTCAATCGCAGGCAGAAATGCCAACAGGCAAAACCTGCCACAACGCAACAACACAACCAGAAGTCCACAACATTTAAACTACTAGAGAGAACGGCCGGGCCGAGCCGTTCTACCATACATAGTAGGCCACCTGATAGAAATGTAAACACAAACATAGGAAGTAATATAGTTAGAAACCAAAACAGACTACGGAATTCAATGGCATCCAACACAATCAAAAATCCCATAGCTCAGCAGCAGGAAATAGTTGGTAAACACAGTCGTTATTTAACTAAACAAACCATCCCTATAGAATTAATCACATCGCTTAGAATGAATGAAGAATTCCCTCTACACTTATTTCTTGACACCGGGGCTGATTGCTCAATTATTAGAGAAAATGTTGCGAGAAAGCTTGGGGCTACAATTAGAAACGAAAATGTCGTCACCATCATTGACTACGGCCAACACCCCATCCATACGATGGGAATGGCTCTGGTCACTATCTATATTAACGGACGGCCAAACACACACGACTATATAGTTGTCCAAGATTCAAAGCATCAAATCCTGATGGGCACCGACTGGTTCATCAAGTTTGGCGTAACTTTAGATTATAAGAACCTCAGTATGCATTCGGGTTGTTTTGGGACAACTAAAATGGATTCAGGGAAGCATCAACCAACGGGTCAAGTGCGCACTAGCCCCGCGGAACTACAGAGCACCGACAATAATTACGCAAACCAAATCAATATTCGAGCTAATCATACGCTACGCCAACAAAACCAACAGCAACCACCCCACCCAAGCTACCATAGAAAGAATTATAACTCACAACAACCCTGCTCTCGATTAGGAGCCCTTAAGACGCCGGCAACACACACACCCACAACCATTAAAACGCAGAGAGAGAGACACGCGCAGGTATTACGCATACATGTTGCTGCTAAAACTCGGATAGACCCATATTCGGCGGAGAATATACCCATTTATGTAATGCAGGGGTCACAACAGTTAGGACAGACTCCGTTCACCGCGATTGCTCGGGGTGATAGAAATTGTAGAGGACTGGAAATACCAGACTACATGATTTCGGACACCACTGAGTATCTTCAAGTTTTAAATTATACCGAAAACTCAGTAGTTCTTCCAGCTCGAACTGTCATATCGGTAGCTGAACTGACGGACTACGACTTACTTGACACGTACACGTACAACGTACAAGTAAACTCTATATCATTCGACAAAACGACAAAGTCAGAAACGAAGAATCAACTAGAAGCCGTACCAATTTACTCGGGCGACGAACTAGAAAAGGAAGTCGACAAGATCGTCTTCGCACCCACTTTAAGTCCCAAAGACAGAGAAAAATACAGAGAAGTAGTAAGAAATAATCAACAGGCATTCATGTTTTCAAAAACTCCTTTGGGCTCCTATCCCCATGCAAGATACCCAATTAAGTTGAAAGATCCTACACCATTTAAGATAAGGAACATTCCCCAATCAGAGGCACAACATATCGAGACCGATAGACAAGTTAAAGAGATGTTGAAGGAAGGCATCATTAGAGAATCTACATCAGAATTTTCAAGCCCATCGTTTTTGGTAAAGAAAAAATCACCTGACCCATCCAACCCTCAATGGCGAGTCGTACACGATTACCGCCAGTTGAACTCGCAAACTAAAATCCAAATATTTCCATTACCACTGATAAGCGATATCATTCATCGTTTTCGCGGAAAAAAAAATCTTCTCCGCGCTCGATTTACAAAGCAGCTACAATCAAATACTTTTAGAGGAGGATGCTATTCACCTCACGGCGTTCTCGACTCGACACGGTCACTTCGAGCATCTTAAATTGAGTTTTGGTATGGCTAATGCACCTGGATTTTTCAGCCGTATGATGGTCCAGATGCTGGGCAATCTACAGTACACAGAAGTATTGCATTACTTAGACGACATCATTGCTCCTAGCATTGATGCAGACGCAAACATCAAAACTCTAGACAAAGTCTTCAAGAGACTCATAGCGAACAACCTACGGCTTAAGCCGTCCAAATGCAAGTTAGGGTTTCAAGAAATAGAGATATTGGGTTTTCTAATTAACGAAGAAGGACGACGCCCAATTCCAGAGTATGTAGACTCTATCCGGAAAATAAAACCGCCAAAATCAATAAAGTCTCTTCAATCTTTTTTAGGTAGTGTGAACTTCTACACCTCATTTGTCCCAAACCTTGCCAGCATAGCAAAACCCCTTAACGCCCTATTAGTGAAAAATACCCCATACATTTGGAGCACCGAATGTCAGGAAGCTTTCGAAAATTTAAAAGTTGCGCTTACTTCGGCACCTATACAATCCCATTTTGACCCAGAACTACCCACCACGTTACGCACAGACGCCTCGACAGGAGGCCTGGGAGCCTGCCTATTTCAAACCCATACATTACCCGACGGACAGAAAATGGAGAAAATAGTAGCGTGCATTTCAAGGTCTTTAACTAAAGAAATGAAGAACTACCAAGTTCCAGTGTTGGAAATGGAAGCAATAGTGTGGGCACTAAAGAAATTTTCCCACTTTCTAAAGGGAATCCCCTTTTCAATTGAGACCGACAATAGCACATTGCCATCGTTACTGTCCTCAAAGAAAAAACCCATGACACCTAAACTATTTCGACAGGCGATGGTTCTTGCCGAATTTAATATAATAAATCTTAGCCATATAGCTGGCAAATTGAACTTCATCCCGGATCTATTGTCACGGGCAGCGGTAGCCAACATGGACTTATCCATTTGGAACATCACAACACAACCACTGACTCAACAAGAACAAGAATTCATGCACCAACAACAAAGAGACCACGAGTTAACTAAAATTATTTACAAACTAGAACACGGCTTCTCCAGCTATAACAATTACTTTTTATTAAACAATATACTGTATTTTAAACACTCGACCCCACAAGGCCCTCACTCTTTACCAGTTATACCTAAATCTGGACGGGCGAGAATATTACAGGAGTTGCATGATAGCAAAATTGGAGGTCATTTAGGAAAAAAGAAAACATTCCACAAGATTCAACAGCGGGCCTATTGGCCAAGAATGAAGGAGGATATTAAAAATTATGTCAAGACTTGTACTAAATGTCAGCTAAATAAACAACCACGGGAGAAACCAGCAGGACTTTTTCAGTTTCAAGAGATACACGAAGAACCTTTTCGACTTAGTACAAATTGACTATTGTGGTCCTATTTCTAAATCGGCAGCAGGGAATTGTTATGTGCTAACAGCCATAGAGAACATGACTAAAACAGTATTTTTGCGAGAAACTAAAGATTGCACCGCTAAAACTACGGCGCGTTTCCTTAAAGAAGAAATTTTAGACGTACATGGCGTTCCTAAAAACTTACAGTCCGATAATGGCCGGACATTTGTCAACAGTACCATTACAGAACTCAACCAAATAGCCGGAACTACTCACATAACCAGCAGTCCCTACACACCTCGGACAAATGGCGCCATAGAAGCAACTCACAGTGTCCTTATGGACATGATCCGTACCTACGCTATGAAGAATAAGCGTCATTGGGATCAAGGCCTTTCATCATTAGCTTTTGCACTGAATACATCAGTACATTCTACAACTGGGTATACGCCCTACTTTGCGTTGCACGGCCGCGAACCACGACTGGCCATTGACGCCGAGCTTCCCTTATTACGAGAACAGCAGACTATAGATTACCATCAACAAGGACGAAATGCCCGAGAAATGGCAAAATTAGCTATTCAACGAGAACGCATCAAATGGGCCAAGCGTTTTAATCTAGCACGAACGGAGAAAAAATTTGAAGTGGGCGATTTGGTCCTACTTCGCAATAAAAAACGTGTAAAAGGCACTTCTAAAAAATTACTTTCTATTTTCGTAGGGCCGTATTTAATCATCGAGGACATTGGCATGAACAACCTGAAACTCGAGGGCCGAGCTAAAAATAAGCTGATTCGTTTCAATGTCAATATCGAACGTTTGAGACCATACTATGTTCGTCCGGGTGAACTAACTCCATCCGGTCGGAAACATAGGGCCAATTCAATGGACCAGGAAAACCAACAACGTACAGGTACCAATATAACAAATTCTCAAGGATCATATGATCATTCCCAACCACCTGACATCGGTCCACCACAATGTACACTTGCACCCACACAAATGCCCATTCTCAGTCAGCAACAACCAAGACCTACCATACATCAAGATTCGACTCAAGTAAGTCAACAACAACCTACGGTATTTGGTAACCCTAGTTATAGCGATATAGTTAAACGGCGACCTGGTCGCCCTAAAGGTTCTAGAAATAAGGATTTGTTAGCTACCATTAACGATGAATTTATAATTAATAAAGATAATGTTAGGAATTTAAGGTCTAGAACTTGTGGTTAGTTCCACGGGAAAAATATTTCGATTAAATCTCTACAGTTATTATAAATTTTAAAGTTTAATTTTAAGTTAGTATTTTCTGTCGATAGCCAACATATCAAATTTATCATAACGTATGATTACGCCTGAGAGAACGGTGCTTTGTCAATCAGGGACCTTCCGGGGTACCGCCTGGGAGGCCCCTAAACCTATACGTACCATTGAGGCACAGGTCTTCGGACGCCTTAGGATTGAACCTTATCCCACTAGCGGGGACAATTGACCCCAGAAGTACTAATTTAGTGTGATTTTCTTTGGGAAGGTTTTCTCCAGTAAAATACTTTACGTCAAATTAAATTTGTTTAAAATAGCATTTTATTATTTATTTTTGCAAATACGAACGCGGTTCATATTTGATAATTTCGTTTTTATTTTTCAAGTTTTATTTTAGTGTGCCATGAATTTTAAAGGAAAAGTAAAAATATACAAAAAGGCGTTTAAATTCCACTATTATCCTTATTAATCATTATTTGTAGAAGTCCACAAAACTGTGGCATATTTTAGTTATAATTGTAGAAATTATTTACGATTAAGGAAATTCTAAATAACCTGAACTGTGTGTATTTTATTGTTATACGTTATTGTTAAAATTATTGAAGTCTTTAATATTTTATTGAGTTTAGCCATAAGAAGCAACTGTAAAAGACTTGTAAAAGTGCAAGGTTGCCACCTTGACTTTGACAACTCGATGTACGTAACGTACTTGGGCTAGGCCCTTTTGAGATATTTAAAATTAGCTTTAAAGTAGGGTCATGGACGGGCGTAGCTGGGACGCTGCTAGCTGCCCAGTCGGCCAGCAGCGAACACCCACCCTCTGAGGGGCCCGGCACCATTGACATAGTTTTGAGATAGATACCATAATACACGTAAATATACATTCAATGTCATAATAATAATAGATTGTGAATTTAATAATATATAGTACTTAGTCAATTTACCGCAGGAACGCTGTCTTGAGCTGAAAAAATAAAACAAAATCTCCCATGGGAAGAAACAAAAATTAATAACCTATTTTAAAAACATTATAGTCTAATATAATAAATATAATAATGTATAATTATATAAATTCTAGTAGGAATAGGACTTATTAGTGTGCAGTAATAATTGTAAAGGAATGTACCTAGTTAAAGGGGATTAACTTCTCCCCGCCTGATGTGGGTTACGTATACTGGCCAGGTGCGTCACCTTCCGCTCAGGTTCCGGTTCACCCTAAAAATAGTTAAACCAAACTCCAAAGGAGACCAATTTTATTAATACAACGTTATAATAATGTCATTATAATTAATTTTAATCTTAGTCATGTAATTAGTTCAATATACAATTGATTTTCATGTATGTGTCACTCCGTATATTATTATAAAATAATTGTTGGCAGTTACAATATGATTTTTAAACTTACTTGTTATTTTAGTCTAGGATGTTTTTAGCACCGGAACAGCTTTTTACTTCAAGTCCGGCTGTGATGACCACAGTTGGGCAGCACCACTTTAAAATATTTAAACAAAACTCCGTAGGGGAACAAAAAGATTAATTATATGTATTTTGACCATAATTACGTATATATACTCACAAAATATGTTAATTGTATTTTAATTCCTTAAATTCAATGTAATTCACCATACTTATACTTTCATAGATTGATTTTAGACCATAGACATATGTAAGCTTAGATAACATTACATTTTAAGTAATTACCTTGAATTTGATGAAAATTCGATTCGGATACATTCCGAGTCCGGAAACTTTGGATTACACTGTAGTTAGTCCGGAGACACTTATTCGGACTCTTCATAGTCGAAAACCTCGTAGAAAACCCAACAAGAACGATTTATGTAATATTTTTTGAGATGGGCCATGTTGGCCATGATAAATTATTTTTAAACATTTATTAGCTTTTGTAACTTTTTTGAAAATAATTATTTTGGAATGTAACTAGGGGCCCTTGGTAGAGCAAATTTTTGTGCGTCGAATGATACTTACTGTGAAATTTTACCCCTCCGCCTTTTGATTTTATCGGGAGGGGGGATGGTCTGGCCGTCCTGGCCGTCCGTCCAGAGTAACGAATTTAAATGAATGATTTAATGTATTAAGAATATATGTATTTACTATGTATAATGTGAGGATACAGTTGTCTGAGACAACTATTATATAATGATAATATGGCTACGATTTAATGCAAGTCAGCTATAAAAACCCAACACGTAATCTCGCAGTAATATAGACGACGGGCAAATGAGCCACGTCATTTAACATTAAGTTAGACGATACAAGTAGATGGTAGAGACGTACTCTCGCTCCTTTTGCGGAGAGGGGGTATGTTAGGGCATCGTGCATACGATGTCCTAATAAGTAATGTTGATGTTATCATTCACTAGAATGTAAATAGGAAGTACACAGAGGAGGGAGGATCAGCTCCTTCCACACTTTAGAATAGTTAGTGTAGTACCAACTCTCGAGTGAACCAGCCACACATTGGCACAGTAAACCATACCATAATAAATACTTATACTGTTACACTGTCTACTACTACTTACTACACTCTACCATTTACTTACTCATTCACTCATACAGTCATACAGTCATTTATTAGTATGTTACTCATAGTACCTACTCACAGCCAAGCACCTGTCATAGTAACTCATAATTACTACTGACGGACCCTTAACAGCTGAGCAACCTTTTAGTAGTGAAGTGTGTATTGACCCTGCCATGTATATGGTAGTGTAATAGTGCTGTAGCCTTAAGAATAATAAAAGCATTTTCGTAGCAGGGTGGGGTGGAAAATAGATAGTTAGTGGCCTACCCCTTGCACATATAATTTCTTTGTATTTTTATATCTGCTTTTTTCAGGGTTGTTGGTGATTGGAAGGAAAGTCGATTTTCTAAGCGTTAAGGGTTTACTGTCTCAAACTGAATTAATCCCAGTGTACTAACGTAATATTATAAGTACCTACCTATATGCCGTTTTACCTTACATAATTATAGCAGCTTTAGAAGCTTCAAGTTATATAGCATGCACGTAAGTATAAGGGCCTGTTTTTCCTTTGGAGTCTTTTAGGCCTTGAACTTTGTAGGACCGCACTTGTACTCACTTTTCCCTTCGGCCTTCAGACAAGGGATCTTCCACACCTTGGAGTCATAGAAAAATTTTGACTTTTTGGGCCCTGTAGTGAGTCCCTTTCTCCTCTCTGTAGTCCTGCTTAGCTTAAATATTTTATAAAATATGGCTACACTTAGCTAGCATGGAATGTCACCTATTAAACAAACCCACCGATAACGCCTTTTGTGCACGATCCCACAGGCTTCACACAAGGTCATTGTGTGTTTCAGAAAAAAATGCATTATCATCATAATGTAATGTTCTATCTAAATTCTTATCTGTAAAATAATCTAACTACACTGTATACATGAAAAAAACAACACTTACAACCAGTAAGGCTTTAATGGACCATAGGTACACACTAGAATATCGTCACTCCAGCTGCTGGAAAATGAAAAGGCTCCAGGGATTCTTAGGCTAACAAAAATTGTATGTAGATAATTAGATATCGTCTGTAAAGTATCAAAATGACCCATTTCCAATTAACGCCAGAATTAGAATGAACTACTTAATACAAATCAATAATTTAATTAGATGCGTAAAATGATAATTAGGAGGTTTTAAAATCAAAATACGTTGTATTTATACGTTTTTAAAAAGTGTAAAATGTTCTTATTATTCTATTAGGAAAAGTGTAAACAATGTTTTTAAACACGTTTAAAAAAAGTGTGAAATGTTCTATTTACACGTTTTTTTAAGTTTCATGTATTCTATTTACACGGTTTAATGTATGCACGATATTTATATATTGTTTGTAGAGAGTACATTTTTTATTTAGTTAAACATGGATGTGGGTCAGGGGCGGACTGGGTGCTCTATGGGGCGCAGGACTTTTTAATGACGAGGGTAGGCGATGAAGGGGCCAACGACGAGCCAAGGGGCCCAGAGCTCCCGTTTACGTAATGTATAAGAAACTGGGGGCCCATCCGGCATTGCCGGAGTTTGCTTATGGCCAGTCCGTCCCTGAATGTGGGTCACTTTGATTCTCCTTAATCAATATAATAAATATAATTACTTTATCGTAGTAAATAAATATATTGCTGCCTATTATACAGTGCAGTGTAAGGCTGTCATACCCAACTTTAGACCTACAACAAATAAGGTGAGTAGTTAAAATTGAAAAAAAAAAGTTTTTTACCGAAAAGGGAAGGGGCAGGGCTGGGGCAGTACATGGAAACTTTTCGAGGAAACAGAGGAAATGAAAATGAAAAATAAACTTGTTCGCAACAAATATCTCCCTGCTTCTAGCTGTCTTCCTTGATTTTTCTGTTTCAAGCGGGAAACAAAATCAGCTTTAATTTCATCCGTGTTTGTTTCTGATTCTGATAATAAATTACAGTTTTCAGTTTCTGTCTAAACTTTCTGTTTTCAGTTGGGAGCTCCCGATGTTTTAGACTTGTGTAATACAGTGGACTGTCAACGGTTAAATTCAGTTAAATATTAATAATTGATTACTTAAATTATTGTAATACAAGCAGCGGACTAGACACGCTTAGGCTTTAGCAACCAGTAATTTAGATTCGGACGACTGGAGACTGGTCGAGGCTGGACTTGTAAAGTACAACATACTTACTTAATGAGGTTTACTTAAAGTTAGTGTTGGTTTAGTTATTTTTATTTTACTTTTAATAAACAAAACAATGTTACTATTACTATAGCTGCAACCATCTATCCCAGTGTGTAGTTTGTAAATCCAGTTCATTGCTTTGGATGGAATAATTACATCTGTCCAGTTCAAACAGTCAACAGTTGTAGGAAAAAATTCATTTAATGTCAACATATTTAAAATATTTTTGCAAGTTTAGTATTTTTGTATTTAAATAGATATACATATTCAAAATTAGTTGAATTACAGCCGAGAAGCGGTTGTGGATGACATCGAGACACTTTATATAAAAGGAAATTATTGTTATTGTGGAAGTACTTCGTGATAGGCAGTTGGATTTGACTATCTCTTCCTTGCCCTTTTATACCTAGCAATATTATGCTGCTATATACATGCCGTATTTAAATTTCAAAATTGTTTACAAATTGTATTTATTTACACAACAAATGCTGGTTCTTGGCACCTTTATTTAGTTATGCCATTACGTTTCACCATTGACCATGAATTTGAATTACTCCATACAATATTTATGTGTTGAGTAATAGTTTGATTTTGTTGTATATAGATTATTAGGTCGAGCGGTGAATTAAATATTTACGAGATGAATTTGAATTCAGATCAAGTTTCAAAACGTCTCCGGACTAAAACTAATACAAAAGATGAGAACCCAGCAAGTGCTACAGATAACCTCGCTGGTCCATCTTCAGGTGCATCAACAGTCAACAGTCGTGGTCACCTTTGAGGATGTTTTTAATTCTGACGTAAACATTTTTACAGACGATGTGAGTAATTCCTAATTTTAATAACAACTCTTATTTAAGTAAGTTTTAAATCGCATGTATAATTATTTAATTCATGAATTATTATTGATTTGTACATACATCACACTGCGCATAGATCCTTCCTAAGATATTCCAAAACACGGATATTCTGACTGCAGAAGATCTGCTCAATTTCCGCCTTGTGAATCGATGCTGGAGAGATGCAGCCACGTCCGTCCTTCTTAAACAAAAGTTGTGTCAAATTGAACTAGACTTTAATAAAGTAATCATTGGGAAGGATGGCGTTGCAATTGCTCAAACTATGGACATAAAAAAGGAAGATTTCTCAAATGATCCATCTTCCTACAAATTCTTTCATGTTTACCACCCTAAAAACTTGCTATCTGATTTGTCTCTTCTAATGTCTGCTTCTCCAAAATTCCCAAGCAACAGCATTTTCTTTTATGAAGATTGTTACTCTGGTTTTGGAAATCTCTTCCCAATATCCCACTGTGTACCTGCAAATGAGCACCAAATAGATTTACTCAACTTTTTGTCACTGCATGGGACGAAATTCAAGAAACTTTCGTTGAGCAGTGGGATCTCGAAGAAAGCAGTTCAAAATCTCTTGAACGTTCACATGCCACATTTGACGATCTTAGATATCAGTCAATTGTATGAATTTTCAGATCAGGATGAAACCTGGGAAGGAAGTCAAATCCCGTTGTGTCTCCCACCCCCTTCAGTACTTGCGATCAAAGAAATGTCTGCTCCATTTAAATCTTGTAATTATGACGATTGGAAAGTTGATTTTGTAAAAGAAATCATCAGTGTTTCTCCAAACTTAAGTGCTTTACGGAGTGTTCATACGCCATTACTTGGATATTTGCTTGAAATAGGGAAATTTCAACTTATAAGGGAATTATTTGTCGAGCTTATTGTCCATCAAATGTCAACTCGTCACCAACTGTCGAAATTTATAGCGGCTACAATTTGGAATGGTAGTGTTTCAAATCTCAAGATAAGTAGACTAACAATCGGCTTTCTTGATCATGGAAAATATAAAGACAATTGCAAACTTGTGGTGAAAGCTCTTAACATAATTTTGAGTGCATGTAAGAACTATTTAGAGCATCTGACAATTGATATGAAACCTTCAGATTTCCTTATCAACCTTTTTATCCCACCACTCCCTCGTTTAAAATCCCTTGGATTGCACGATATGGAGATATTGCAGATTCCCATCAATACCAATATGAATTTCTTAGGAGACGTCATCAGTAGGGCACTTGAAGCTGGTGAAATAACAGCCGATGAATCCGTTCGTGATCTAAAAAGGCTTACTTTGCAAACTCAAAATCATATTAATATTCCAGGGGATTATTTTCCACGTATTCAAGAAGTGGATTTGCATATGCGAAAAATGAGAAATGACGCTGACAAGCTCATGAATTTCTTTGCCTTGGGTGATCCGTGCGATACTCTACCAACAGTGACCAAGTTAAAATTAAACACATTTTTTTGGTCCTCTATTTAAAAGTGAAATGTCACAATTATTTCCAAATGTTTTGCAATTGGAGATTCTCTGTGGAAATTCTAGCCTTTCCAACTTGTTATGGACTGCATTTCCTAAACTAGAAACATTTAGGATATCAGGACTAATCCGAGGTGATGACGATGACCCGAATACAAACGTCATTGACAGTTTCTTTACTGGGATTTCTCCTGAACTATGTTTAAAATTTAAAAGTGACGCAACTTGGTCTGTTGATCATCAGTTAAATTTTGAACGCACTATGCCATACATCGGAGACTGTAAAAGTAAGTTGATAATTAATTTGCAAACATTAAACATAGTTGAAACATTAGTAATTATTGTAATTATTACGATCAAAGTGTTGAGCTCAAAAAGCACAAGTTTGATAAGTGATTCGCATTGCATTGACAGATTTGAAGGAATTCAAAATCGAGTTTGCACAAAACTTGAACTCAAAATTTGCTTCAAAATTCACTGCTGTTCATGGATTCGGGGAAGTAGTTCACCGGACAAAAATCATATTTGTTTTTCAGTCCTACGGTTGGAGCGTGGACGATAAGAAGGGTGGGTACTTTTTTTACAACTCTACAACAAATAATTTTATATTCATGGTTCACAAAATATTTAAAAATCGTTAGTAATTAAATATACCAAAACCAATTTAGGCAGTGGCAGTATGAGGGTAACAGTGTAGTATAAACAAAGCTGCATTTTCCTTTAAAAAAAATGTACTATTGATATTTAAGACATTTCAAAGACAAAAATACTAATTTAACGAGAAACCGTAAAATTCAGTTTACATAATGTGTAGATCCTTCCTTTTATTAGTCAGCGCACCTCCTGCACAACTTACGATTAGTTATAGATTATTTTGAATATAATTTTTTAAAGTACCTATGCAATAAAAAAAACATTTTAATCGATTTTATTTCAGAAACTCTTCGACATGTTGATCCTGTATCTGCATTTGTTCAAATTCAGATGGAATCCTAGGACACCAAATTATTACTATAAGTCTCGTTTTGTCCAAGGTCTAAGGTCAAGGGCCTTGAACTTAAGACAGTGGTGCTTACTTTTCTCGTCTGCTTATGGCAAGGGAGCGCTCATTCGTTTTCCATAATCACAAAAAAAACACTATTTTAATTTTATTGATGTTTTTTTTTGTGATAAAATGTTTTAGAAAAGTTTAAAATGTTCATTTTAATTGATTAAAAAAAGTGCTTAATGTTCTAACTACATTTTTGGAAAAGTTTTAAATGTTTTTGAAATGTACAAAAACAAATTTATTTGAATGATTTTAAAAATTTATTATATTCTATTTACATATTTTGAAAAGTGCTTAGTGTTCAATTTATACATTTTTTGAAAATTCAGGCAGCAGGTGCCACCTGAGTTGGCCGCAATATCCGGCCCTAGCAAACAGGCTGCTGGTCACCATTTGGTCAGACCTTGTTAAATAATTATAATGTTGGTATACATACAATATAAAAAGATCTGTTTAGCAAAACAGGGTAAGTCTTTTTTTTTTCAAATGAGATTATATGCGCTACGTTTACTATCCAACTAGTTATATTACTGCATTGAATGATAAAAGTAAAAGTTTAACTAAAGCTATTTTTTTTTGAAATAGTCACAATTTCATTTTTTTTTGTGATAACATATTGAGTTTATTAAAAGATTTTTGCAAAATAGGATAAGTCGAATCAAAATTTTGCATTTCTAATTTAAATTTTTGGCTTTTGAATGTTTTCGTAACTTGAAGAATCCAATTCATAGGCGTAAGTACTTTCAAGCAAGACAAATTTAAACGCTCAAAAAGTTTTATTTTCCTCTCAAAAGATTACAATTTTATCTCAAGGACTTTTGAATACATTATAAGTTATTGAATTTCAAGCAAAGATGGATAAGTTCACAAATTAAAATTTTCTAAAAAATATCAGTGTCAGTCTAGATTTGTAAAAGTAGCCAGAACCAGAGCCAATATTGGCGAATAGGATTTCACACACAGGACACAGGAGTCACATCAGAATTACAAACTTTTCTAACAAAACTAAACAATTTTATAGCAAAGAGCGTCTCCAAGTTTTATTCAATTCATCCGAATTTCAATGTAGGCAGCAACAGGCTCCAGGTACTGATGCGTTTCTGTAATTGAAATTATGTTAAGAACGTCATATAAAAATATTACATACTATTCTTCAGAAAGGCATATTGGAACTATCAAAAATCAATCATAATTAATGCATTTTTGGCAACTATTAGATACTAATTATTTTTTTTTTAAATTCTTGCCATGGGGTCGGGGTAATGCTTGACTTAAATACAATTCTTAACTAGAAATTTGGAGCAATTTTTTTTTAAATACTTTTTTGGCTTTATTTTAAATGAGGTATGATAAATAATATTTTAATCGTTGTCTGTATTGTAAGAGCGTACCTTGAATTTCTTTTACCTTCAACCACATAAGGGAGGCGAAAGAAAATATTATTTTTGTTCTGTGAGCTACTTCTTTCAACCCATAAACAGCAGTCACTTCTGAGGCAAACTTTGAATGCAATTTTTTTCTAAAATTGATTTGAAACTCCTTTAGATCTGTAATCATTTTTAGGAATTACATTGATTCAAACTTGATTAGGTCGCCTATTCACATTAATTGTAATAAAGGATACACAAAATTAAATTCGTTTTAAATTAAATACTAGGTAGATAAAAAATGAACTTACTCTCGGAATTGCCTATATATGGCTTTGTTCGCTCGGAAAGATGCTGTGACTTTAACAGTGTTTGAGTAGTAGTGTTGTGACTTTTAAGTCGTTCACATAATTCTGGGGAAATCCCAGTAAAAAAACTATCAACGACCTTGGATTCCCAATTTTGCTGCATTGTGAAAATTTCCAAATATTCTAATTTTGGAAATGTCGTCCAGACATTGTTTTGAAGATCCGTTGAAAAGTTACAATGAATTGTCAAGCGTGAAAGATTAGGGAATATTTTTGGCAGTTTTTCGTCATCCCAAGGAAATGTACTTAAATCCAAGGTAGAGACTGTGGCAAACACTAGATTATCCCCAGAAACGGTTCCGTCTCGTCTAGCGTTCCCAAGAGAAAAGAATTCCAGCATGTTTCCAGGGCTATTTTCCATGACTTTCCGTTCATATCGCTGCTGACGCAAAACTACTTGGCGTAGACGTGGAATGTAACCTGCAGGAATATTTACGGTGTCTTCATTTTCCAAAGTAAGCGCGTCCAAGTCATAAACTTCCGTTCCGGTGACTTGACCAGCTCTTACTGCCTGTCCAATGACATCCTCTAAGAAGCGAATCCGGGTGGATGTGCCTATGTTTTCCACCAATTTGAGATATTTTAAACGGGGAAGCGGCGGGATGAAAAGGTTAACAAGTTCTTTGGATGGGGCCAGTTCAAGTTCGAGACATTCCAACGAATTTTTGCATGCACTAAGAAACAACCCGAGATTCTTGACATTACTACTCAATCCTCCACGTCCCATTTCGAATATCAATTTGGATAGATTGAGTCCTAGAAAACTTGGAAGGTTATGATTCAAAATCGTATCTGTCACAAGTCTGAAGAGTTGTTGCGTGCTTGATGTTTTAATCGTGGGATCGAAGCGCAAATCTTTGATAAGATGCAATTTCTCTATTTCATACAATACTTCGATTGATGACATACTCACTTGTTTAATAGAGTTTAGATTTGGTGAAGCCTGTATAAGTTGTTTAAAGAAATTAAATTTGTTCTTTGAATCTTCTTTAAATTGTTTCTGCCCCAGCAAAATTTCTCTTATTTCAAGAGCTGACGGCGCGGGAAGAAAAACTTGCAATAGACTGTTTCCACTCATGTTTATTACATCTTCATCAAAACTAGTAAAATCACGAAGTTCTATGCAGATCAAATGAGGCATATGGACATAAAATAAATTGTGAAATGCTCCGGCGTCGATTCCTGTTTCTGCACTGCTCAGCGAAAGTTTTTTGATTTTCTTCCCATATATAGACAAGAAATGGAGTAAATCTAAATAGTGCTCACGTTTATCTGCATCCTCCTCATCTTCAGTTAATGGGCAGAGATCTCCAAAAACTGCAGGATACTTCGAACGAATAGAAATGCTGGTTGATGGAAACTTTGGAGATGCCGAAATTAGTTGATTCAGATCCGCAAGAGAGTTTCTCGGTTGGTAAGCATTAAAATAGTTGCAGAGATCGTAGGATTCCGGTAGATCTGTGTAACCTGGCCAGGGCTCAATTTGATTAACTACACTCCCATCCTCATCAATAGTCACATGACCAAAGTCCAGTGCTATTTCACACATATTGTGTTTTAGAAGGACGGACGTGGCTGCATCTCTCCAGCATCGATTCACCAGGCGGAAATTGAGCAGATCTTGAGCAGTCAGGATTTCCAGGTTGTCAAATATCTCCGGTAGGATCTGCGCAGTCAAAGTAAAAATTAATTTACACAGATAACAAAAACTATTATTACTACCAACTTAAAGCGCAATATCATCAGTCAAGAACCAAAATAAATCATATCCATTTTTTTTTCACTAAAAGCAAAGTAAGCTTTGTTGTACCCAAAACGTTCTAAAAGCAAGCAAAATGACCCAAATCTACAGTCTTGGAAATGATCTGTACACGAATCTGGTTAGGCCGTGGCAACAGGTTAAGCTGTCAACTTTGAAAGGTTTAGTAGTAAATTTTGAAATTTGTAAGGGTGGGAAGAACTGTTTACCACATGCAACAAGGCTGTTGTTACAAAACCCAACACCAAACCTGTTAAAATCTACAGTAAACCTATTGAAGCATTTATATCACTTTATATGTATGGTAAATTAGTAATCCATAATCAATGTGTTGTGTCAGTCCAGTGGTTAAGAAGTCAGTTTGGTATACCTTAGGGTGGGGCGGGGGTTCGTATCTAGTTTTTGGTGCTATTTTTTAATTACCAAAATCGTTCAACAGGATTCGTGTTGCGTGATCTAACACCGTTCTAGTATACTTAGTCTAACAGTTTTCACTGTAAATCACTAACCATAATCCTGTTGACCGTGGTTAACAGGATTCACTGTGGATGTCGGAGTAACAAGAAAGCAGTTAGAAATTAACAGTAAAGTAGTCAATTCGATCCTATTTTTCTAAGCGTGTAAAGTAATAAAGGCTTGTACTTAATATGTAAGAAACATAACATGCTTTGTAAACATTTTTTAAATGACAAAAGATGTAATTTAAATAACTCACATCATCTGTAAATGCGTTCACGACAGATTCAACCGCATTCTCAGAGGTGACCACTTGAGATCCGCCTAAAGTTGAGCCGGTGACGGGATTTTTATTCTCTATACTATTAAGTTCATTCCTCCGACGTTTTGAACCTTGTTTAGAATTCGAATTCATTTTGTTTGTAGATTGTAGGTACCGCCGTAGCACTCGAACGAAATTCTACATAAATACAAAATCATAATAATATTGTTTTAAAGTAATTTAGGTCAAAAAAAGGGAAAAGGCTGGGAACTGGGAATTGTGGGTTTGAGATTTGGGGTGTAGATAGATAGTTGTAGTTTTAATAACATAGTTTCGATTGCTAAAAGTAAAATAAAAATAACTTACTATAAGTTAACCTAATTAATTTAGAAGTAGGTTGCACTTTAAAAGTCCAGCCTCGAGCATTTACCAGTCGTCCGAATCCAAGCTACTGGTCACAATAGCCTAAGCGTGTCCAGCCTTGGTAATAATTAGCTTTTAACTGTTGACTGTATAACACAAATCTAATACATAATAACTAGTCGAACATCGAAAACTCTTAACTGAAAACAGAAAGAAACAGAAAGGAAAGAAACTGTACCAGAACGACGGATGAATTTGAAGCTCTTATAGTTTTCCGCGTGAAACTAAAAAATCAAGGAAGGGAGCTGCAGCTGCAAGCATGGGGAGTTTTGTTGTTAACTTTCATACATGTCGATGTCGCCATCTCCCTATTCTATGTACTGCCCCAGCCCTGCTTCCCCCTTGTTTTTAGTACAAAACATTTAATTTTTAATTTGAAAAATTCACTTTATTTATTGTCAAAAGCGCAAATGTATTTATTTTTCTGAATAGTTTTTAAATCAACTGGACGAAAGTAAATAAATAAAAGATAAGAAAACTAAACTTTCAAAGTAGGTAAATAATTGTAGCACACAACTCAACACTCAACTACTCATCATCTTGAAAAATATTGTAGTTCTTCGCAAAGCTCAAGGTTCAAAGGGAGAATGTAATTTAGTTCGTGGGAACGTTTCTGTGTTTTGTTGATCCTGAAGCAGGGTGTAATTATATAGTGCCTAGAATTTGCATTGTCAGCTAGCTGCAAGGCTGTCAACCCCATCCCTTCAATTCTGATAAACAATTCCTACGGGGTCGTCCCTACATGATGTCATGTGATTTTTTACATTTCTCGAGTCATTTAACCCCGCTGCCATTTGCTTAACTATAGCGTAAATTAAAACTCATCCTTATCCAAACAGTTTTGTTGAGCCTAACCTTGACATCATCCATTGACAATACATAACAAAATAGGAATCAGTTGTCGAAGGAGAGAATACTTTATACAATTATGTATATGATTGGTGTTATGGGATTTTTATGTCCAATCTGATGCACATTTTAAAAATCGAAGATAAACGATCCTGCACTTACAGTGCGGGTTGAATAATACATGTATGTGTCGTGAAATCATTCCAGTGAATTACATAGCAGGATCAAGTGTCGCTGTGAATATAATATATAGGCGATGGTAAAAGTATAATGTATATTTTTATATTCATTTAATTACTTGGTGGGTAATAACTGCTTCCTTTATTCACCGTCACCGTCATTAATATTAACGTAGTTAGCAAGAATGAAAGTCAACGTTGCTTATACGATGTGGAATTTTAATGTTGCAAAATACAGTTATTATTTATTGCATTTATTTGAAAGCTATTATGTATTAATTCCAAAGCTAATTAGCATGAATTGTATACGATCGTGATTACCGATTTAATTTCCTAAACTAATTGAATTAACTTTATTTATGTACCACCATGCTATACACATTCTCAGCATTTAAATGCTATATGTACATACAATGTTTCTATATGAATATATATAGGTTATACCTATAGATGTTGACAAATATGCACTAATTTCTTCCGGACTGTTATTTATGAGAATATATTCAATAAGAAATGACGATAAAACTTTGGATTTCATAAAATCAAGACAAAATTTAGCATTTCATTCTTACAGCTAAATATACCCTCTATCTGAAATGTGTAAATTGTTTTAATTCCAACATTTAGTAGGAACAGTGTACATTATTTTATTTTTATGATTGAAAAAAGAATTAAAACATTAATTATAATTGTAAAATTAATTATTTAAATCGCCCAAAATAGTTTAGCTCTCAATTATTTTGTGAAATGTAAAGAACGTTTAATTTGAATGTTTCTTGTCGTTTGTACAATGTTGCATTTACCTGTGTTTAAAATATATGGACAATTCACATGAATATTTGTGAATGTTTTTGAAAACAGTAAAATGTAGATTAGAAAAGTGTTTTTTAAAAGTATAAAATGTAATAATTAGCAACACACATTGAGTTAATAAAATAAATAAGAATCAAATTAATAAACTTAACCAAGAATATTAAATACAAAATAAAATTTCCACAATATTGTGTGTCATGTAAAACCCTCAAATAAAGCTAAATAAATAATGCCAAGTTCCGAGCAAAAAAAATTTTTTGGGTTGATATTTATGATTTTAGTATTTTAGTACTGATTTCTTGTCATTAAACTACATATGAAATTGAATTAGCAGGTAAGTTATGCAATGCCCTCAGTCCAGTTTTAGTTCCTTCTTTTCTTGTAAATATGAATGTATGTATGCATAAGAATACAATACAAGCGTGTATAAAGCATAAACAAAGATGCTCCGCTCAATTCCTTTTAGATATTATATTCCTTAAGAAAAAGGAACTTAACTGAACTGATTTCTATTTTAAGGCTAACCAACACCAACGCAGGATACTTCAGTTGCATTTTAATAATACACTGCTATGACATACAGTTCAGTTTCTTTTTACTCAAGAATTCTATGGCAAAGGCGGCAAATGGAACTCATGAACTGAATTGTCAAAATGAGCCTATTTTTAGCAATTCAGTTCAGTTTCAGTTCAGTTATTATATGCACAGCTGTACAAGAGCCAAGTCACGAAAATCCCAATGTGTAATAAATATAGTTTGTCAAACCAGCCCATATCTGTGGATGGAATACACCCGTTAAATTCAAACAGTCGCTGGAAAAAATCATTTAATGTCAAAATCTAAATTATTTTTGTAAGTTTGCCGTTTTCTTTTATTTAACATTAAAGTTATTAGAATTAGTTAAAGTACAGGTACAGACAAGAAACGGTTGCGGGTGACGGCAAGATTAAAAGCAGTTCTTTAAAATATTTGATATTATTCTGTAAGCAACTTTGAGTGATGGGCACTTGGATTCAACAATCTTTTTCCTACCCTTTTATACCTGTAGCCATATTTTGCCGCTATTCATATGCTCAATTTATATTTTTAAAATTCTAAAAAAATCTCTACGCTTCTGCTACCTATTTACCGTGCAGTTAAATAATTAAATAATAATAAATGAATTTTGTTGTTTAAATTTTATTAGGTTAAGCGGTAAATTAAGTGTTTCCAAGATGAATTTGAATTCAGAAGAACCAGTTTCAAAACGTCTCCGGCTCCGGACTGAAATCAATACAATTGATGAAAACCCAGCAAATGCTACAGATGACCTCGCTGGTCCATCTTCAGGTGGATCAAAAGTCGTGGTCACCTTCGAGGATGTTTTTGATTCTGAAGTGAACATTTTTACAGACGATGTGAGTAATTCCTAATTTTAATAACAACACTTATTTTAGTAAAGTTTTAATTGCATGTATAATCATTATTCAATCCAAAAATAAATGTTGTTTTGAACATAAACCCCACTGCGCATAGATCCTCCCTGAGATATTTCAAAACGCGGAAATTCTGACTGCAGAAGATCTGCTCAATTTTCGCCTGGAAATCGATGCTGGAGAGATGCAGCCACGTCAGTCCTTCTTAAACAAAATATGTGTCAAATCGAACTAGACTTTAATACAGTAACCATTGGTCAGGATGGCGTTGCCGTTGCTCAAACTGAAGGCATTTATTACGAAGATTTCGAAAATGATCCATCTTCCTACAAATTTTTCCATGCTCACCACCCCAAAAACTTCCTTTCGGATCTGTCTTCTCTAATATCTGCCTCTTCAAAATTCCCAAGTAACAGCATCCACTTCCATGAAGAATGTCACTTCGCTTTTGAAGACCAAGATCTCTGCCCAACATCCGACTGTGCAAATGGAGCCCAGCACCAAATAGACTTAGTCAACTTCTTGTCACTGCATGGGACGAAATTCAAGAAACTCTCATTACGCGACGGGATCTCAAGGAAAGCATTTCAAAATCTCCTGTACGTCCACATGCCACATTTGACGAGCTTAGATCTTAAAGGATTGTATGCATTTTTAGATGATGATGAAACATGGAAAGAAATTCAAATCCCGTTGTGTCTCCCACCCCCTTCAGTACTTGCGATCAGAGAAATGTCGGTTCCCAACCGATATTACGATAGAAAAGTTGATTTTGTCGAAGAACTCATCAGTGTTTCTCCAAACTTAAGTGCTATTAAGAGTGTTCATACGCCGTTATTTGGATATTTGCTTGAAATCGGGAAATTTCAACTCATTAAAGAATTATACTTTGAGCTCATTTTTGTTAAAATGGTAACACGTGACCAACTGTCAAAATTTCTAGCGGCCACAATTCTGAATGGTAGTGTTTCAGATCTCAAGCTAAGTAAATTAACAATCGGCTGCCTTGATCAGGGGAACTATCTATACAGCACTAAAATTCCACTCAAGGTTCTCAACATAATTTTGAGCGCAAGCAAGAATTATTTACAGTTTTTGACAATTCACATGAAACCTTCAAATTTCCTTGTCCACCTTTTCATCCCACCACTTCCTCATTTGAAATGTCTTGAGCTGCACGACGACAATGAGGGGCCCCTCAATACCAAAATACATTTCCTGGGAGACGTCATTAGTGGGGCACTTCAAGTAGGTGGAGTAACATCCGCTAAGTCTGTTAATGATCTTAGAATGCTAGCTTCGCACAGTCAAAATAATATCAACATTCCAAAGAATTATTTTCCACGTCTTCAACAAGTTAATTTGCATATGGAAGGAATGAGCGAAAATGCTGACAGGCTGATGAATTTCTTTGCCCTGGGTCATCCAAGACAGAAACTGGGCGATACTCTGTCAACAGTGACCAAGTTGAGATTGGACACAGCTTATGGTTCTCTTTGTGAGAGCAAATTGTCTAGATTATTTCGAAATGTTTCACATTTGGAGATTTCCTGTGAATATTCCGATTACCTTTCCAACTGGTTCTGGACCGCATTTCCTAAACTCGAAAAATTTCACATATTTAAACTGTGTCAACGTCAAGATTCGAAGACAAACGTCATTGACAGTTTTTTTACTGGGATTTCTTCTAAAATATGTTCACAATTTGAAAGAAACAACGCAAAAACTCGTGCTGCTTTGAAATCGCGTCCACGGCTGAATTTTGAACGCACAATGCCATACATCGGGGACTGTCCGAGTAAGTTGGTTTGAATGCGCGCAAACATTAGCTTAAATCAATAATTACGAGCCAAGTGTTGCGACTGAATCCAAAAAAAGCACAACTAATATGATTTGTTTTGCATTAACAGATTTAAAAGAATTCAAAATCCAATTTGGAGAAAACTTGAACTCACAGTTTGCCTCGGAAGTAACGGCTCTTCATGCATTCAAGAAAGTTAATCACCGGACAAAAATAATATTTGTTTTTCATTCACGTAATTGGAGCGTGGAAGAAAAGGAAGGTAGGGGACTTTCTTTCAATTTATTACAATAAACTACCGAAATTTAAACGCAACAATATTTATTTAATATCTGAAATTTATTAATACATTCAATTAAGTTGAATTTTTGCATGCGGATGATAGAACCTTTGTTATCAAACAGCTTAGTTCTTAAACAACTTCTAGATTGTTCGGAATATATATTTTTTTTTTAAATATGCATTAAATGAAAAATTTTAATTTGATGTTATTCCAGAAACGCGTCGACATTTGGATCCTGTGTCTTCATTTGTTGAAATTGAGATGTCAAATAAAAAAGAATATTTTAACAACTGAAAACAAGAACATTACTAAAAAATGTAAATTGTTGAATTACATTAATACCAATGATAAAATGAAAACAAACTTAAAAAAAATTGATTTACATTGATATAGTAGTTATTCGCGGTAATGAACCGAAAGTTCATGTTAATTGTAAAAATTGTAAATATACCTATACGTACATTTTTTTTTTCAAGCTTTGATTTTTTGCATATGCCGTCTGACCACGCCGGCTTTTTTTATATAATCAGACCAATTCATCCTAAAATCTTAAACTTTCAATTCAACAGTTTTGAGATTCAGACCTATAAAGTGCTCCCTGATGTTCTGTATTTTTTTTTGCTATGTCTATTTTAAACTAGAAACTACAATAATGATTATCAACCGCGAATTGTTAATTCTCTGCTGCTAATTAGATTTATGAGACTTGAATTAATTATAAGAAATGTGGTCATAGTTAGTTTGTATTCTGGTGAAGATGGGTATGCACTTCTTTTGCTAAAATTACTAATAAAGTTTCAGTTGCTCAATAATGTAAAGCTCTTGAGGCCTTGAACAGTACATTCTCATCTGAATGATTTCGAGTATAATCTATCATTACAAACAGTAGGTATGTTAATCAATACTATACGTATAGCAACATGAGCCATATATTTTAATACTGTAGATTAATTTATTTAAATATAAAGACTTGGCAAGTATAATTAGTACTAGTTGCTTTATTTTTATATTTTGCTCTCAAATCTGTAATTAAATAATAAAAATAAACAGCAGTGTGCATATATTATGTCAAGCATCAAAATGCAATACTGGTACTGGTACTACTCATAATTTTATTTGCGAAATTCACATGTATGTATGCCATATCGTCTGTGAAGAACCAAAAGGACCCATATCCATTTTAGGCTACAATCAAATCAAGCTATGTCATAGAATTAAAATGAGAAACATGCGTAAATAGCTAATAACTAGTTTTTGAAAGGTGTAAAATGTTCTATGCATATTCGCATAATATTTAACAATGTAAAATATCTCATTTACATGTTTTAGAAAAGTGTAACATGTTCTATTTACATGTTTTAAAAAATTGTACAATGCTCTATTTACGTGATTTTAAAAAGCGTAAAGTTTTCTATTTACATATTTTTTAAAAGTATAAAATGTTCTATATTATGTTTTTTTAAAGTGCAAATTATTCTATTTAAATGCTTTCAAGACATGTTTTAATATTTTTAAAGATAGTGGATACTGTTTTTAGTGACAGATGGATATGGGTCATTTTGGTTTTTTACAGACAATAATATGAATTATGGTGCTAAAAAAACAAATTATACATGATTTAAGTCAAAATTCAGGGATAAGCAAAAACAAATATCGTAAAATGGAGAGCGGCAAATTTGTTAATTTGTGAGAATTCAAAAATAGAATAATCTTATCATTTTTATTGTTCAAATTAATAATGGGTTCTTGATTTAATAACAACTACAAAAACACAATCAGTTGGCATGAAGGTTTAGTGTGCAAATATTGTGAAATGGAGAAATCGATGTGTGCTGCGTCACAGTTTTCTCGTTGCTTGCTCACGTAAAGTGTTTTAAAGTTTTCTACCTCATTGCTCAAGAATTATGTGAACAATTGGAAAGCCAAAACGCTTCTACTCAAAGAGCACTAAGTCAGCAGCATGTTTTTGAACGAACACAGCCGCATATATTGGCAACTGCGAGAGTAAGATCATTTTTTTTTATCTGGCAATCAATTTAAAACTAATTTAATTTTGTGTATCCTTCATTACACAATTTTTTTAGGGTCGACGGTATCAAGTTTGATTAAATATAATTTCACGTTTTACAATTATTACAGATCTAAAGGAATTTAAAATCAATTTTAGAGAAAAATTGCACTCAAAGTTTGCGTCAGAAGTCACTGCTGAATTTGGATTCAAAGAAGTAGGTCACAGAACCAAAATAATATTTTCTTTCGCCTCCCTTAAATGGTTAAAGGTGAAAGAAATTCAAGGAAGTATCTTACATTACAGACTACGATAATAGTATTATTTATCATAATTTGAAATAAAGCCAAACAATGTTGAAAGTTTAAATTGCTCCCAGTTTCCAGTTAAGAATTATATTTAAGGCAGGAATTTACCCCGACCCCATGGCAAGAGTTTTGAAAATTATACAAAAAACATTGTAATTTAATAGTTGCCAAAAGTGTTCAAATTTTAGGTGATTTTGAATGGTTTTAATATGCAATATTAGTATGTTATATTTTTATACGGAATACTAACTGAACGTTTATAATATTATTTACAGAAACTCGTCAGTACCTGGAGTCGGCTGGAGTCGGTTGCTGCCTACATTGAAATTCGGATGAATTGAACAAAACTTGGAGACCCTTATCGCTATAGATTTATTTTAGAAAACTTTTAATTGCGACAAATTCAAAAAATAACAGCTTTGGTTGAACTTTCACCTATATTATTAAATACAGTCACGTAACTAGTTGGATTGTTAACATAGCGCATATAATTTTATTTATAAAAAATTAGCCTTATCCTGGTTTGTCAAACAACTCTTCTTATACTGTATAAGTAGTATTAGTACCAACTTTATTAATAACTATTTAACAAGGTCCGTCCAAATGGTGACCAGCAGCTTCCTTGCCATGGCGGGATAATAAACCCTGCGCAGGCAGACCCCGCTCCCTTAATTTTCAAAAAACGTATAAATGGAACATTTACCATTTTTTCAAAATATGTAAATAGAACATAACGAGTTTTCAAAATCATGCAAACTAATTTTTTTTTGTACATTTCAAAAACGTGGAAATAAAACATTTAACACTTTTTTCAAAAAATGTAAATAGAACATTGAGTACGTTTCTGAATCAATTATAAATAATATTTTAAACTTGTTCTAAAACATTAGTAGGTAATTACAATATTTGGCTTCACAAAAAACAAGCATCAATAAAATCAAAATAATGTTTTTTTGTGAGTAATGGAGAATAATTGCTACTTTTAACTGCGATGAGTTTTAAAATATTAACAAATCCGTCTCAAAATTCAGCACTATATTTTGAAGACAATAGCGGCTTGTAATAATTAGGTGTCCTAGGATTCCATCTGAATTTGAACAAATGGCGATACAGGATCCAAATGTCGAAGAGTTTCTGAAATAAAAACGATTAAAATATTTTTATTTTTACTGCATACTTTAAAAAGTGTTAATTAGAATAATCTAACTAATCAAATGTTGTGCACTACGAGCGCTAACTACTAAGAAAGGATCTACACATTATGTATAAACCGGCTTTTACTGTTTCTCGTAAAATCATTATTTTTGTGTTCGAACTGTCTTTAATGTCAGTAGTACATTTTTGTAAACGAAAAATGGAACTTTTTTATACCTTCTCACCCTTATAATGCCTAAATTGGTTTTCGTCTATAATAAATAACGATTTTTGAATATTTTGTGAACTATAAATATAAAATTATTTTTCAAAAATTGTAAAAAAAGTACCGACCTTCCTTTTCTTCCACGCTCCAACCACATGACCGAAAACCAAATATGATTTTTGTTCGGTCAACTACTTTCCTGAATCCATGAACAGCGGTTACTTCCGAGGCAAACTTTGAGTTCAAGTTTTGTGCAAACCTAATTCTAAATTCCTTCAAATCTGTAAATGCAAAACCAATCACTAATAATACTTGTGTCGTTTGGACTTAACACACTGTGCTCGTAATAATTACAATAACAAATGTCAACTAATGTTTTCAAATTAAACTTAACTTACTTTTACAGTCTCCGATGTATGGCATAGTGCGTTCAAAAATCGGCAGAGGTTTAACAGAGCAAGTTATTGTGTCACGTTGAAATTGTGAACATAATTCAGGAGAAATCCCAGTAAAGAAACTGTCAATGACGTTTGTGTTTGTATTCGGGTCATCGTCATCACGTCGGTTTAGTCCACATATCTCAAATGTTTCTAGTTTAGGAAATGCAGTCCAGAACCAGTTGGAAAGGCAATCCAAATATCCACTGCGAATCTCCAATTGCAATACATTTGGAAATAATTGTGACATTTCACTTTTATATAGAGGACCAAAAAATGTGTCTAATTTTAACTTGGTCACTGTTGGTAGAGTATCGCACAAAAAGGTTATTTCTTCACTCGGTTCCGCTCTGGGATGACCCAGGGCAAAGAAATTCATCAACTTGTCAGCGTCATTTCTCATTTCTCGCATATTCAAATCTACTTGTTGAAGACGTGGAAAATAATTCGCTGGAATGTTAATAATATTTTGAGTTTGCAAATTTATCCTTTCAAGATCAGTAACAGATTCATCGGCTGTTATTCCACCATCATGAAGTGCCCCACCGATGACGTCCCCAAAGAAATTCATTTTGGTATTGAAGGGACTCCTTAATATTTCCATATCGTGCAATCCAAGGGATTTCAAATGAGGGAGTGGTGGTATAAATAGGTGGATAAGGAAATCTGAAGGGTTTAAGTAAATCCTGAGATGCTCTAAATTATTCTTACATGAACTCAAAATTATGTTAAGAATTTTTACCACAAGTTTACAATTGTCTTTATATTTTCCATGATCAAGCCAGCCGATTGTTAGTCTACTTAGCTTGAGATTTGAAACACCACCATTCCAAATTGTATCCGCTAGAAATTTTGACAGTTGGTCACGTGTTGACATTTGATGAAGAGTGAGCTGAATGTATAATTCTTTGATAAGTTGAGACTTCCTTATTTCAATCAAATATCCAAGTAACGGCGTATGAACACTTTTAATATCACTTAAGTTTGGAGAAACACTGATGAGTTCTTTTACAAAATCAACTTTCCAATCGTCATAATCACAAGATTTGAATGGAACAGACATTTCTTTGATCGCAAGTACTGCAGAGGGTGGGAGACACAACGGGATTTGACTTCCTTCCCAGGTTTCATCTTGCTCTGAAAACTCATACAATTCCCTGATATTCAAGCTCGTCAAATATGGCATGTGGACGTACAGGAGATTTTGAACTGCTTTCTTCGAGATCCCGCTGCATAGCGACAGTTTCTTGAATTTCGTCCCATGCAGTGACAAGAAGTTGAGTAAATCTATTTCGTGCTCACTTGTATTTACACAGTCAGATATTGGGAAGAGATTTCCAAAACCAGAGCAACAATCTTCATAAAAGTAAATGCTGCTGCTTGGGAATTTTGGAGAAGCAGATATGACAGAAGACAAATCGGATATAAAGTTTTTAGGGTGGTAAACATGGAAAAATTTGTAGGAAGATGGATCATTTGAGAAATCTTCCTTGTTTATGTCCTTAATTTGAGCAACTAGAATGCCATCCTTGCCAATAATTACTTTATTAAAGTCTAGTTCAATTTGACACAAATTTTGTTTAAGAAGGACGGACGTGGCTGCATCTCTCCAGCATCGATTCACAATGCGGAAATTGAGCAGATCTTCTGCAGTCAGAATATCCGTGTTTTTAAATATCTCAGGAAGGATCTATGGGCAGTGAGTTTTATGTACAGAACAAAATTAATTCATGGATTAAATAATTAAACATGTGATTTACATCTTACTAAAAGAAGGGTTGTTAATAAAGTTACAAATTACTTACATCATCTGTAAATGGGTTCACGGCAGAATCAAAACCATCCTCAGAGGTGGCCACTACTGTTGATCCACCTGATGCTGGATCAGCAAGGTCATCTGTGTCACTTATTGGGTTCTCATCTTTTGTATTGATTTCAGTCCGGCGACGTTTTGAAATTAAAACTGGATCTGAATTCGAATTCATCTTGGAATCATTCAATTTACCGCTCGACCTAACAAACTATAAACAAAAAAATTCATATTTAAATGCATAGTAAATAAATAGCAAAAGAGAAGCGATTATTTTTAAATATTTTCAAAATTTAAATACGGCATAGATAGTGGCAAAATATTGCTAGGTAGTATCATACCAGAGAGGGAAGGGATAGTTAGAAAAACTCAAATTCAAAATTAATGTAAAATACTATCTACTATCGGATATTAGACAGGATGGCTACACACTAGTAACTAACTAAGTAGTAAGTCATACTAATACGATTATACGATGCATTTATACTACTCTGCACTTGGTAACTAGTAAGTGTAAGTAAGTAGTCCAATTTAAATACCGCATTTATATTTTAACGCTCAATAAGCTAATCTGACAAACATAAAATAATAAATAAATAAAATAAATAAATAAATAATTACATTCTTGCAAGAGCGGTAAGAATCCTGTAAGGATTTGAGCCTGAAGTATGTAGTACTATGTCTTTTATTGTTAATGAAAGTTGAAGTTAAACTCACTCAACCTCAACTACTCACTAGCCAGTTCGTTAGCTTTGTTCAAGAAAAACAATTTTGTCTTCAACTGACACATTTCATTTTTGTGCGCAAAATCAAGGATAAATAACCCACAATATTTTATTTCGAGTATTTTTCACTCCTTATATAATATTTATATTTTAATATAAATACAATAATGCATGCTTTTCTGCCTCATATAATCATTCTTCATACTTCTTTTTATTTTACTTTCGTATACTCCTTACAATAAAAATTTGAAAAAAATGTTAAGTCAAAATTAAATCAATTCGTTTTTAAGAGAAAAAGATCCTATTAAAACAAATTAGCAAATTAAATTATCAAAGTTCATAGGTTATTTAACTTTATTGGTAAACGGATTTTTCCTACCCGGACTTTTCCTGATCACATGGTTTCTACACGGACTTTTCCTACCCAAGTCTATGACTTATAGGAGTAAAACGAGTATGGTCATCTCCTCCCTACAAATAGTGAGGGTGGGAGGCCATATCCGAGTTTACCACATCCCTTCACCATATGCATCTATGAAACCCCTGTAAAATATGGAATAATTTAAATTTTTATAATTTAATGAATATAATTTGGAATATGTGGAAGATGGTTAGAGTCAGATGGTAGTATTTGAGTTAATAAAAAGGGGGTGTTCCACCACTCCGGAGGAGGCCGGAGACCTATGAAGATGGGGGAGGGAGGCTCAACTGAAATTCCAGTTGAAGCACTCCAGCATAGCTACGGATGGTAAGAATGCTAATTTTATTTATTTTAATTTTAAATGCATAATTTATTTTAGCTAGGATTTATGCTTAAATTTCAAACGTAAGGATTCCAAGGGCAGAGTAGCTCGGTGGCTGAGGTCAAGGCTGAAGATAATGTCATCCACGGCCCTGGCTTCGCCACCGCGAGCTTCCGACTCCATGAGGGACTACGGAACCACATCGACCGTTGACGGCAAACGGAGCATGTTCACGGTCGAGGGTTCCATTGTCCCATAAATTGGAGATTCGGCCTACCCGGGAAATTTTGCCAATTCTATTTTTATCACCAATGAAGATGAGTAGCGGAAGGAGAAGACTTATTTATTTTGCTTCTCATTGCAGGAGGACAAGCCGGCGTGAAGGTTGTAGGCCTGGAGGACGCTCGATATCCTCCCATGGCCCTCAGCTCCAACGCCACTGGACGGGACGGACAAGGGACGGAGACGGACGTTTGCCCTGTTGAGCGTTCCAATTGACAAACGTCCACCGTCCCCGGCACTCCAGTTCAGCAACAACGACTTGTCCTGAATTTTGAACCAATTGAAGGTAAGTTTTATTTTTATTTAAGTTAACTTTTATTATGTTTATATCTCAGGAGGGTCGTTGGGGAAGTGGTGCTGGCTCCGTGCCCAGCAACCACATCCAGCCCAGAAAGGACGGAGAGGTGCGGTGGAGAGTGTCTGCCGAACCGAGGAAGGCATGCGACAGACACACACCACACCACCACCGTCAGTTCAGGCCGACCAACGACCTTGAATTTTGGATGCCAATCAGGTAATTTATTTTATTTTTACATTTTATTTTAATTAGATTTTCATTTTACTTTAGTTTAGTTTATTTTTCCAATTATGTTAGTCGGGGAGGTTGGGCGGACGATGGCAAAGCCATGTTACAGGGAATGGCGAACAGTGTCCACGCTCCACCGTCCACTCCAACTTGGAGGACAAACCCGCAAAAGGCAGCCAGTGCTGCGGGTTCGTTCCTTCCAGTCTCCCCTCAATTTTGACTTCATTTTTGTTGATTTTTACCTACTTTGTTATATGAACCGAAGTCCCTAAATTACGTCGAGCGGGTTCAAGGAACCACTGCTGACGACTAATGAATAAGTTAATGATTAACATGCAAATTATGATAATTGATTTTATATTTCTTAATTTCTAGATTCAATGTATGGAGATATGAGAATCAACGGACGGTTTTGCCAATAAATGAGAACACTCAACGAACGAAGATGAGAAGGTAAGTTTAAGGATAAATATTTATATTAATTATTAAATCACAAAGAAAAAGATAATTCATATTTCAAATGCAAGATTTCCCAATCGACGTAAGGTCGTGGGCCACAACTGAATAATAACTATTAATTCTCGTTTTTGTTATGTTTTCCGGTTTTCGTCCAAATGATACACAATATAATGGATTACAATAATAATTTATAACCGATACGCTTACGGATGCCACGGGCGTGGCATCTGAGATTTCCGATTCCAGGTCCAGATTGATTACAGGTAATTCACAATATATAATTTTATCTTTTATAATTTATGTAATTTGGTCCAATTGACCTCACATTAATTTATAACAAACTTAAGAAGAACTCGTAGAGAGGAATCGCGAACACAGTAAACACCATGAATAAGAATAGGAAAATATAGAAATTATCAGATTTTCTTTCTTTCTTGATTTTAGGTTCTTTTTGATGGCACCAACAGGAGCCATGGGGACAATCCCCTTTCGCTGTTCTTATTCCTTTCGGAGTCTCCATGTTCCTCAATTCCTTTCTATTCATTTTTCTATCAATTTTCCAGAAGGGAAAATTGAAAAAGAAATTTAAGATTTCGACGGATTCTTGGAGGAATTCGTGTCGGAGACCCTCTCTTCTTCGCGGCGTGATTGTTTCTGCCTTAGCTAGTTCGCCTCCGCTCCTTCCTCGCTTCGTCTCCTGTCGCCTCGGGAAGCATCATTTTAATTCCTTTTGTGGCTCATAGACGCTGTGTGGTGGAGGGCTGCGAGTTGTATTTATTTTATTATCTCCTTCCATGGATCTTCCTCACTCTCTGTCAGATGGCCGATGCTGTCTGGAGAATTTGAGGAGAATCTGTGGGAGGACGTGTCGTGATTTCTATTCCTTTCTCATCATCCCCTCGTAGGGCTCCGTGTCCTCACGGAGGGTAGCGGCTGAAAAGATTGGAAATAGAAAGCACGACACACAATTATATTTAACCTTTTTATTATTTAGAATGGACTCTGGAATTTGGGAATACGATTAGTTTTCTGAAGGAAATAAAATTTTTGAACTCTGGACCTGTGGAATTTTGGAATTAATTCATTTATAACCTTTATTTAGTCATATTGGCAAAAATTCATTCATGTCATAAATTCGCATATAAAATTTTTACTGGACTTGGAATGGAATTCATACGGAAATCTGTTGAGCTTCCTATGTCTTAACTCAAATGCATAACGAAGTTCTTTTTAACGAAGATAGAGTTTTTATTAATTAACAATAACTTGGCAATTCATCTTAAGATCCTATGACTTAATTACTAATGCATAGCGACCTGATTCTCATCTTAGTTAATTCATATTTCATTTGAAAACGCAAAAATTTTTAATTAGTCAAGTAAATTGTGTTTTATACTCTATACTACATATGCCTAAGGAATATTCTACGGCTAATCTTCTAATGCGTAAAAATATAACTATTCTGGGCATCTATTTTTAAGTTATCGAAAATTCGAAAAAGATAATGGGAAACATAAATGAAAAATGTAGTTATTACTACCTCTCTAAGTAATTTACGTAGAGATTCTAAGTTTATACAAATGCCGTCCAAAACAAAGACATAACTTTTGTTGAGATCATAAGAGAATGAAATTTTAACGTAGAGATTATTTTTATAAATCTTATGGTTATTAACGGAGATAGATTTTTAAATTTTAAAGTAAACACCGCGGGTCTTGAGACTATTTAATTTCACCGGGTATTTGGTTTAATTCATTAATTTTTCGAAGTTATTTTCTTTGAGGGGAAAATTTTAATGGGGATGAAGGATCCTTGCTAGGGGAGGGATGTCTTCTTCGTCAACTGGGGGAACACTAATCATTGCACGAACGGGAGTGGGATCCACTGCTATTGGTTGTTGGATATCCTGCGGATTGCTAATCGATTCTTCCTCCGGATTATCGGGATGGACCATGGGGAGGACGTGTTGGATGGGAGCTTCTGGAGATGCTTGTGGCATAGGTAGATGTAAATTCCCTTGTATTGCAGCTAAGCGTAATGGAGCATACCATTCAGTTTCTTCATTGGCTAATAATTGAACCGGAGGAATAATCGCAGGCACGAATACAATTAAAGTTTCTGTTGGGATTACGGGTGCGAAGCTTCCTGGCCCTGACTGAAATTCATATTGCAGACGCACGTTTAGATTATTAACGTGCATGGCTAGAAGATCTCGGAGACCGTACGGATTATTTGGTCTCATGATCGTATTAGTTCTTCCGGGTCCCAGCCATAATTCAAATCCCGGAATGACTTCGAAGCGGACTCGATATGGAAAATTCGACCTGGGATCCATGACCAACATCTGGAAACGCTGCTGTAGATAAACTTGATATACTATGGCAAGGGCCAGAGTCCTGACTGATCGAGCCCCCATTTGGACATGGGGCATGATTGGTCTTGGGTTGTCCGCGAAAGCTGGAACCGTAATTGTTGTGGGGTTCGGATTTTGTACATTCAGACCCCCGTGACCTATCTGAGTGGCTTTATCCTGCGTCTTCATATTTACCCGTAGTGCTGCTACATCTGCGGCTGTTGGCAACTTGTAGCTAGTGGAGGTGGATGGATTGATCGAGGGCCCTGGTTGAGAGGTTGCCAGACGACGTGTGGGTTGGTCGTTTGTAGGAGAGGATGGTGAGGTAGGAGATGCTGGCGAGGGAGCTGGACGTTGAATACGTTCCGTCCGCGAAGGGAATGGAATTCCTCGTCTTTCGTAGTCTTGACGAATAAAATCTCTATCTCTCCTACGTTGATCAGCCCATGACATTTTCTTTGGTCCTCGTGAGTAGGGAGAATATTTACTTTGCTCCGAATAATTTAGAGGAGGCCGCCCACCCAATGCTGCAATACCTCTTGGTTGTCGGCTCACTTCGATGGAGGCATCCGGCGTTTTCTTTGATGTCGGAGTACGACCTCCCGTCGAAGTGATTTCATATTTTTGGCCGACAATCTTCGGTTTTCCCTTTGAGGTGGATGGCTTTGGTGCAAAAATGGGAAGCGGCTGAGGAGCTTTTGAGCCAGATTTCAAGAGGTGAGGGCCGGAGCTCGAAGGAAGGGCAGATTTTGCTGCTGCGATGGCAGCTCTTGCTATTTCTGCCGTGATTTTCGGGGCTCTGATTGTTGAGCGGGACGATGGAGGAGCGACGGTCCTTCGTGCGCTGGAGGGACCTCCCATCTGGATGACGGTGTTGTGGGGAGATTTCGGTACTAATTTCCATTGATACCCAGGCCGTCCCTGGTTTTTGGCTCTGTAACCCGGATGTCTTTGTCTCAAGCGGGCATGTTTATTCCGGAGCAGACGTTTTTCAACTTCATTTTTCTTTGTTGGTCGCACCGGGACATATTCCATATTGGGATCATTACTAACGGGGCGATTTTTGTTGGTCCGCCAGCGTTCGCGTCTGACACGTTTTTGTGGATTTTGTGAAGGTTGAGGACGCGGTGGCGGAGCTTTTGATGAAGTTGAAGGCGTTGGGATTCTTGGGCCCAAAGAGACCCTTGGCGACCTTCGTGCGAAGCCTTCTTTAGACGGGTCGTATGCCCTCTTTACTACTTCTTCGATTCGCTGTTTTTCTTCATCTGTATCAGCGGTTGTTTCTGCTGAGGATGATGATGAAGAAGGAGCATACGTCTTCTTTGGTACTTTCTTAACCTTTTGTTTTTCTTCATCGGTGTCAACCTCGGTTGATCCTATGGAAATAGATGACGATGAAGATGGAGTTAATTTCCGCGGTTTGTTTGGGTTGTAGGACTGTTTTATTTCAAGCTTTAATCGTTGTCTTTTCGTTTCTTCGGAGTCAGTAGATGATGAGGAAGATGAAGATGAGGTTGAAGACGAACGTGAAGATGATGAAGACATCTAATTATAAAAGAAAAGGGAAGAGAAACTGGAAATGATTAAATAGTTCACTTCTTTTTAGAAAGTCAATGTTTTCTCCTTTCCCGAAGCACTGATTATTTGAGATTAAAATGAGTTCAAACGTCGATGTGTCATTGGCGTTTGCATTTTAAATAATGTTTTCACTTTTAACTTTTAATTCTCTAAACTAAGTTTCTGATCCTGAAGGGGTCAGAAGGGAAAATTTCTTAAATTAATTGTAGTGATCTCTCTTAATTTTATGATCTCTGTTTTGGTGGTTCGCTCTTAAACCGGCAAAATTTGTAGCGGTGGCCACCACCGCAATGACCACAATGTCTAACTCTTTTCTTTTTAGGCGGTTTAAAAAGGGGGCAATCTCTAAAGATATGCCGTATATCCCCTTTTATTTGCTGCTCCCTACAATTCGGACATTCCCTAAGTTTCGAACTAAACTTATTTTTAATGACCACGTTATCAAAGTTATTTGGTCGCTCGTGGGCTTGGCCTGCGGCGATCAAGTTATTTTCTTTTTGTGCGGAGGCGGAGGCTGGAGGAGCTTCCGAGTCTGCATTAACTTTCGAAGGGAATTCCGGATCAGGGTCCCAATTTACGGTGTTGGTAGGGCTCTGCGGTGATATTCTGAGCTCCTGGGTGTCTGGTCCTAACCAGAAATCTTCTTGATCGGAGGGAACATTCCCCTCGTCACTGTCGCTGAGTGATATCTCCATTCATTACTGCGATATAGGATTTCATTTAATTAATCTTACATCCTACCTAATTTGAGAGATAACATTTAAATTTTGTTATATTTTTATTTTCGTAATTTCTTTATGATAATTACGTATGGAGGTTCAGGAGTGGGATTCCGCATGTGAGCATTAGTTTCCCAGTGAAATACTTTACCCGGTACGCATTGCGCTGGAAATAATTAGGGATCCAATGCTCCAACGGGAATCGCAATCCTGAATCCCCTCGTAATTTTATACTAAGGGTTCGAATTGTTTGGAAGGAAAATTTTATTTTAAAAGTTTTTCGAGAATTTTAAGTTTTTATTCTGAGTCTGATGGTGACGGGAGGAAATGTGAAATATTATCATGCATTCTTCCCATGCACTTTATCATACTGTTGATTAAGCGAATGGATTTTGTATTTTCCTTCCGGGTGGTGGGGGAGGAACTTAGTTCCTTATCCCTTCTTTTACGAGGTTTCGGAGGGGGATCTCTTCCTTGAGCAGCCGAGCTAGTGCCTTGTTCAGGGGCTTTGGAAAGTGCTCTTCTCGATCGAGTTGCCACTCCAGGTCGACGATCACTATCCGTTAGGGTGCGGGGGGTCACCTCGCGGTTCTTTCGCCGTGTTTTCTTTTTCTTATGGCTTACAGATTCTTCATCTGTGTACGAACTGGGGTCCTCAGTCGTTTCTACCTGAGATTCTACTGTTTCACTCTCGGAGACCTGTTGGGCTTCATCTCTTTTTGGAGATTCAGTTCGAGATTTCCTCTGAGTGGGGGTTGTATTAACCCAAAAACTTTCACTATTTCGCTTCTTTTTAGGAGATTTATTTGGGCGAAAGTTTGACTGAGGTTCCCTACTTGGGGCAGAATTGGTATTTTCTTTTCTGTTATATGTGCTCCTTGGTGGAGTGTAATTTCTGGCTTCACCGAATTGTGAAACTGGATTGTTGGGAGGGGATGGGGTTCTTTCTCCGCTGACTCTGGTAGGTGGGGAGTTTTTAGATGAAGAAATCCTATCCCTACTCCTATTCGGATCACTGCGAGAGTAATCCCTATGGGATAAATTTATATTCAAATTAATGTCTTGTCTTGGAGAAGGTTGAGTGGAAATCTGATTTTCCTGGAATCTAGCTCTGGGAGATTGACTATTTGAATGAGTCTGACTTCGATCTTCCCTGACCTGCGAATGGGAGGGGCCAACATGAGAAGGCGAAGTTATATTCGCCCTTCCGTGATTGCAAGAATCTTCGGCGCTCTGAGGCGGAAGTGGAATATTTTGAGTTTCCCCAGTCCAAGAATATTCGGGACACCTGGGAAACTGATTTTGGTCTTCCCTAAAACTAGCTTGATTCTGAGCCGTGGGGCTCAAGATTTCTTCAGCAAGACTAAGATTTTGTGGGGTACGATTTAAATTAGAAAGGGCTGAATTTTGGGGTGAGGGGTTGTTTCTAATTACCGGCGAGGTTATTGCTCTTGGTTCTCTGCCTTGGGTATGATGGGAAATCTCCCCTCTACTTACTCGTGTATTTGAATTTAGACTACTCTCAGTACTCCACGGGATTAGCTGATTTTCAATTTCAATATTGTTTTGCATGCGTTCAAATCTTTTTCTAATATTTTGAACTGTATTTTTATTGAATGAATAATTTAATTTTAATTTCGTAGGTTGTATTATTGAACTGTGAGGCGTTCCAAGTGGTTCGTTCCTCGAAAAATTTTGGGGGCTGGTATTTCTTTCCAAACCGGCGAAGGAGCAAGTGCCCTCCATGCGGGTGGGGGAAGGAATTTCAGCGGGATAAGGAAGTTCGAAGTCGCCTTCGGAAATCCTTTGTGTGGGAATGTCCTGATGGTTGGAGCCTGCAAGAATGTTGTGGCTGCTCATCTCACCATCAAGGACTTGAGTTTCCTGTCTATCATTTTGAGTCGAGTTTGCAAGAATGTCGTGGCTGCTCATCTCATTGTTATGATTGACAGGTGCGCTTCTGCTGCTTGAGCTTTCGGAACTGCTCAAACCGCTGACAGCGCCGGGAAGTCGTATTGGACCAGTGGAGCTCGAAGCATCGCTTCGTAGGGCTCTCTCCGGTTGTACAATTTTCTCCAGATCTGATGGAGATTGTAATGAAGATGTTGAAGATTTGTCTGAAGTTTGGACCCGATGTGTACATCCATCTGGGTCTTGAGAATGAATATTCAGACCATCCCCGACATCACCCCCAGGCGTTTTACTAAACGCCGACATATTAATAAAGGATGGACGTGAGGGTCCTTTGTGCGGGGCATTGATGTCAGGATTGAGTGTTTTGGGTGGAGGAGCACGGACATTCCAAGAGGAATGAGAACCATCCGTACTTCTCATGCTTTGAAGGTGAGGATGAGACGCATCTGTGTCGTCATACCTCTGTGATTTTTCAGAGGGTGGAATCTGTTCCACTGGGGTTTCGACTGGAGGATCTGCCGAATAATTGAAGTCCCCGCGGGGTAATACATCTACAATGGGGGTTCCATTTATTTGAGGTGGATCCTCAGTGGGATCGAGACGGGGCTCCGCGAGAAAGACCTCTTCCGCTGGGACAGGCCGTAAGTCGTTCAACCAGTCGGAGTCAACGGCGGATTCCTCCGGAGCGGGCAGGGGTTCGCCTGTCACATATTTACGTAAATTATGGCCATGGGTCAGGCGGAGCTGACGTTCTGGCAGAAAAACATTTATGTCGACGTTGTGTGGACATAGAAAGTAAGAATGTATATTTTCATTCACGCTATAAACTTTATAAGGCCCCGTGTATTTCATAATGAATTTTGATTTGGTACCGGCTGGCCGCGTGTAGTTGCGCTTCCAGACCAAGTCACCGATTTGGAATCTTACAGCGGGATGCCTTTTATCAAACGCTAATTTTCGCTTTAATTGGCTCTCGCAAGAGTTTTGAAAGGCTTGCATACGGACACGAAACATTTCGCCTATGCGTACCTGTTGCTGCTCTAAATCCCACTCGGGATTCAGATGATCATCTAATAAATTTAAGTTACGATTGGGAAGGCTTATACCATGAAGGAGAAAGTAAGGAGTAAATTTAGTACTAGAATGAGGCGCGCTGTTATAAGCATCTTGAACCGCTGGAAGTTTTTCGTCCCAGTAACGCTTGTCTTCGAATTGCAACTTTTTGAGAATGCTGCCGAAGGTCGAATTAACTCGTTCACAGAATGCGTTTGATGAAGCATGATATGGGGCAATGGTGATGCGGGTAATATTATGTTCTAAGCAGAATTTCAAATATTCTTTAGCTATGAAGGCACCTCCATTGTCAGAGACGATGCTTTTCGGATGATGCTGTTGAACGAAGGGTATGAGATGCTTGGCGAAGTCTTCCCAACTAGTGGAACGACACGGAAAGAGCCAAAGAAAACGAGTGCATTGGTCGATGATGGCGAGGATATACCTATGTTGTCTAAAAGTTTTGTCCAGAGGACCCATATGGTCCACCGATATTCTATGAAATGGAACTTGAGGTGTGATCATCACGTGCAATGGTCCCTTATTCTTACGGTTAATCTTCGCGAACCTTTGGCAAGTTTCACAGGCGCGGCATACATTGAGAATTATTCGATGCATGTTAAAGAACCAGAATTTGTTCTTCAATATTTGCGTTATCTTGTCACTACCTAGGTGAGATTGCTTGTGGAAATCCTGGGCTGCTTCCTCCGACAAAGGATATGGAAGTACTGTTAGCCACATCGGACCTAAGGGATCGTAATTGATATGTTGTAGAAGTCCTTCTTCTGTGAGCTGATAATCCTTCCTGTATTTATTTTCGCCTTCATATTTATTGGCCCTATCTTTTTCTAATGATTTTATTATCTTGAGGCACCGGGGATCGAGCTTCTGGCTAGCGACGATCTCGTGATCCAAGTCAAGGGTAGCGAGGTTCGGATGAACTATCTCTGCATCCCGAAGACTACGGAGGTGTACAGTGGTTTCGGGTTCTCCCGGATTTTTCCATTCCTGAGTAGGGATATCTCTTGGTGGTCTGCTTAAACCATCAGCCATTTCATTATTCTTGCCTTTGATGTGGTAGATTTTGATGTCGTAGGAGCTCAATTTGAGACTCCAACGAATGAGTCTTGAGTTTACTTCCGATGTCTTGAGGATGGATGTCAACGCAGAATGGTCAGTGTAGACATGGATTGTTCTGCCCAACACCAAGCTGTGTTGTTTAGCAAGACCATGGATAATCGCATAGCACTCTTTTTCTGGAGTGGACCATTTTAGCTGCGGACCGGTGAGTAGATGTGAATGGAAGGCTAGAGGCCTTCTAAACCCGTCGATATTTTGGACAAGACAAGAACCAATGCAAAATTCACTGGCGTCCGACCATAGTTCCAATTGACCATGGGGGACAGGAAAAGCGAGTAGCGGAGCTCCAATTATGAGCTGTTTAAGCGTGTCAATGGCATTGCGACAAGCGTCATCAAAGTTGAACGGAGCATTTTTCATAAGTAGTTTGAAAAGCGGACGTGCCACATGAGAATATCCATTTATCATTCTACGGAAAAAGTTAGAGATCCCTATAAACCTCCTAATCTCGGTAGTGTTCCTGGGATACGGATACTCGACAATAGCCTTAACTCTCTCACTGTCGATCCCTATGCCGTCTGCGCTAACCCGATGACCGAGGAAAATAATTGAGGGGAAGCCAAAGAAGCATTTGGTAGGCTTCAACTTAATATTGGCTTTCAAGCAAGTATAGAGAACCTGTTCTAGCCTCTCAAGCATCTGGCTAAAGCTAGAGCCGCCGAAGCTTGTGTCATCGACGTAAGAGGCTAAAAAGTCACAAAGAAGTGGAAACCAAATTTTATTCATTATTTGCTGGAATAAGGTTCCAGAATTTAGGAATCCAAATGGAAGACTGAGGGGCCTAAATACTCCCATATGGTTTATATAGGCGAGAAGATTTTGAGAAGCTTTATCGAGCCCAATTTGTTGATATGAATTTGCCATATCAACATTGCAGAAGTGGGTACAACCGAAAAATTTTGCAAATAAACTCATTAAATTAGGTATGGGAGCTGCTATGGGTTTAACCCGTTTATTGATGTCCCGATAATCTATTACTGGGCGCCAATCATTTACACCTTTCTTTACCACTAACATTCTAGATACTGTTGAGCTTTGACATGGTTCAATGCTTTTGCGTGCGATCCCTGCCAAAGTTTCACGTTCGACTACCTCCATGAATTTTTGAGACATGACCGTAGGATTATGAATCATTGGAGATTGGTCTAACATTTCGATGCTAGCTTCCAAGACTTGACCTGTTAAGGGATCCTTTACGGTTTCATGAAAATCTTCAGGTTGCCACCCAAAGACTTTATGAAATTTGCTGAGGAGATCCCTAAGTTGGTCTTTCTCTTCAGGTGCCAAGTTTTCGTAAATTTTGAATTGTTGGAATTCCTCGTCGGTGAGCGCTTTGCTCCCTTCGACCAAGGATGGTACTGGGGTTATTTTTGGAGTGCTTGGAAACTGCTGTTGATCGGTATTTAAGTGAAGCATGCGTAATTTATGATGATCGGGTGGAATAACTCGATAGGTAGTCAGTGAAGGCTGAATCGGGAGAATGATGTCCTCAGGATCTGAATTGATGAGGTGGCATATGCCATGACCGTTTTCTATTCTTAATGCGGGTTCAAGAACTTGAAGCCCAAATTTTTGGAATAGTTGATTATTTGGTTCCAATAGAATGTCCCCATTAAAATGCCTATCTTCCACGTACACGTTGACGGGATTAGGACGGTACGCCTCAATAGAAAGCGGGGTGACTGTGCACAATCTTAATTTAAATTGAGGTAAAAGACATTCAGCTCGCGATGACATACTGGTGGTTGATATTGTTTGTACCTCATCGTCAGAGGAGCTGTCTGAGCCGTATGAAGGGCGGATGGTGTGGACCACGGATTCCGTGTCCGAGCCATCGCCATCCATAGGGGTAATTTCTGTTTTAATAGTTAAATTGTAAAAGGGGTCATCAATTAAAGGATTAAAAGCAAATTGAAGGTCAGCATTCACGTCCGATTCAGGATCTATACGATCTGTTCGAGTTATTTCCTTCGATACCCTTAATTTCTTAACATTAGTTTTGCGGAGGTGAAGGCAAGTTCCTGCTGCCCGTTTTAAACTTTTTCGTGGAGGCGGTTGATTTTCGTCATGTTCGGGCGGAAGGAAGGTCAAAAGGCCTTCGTGACACAAGACATACGCATGATTTTCCCGAAGGAGGTCCATGCCAAATACCAATTGGTCATTGGCTTTGTCCATGACGAAAAATCCCCACTTTATCCACTTATGAAATTCCTCAATATAAAGGATGAGGAATACAAATTTCTTTATAATGTGCTCCTTGCCATCGTTAATGGATAAGATGGCCCTAATGGGAGCACATGGTTGAACTCTCTTCTGGAGTTCCAATCTGACTAATGTACGTGGACTAATGGTGCTAATTGTGGCTCCGGTGTCAATGAGGGCTTCGACTGTGATTTCTCCGCCGTGTTTAGTTTTAACTGGAAAGGAACGCCTAATTTCCATCTCGACTCTCGAGAAGGTTCTAACTTGTTGAATAGATCCCGCATCGGGAACTTTGAAGATGTCATCATTCGTGATGATATCGTCGGAATTTTCTATATTGAAATCAAAGGCGGAGTCAGTATCGGAGCCGTCATTGATAGGAGACACGGGTACTGAGTTATATGGTGAGACTTGAATAGATTCAGCTACTTCCGGTAGTAAATAAGGAAGTGAAGGAATATTAAGGAAAGGCACTAATTTAACGGATTTGTTTAGAATGTAGCTAGGAGGTTCAGGTTCTAAGGCGATATCAGTCAGAGGCGATTGGGGGGGTTCTAAGGAATCTACGCCCCCCCTTTCGAGTTTAAAGAATTTTGATTTGAAGAATAACCGAAAGATGCCGAAGTGCCCTGTCGCTCAGGTGGAGGTTGGTCACTGGAAGTCACTGAGGAAGTTCCACGAGTATTCAAACCTCTGAGCGGTGCCCCACTAGAAGGATGATATTCATCCGGTGGAGGTTGTTGATTATATTCTCTATAAGGTGGTTGCATTGGATATGCTTGTTGATAAATGGGTTGTTGTTGAGGCGCGAGATATTGTACAGGAGCCGGTGCATATTGCATGGGTGGATTCTGCTGTTGTTTCAACTGTTGAACAGACTGAGCTAAATCATGTAGGAGTTGTACCATGTTAGGGTCTGTGGTGGCCGGAGCCGAAGGAGGATTATTGTTATTAGATTTATTTCCTCCTGAGGATGTATTTCCACTCGTCGCTTTGTTAGGAGCGGTACGTGGCTTTGGAGGAGGAGCGATGCGGCCTTGTTCCTTTAAAAGGATTAGGCATTTGCGGGCCCCGTGATTCTCCTTACCACATTCCATGCAATTCATGCGACCTTTGGAATTTTTAGCGGCATCTCGTTGTGCAGATGTGAACTTAGAAGTGTCAGCAGTTTGATATTCTAATCCATCCCAGGCCACGTAGTAATCTCGGTGAAGGACATCGGTAGGTTTCTTTTGATAAGGATGTTGGACTTCTGCTTCGAGTCCTCTAATGTAAGCTTTAGGGATGGATGCCGACGCCGAGTTACTCTGTGTACTGGGTTGATTTAGTTTGGCTTCCTGTTTTTCCGCAATATGACGTTGCATGACTATGCGGAGGCTCTTTTCAGTGGTGCACTGCTTCGCTTTTTCAGCAATGTCTGGTGGTAATCCCTTAATTAATTCGCGCATCCGTTTTTCGGGGTCCATGTGGGGATCAATAAGATCCAAACATTCGCCACGGATGGCTAAGAAATCTCGAGCGCTTTGATCAGTTTTATAAGCAGTGTTTGGAAGATTAGCCTCGGCACGGTCTGCGACATAATTTCGATCGAAATAATGAACAAGGGATCTTGTAATTTCATCCCATTTGTCCGCGCAGTGATCGAAATCGTCATAATCCATGCGGGATGTAAATCTATTTTTATTATTACGCCACCATTGAGCCGCTTGATGGGTGAAGACCCGGTCAAGTCTAGTTATTATAGCAGATGGTGGCAGACCATATAGACATACTAAGGAATTAGTATCAATTACCCATTTTCGAGCTAGCATTTCTCCGTTAAATTTGGGTAATAGATCAACATATTTGGTTAATTTGTAGTGATCATATGCAGCAGGGTTCATATGCCTATCTGTGCTTCTCCCTCTTGGAGGAGGGATAGCAGGAGGTGAAGGCATACGCCTGTGACCTGGTCGCCCCCAAGGGGATGATGGAAGCTCTTCATCAGAACGACGAGACTCATCACCACTATGAGGGGATCGATTTGATCTATGGCTACGGTTGCTACGACTGGATCGTCGTGGCGGCGAAGAATCATCTTCATGAGATCTATTATCTCTGTGAGAGCGTCGAGGAGACGGCGAATAATCCCTATGGGATCGGCTGCTACGACTTGAGTGTCGTTGCGATCGTGAATGGTCCCTATGGGATCTATGATCTTCCTGATCTCTTGGAGGTCCTCGTTCCCTACGTGCCGAATTATGTCTCGATGTTGAATGAGATTGTCGACCCTCATCATATTGTTGACTCCTGCGTGAATGACTCCTGTCCTCTCTCGGGCGTGATGCCAGTGGAGGAGTTGGAGTCCTAGTTTCGCGGTGAGGACGATGAGGTGGACTATCGGGTTGTCTAGAACGAGAAGTTCGGGGTGGAGTGAACCTTCTATCATCGCGATGATGAACAGGTGGACTCTCAGCTCGATGAGATCGTGAGGATCTTGGTGGAGTGTCTGGTCTCTCGCTGCGGTAGCGATTCGATGGACTCTCTGGTCTCCTTGACTGAGAATGTCTAGGCGGTGTAGCCTGACGAGACGATCTAGAATTATGAGTGGGAATATGACCTGTTGTAGGTGGTGCTGGATTTGATCTTTCTCTATGGGATTGACTTGTTGAAGAGGGAAATGGATCCCTAGATAAATATTGGCGCGGAGAAGCATCAGTTTCCCGATGTCTTCGCAAATCGATTTGAGGATACGCATTGTCGAAATTCACCTGAGGTGCACGTTGGGGTATGTTGGGAAAAGGATCTACCCATGGGGTAGGTTCCCTGGATCGATCAAATCTGCCTTCGTATGTGAGCGGCTCAACACTGCTACTTACGACTGGGCGTTGTTGAGGCCTGTTTGATGGGCGAGTTTCTCTTGTAGGAGCATGTGCCAAATATACATTCAAATCCGCTCCAGGAGGAACTGGTGGTAAAGAGCCAAGACCAGAAGACGGAGTTTGAACTGTATAGCGAGTTTGATTTGCATCGCGGCTCTGTACCAAAGCGGTGCACGGAGGTGGCACTAGAAGATTCCCCGTGGGGTTTCTTTGCGGAGGCTGTTCTATACTACGGAATGGAGGATTTTGAAAATGAGAAGGCCTATTATTTTTAGGTCTTTGATTTTGTTCTTCATCCAAGTGAACAGATGCAAGCGCGGCTCGAAGCTGCTGTTGCGAGACTGGAGGAGTGGGAGAAGGAGCCGGAATGATCCGCCGATTTCCCCCTCCTTGTGTCGACTGTTGATTCGATGTTAGGGTATTAGTGGTCTGTATTGGAAATGGAGAACGTGATCGATTTAGTGTTGAAGGATTGCTGCGTGACCTTTCTTTAGGTTGGAATGTATAAGCTTCCCCGGTTGATGGGGTTTCCACCAAAGGATTTGTTCCATGGGGAAAGCTCATGAAGGACCATACGGCAACTTCCAGAGTGGTATTATTTTCCCTAGCAAAATCTACTATTCCCTTGTAGAAATCTTCGTCTAATGCACGAACCATAAGCTCACTATGAGACAACGGAATTTGACGATCGTCGTACCATCGTTGCATATGTATATTTATTTGTTCTCTTGTGCGAGAGGTGACCACGGTGGGAAGTGAATTTCCCTCCGGCTCGTCAGCATACTTCAATATGGGTAATGGACGCGTGGACGAAGATGAGGTTTGGGGACGCTCCATTAGTACTTGACTTAAGCCGTTGGCTTTTGGTGGAGGCCCCTCCTCAATAGATCTTCTATGAAAGAAAGGATCAAGTTCAGAAATATCCTCATGATCGAGTAGAACTCGAATAGTTGGATCTATTATAGAACGAGATCGATTCACTTCGATTATGTAGCCTGGAGTTACGCCATCGCGCAAAAGAATCCTCTGAGGATTTATGGGAATAGAGATTCGTCGGCCATTGAAAATTAAGTAATTTTCATGTGGACCATATGCCTCTAAGGCGTAGTGAGTAATGCCATTACAATGTTGATCGATGTGAGCATCCAATTCAGATTGGTTGGGGTCATCAAGATCGGAATCTCTGGGATTCTGATCCGTTTGGACCGAACCTTGGTCATCCCCGGAGGGTAACGTCTGATATGAAGATGTATCTTCGTCTTGATTCTGTTCAACCCCTGGAATTTTCTTTTTCTTAGTCACTCTCGATTTGGAAGTCGATTGTGATTTAGAATGTGAAGAACTTCCAGCTTTGTGGGTCTTATTCTTAGAAGGAGATTTATTAGAAGTTCCTTTCTTCTTGCTTATATTGCTATGAGGTTTACCGTTGGGGCCGGGTGTTTTTGGTACCACGGTGTTATCCATATCGGATGCGCCGCTGGAGGTACCACAGGCATCGGTATCCTCTATATCTACTATGGGAATATTGGTGTCACCTTGTTGACTCATGGTTAAAATTCTAATTGAGGTAAACGTAATAGAAAACTCTTGGATATTTTCGATACTTGAGGAATTAGAATACATACACTATTTTAAGAAACTCCTCGGAGTTTTTAAGAAACTTTAAACCTATCTATATGTTTTAATATTATACTTAACTATTGCTGAAAATTGGTGAAAGCGAGCTTTCTCCTCTTTTCTATTTTTCCCCGCGGTTCTTATCCTTATATAGTGGTAGATATTTTAGATCATACCAGGTAATGAAAAGTTATATAGATAAATTACTTATTAATGTAAATTATTTCTAATTCTAACTAGCTAACTTTATGTTTGGTCAAAGACCTCGTAACTTTAATTCTTTATTAGGGATCGCAGTAGGGGAGAATCAGTCCGTTAGTGTCGGATTTCTGAAGATTATATCCGTGCGCTTCGGGCTGTTTTCTCCGGGAGATCCTTGTAAAATGAACTTTCTTCACTTTCACTTTTTATTTTGAGAACGGTTTGAAGTTTATAGGTGGGTGAAACTTGTGAGAATACTCGCTGGCTTGTGTAGAGGTCGGAGACGGCTTTTCAGCTTTACGCGGACCACCACCTGTTCTCAAGATTGTAAGGGAAGGATTAGTGAAAGTTCGATTTACAAAATATGGGAATTCTTTAGATTTTATTATAATTATGAATAATCTTATTTATGCTTCCCCAGAGGGGTACAGGGGTACCTCTGCAAATCTTTGGTGTCTCAGTGGCGATTTGAACGGGGCTCGAAGCTCTCCTAAATACTTAATACCACAGTCCGAGGTAGGCTAAAGATTTGTTCAGTTCCTGCAGCTCCAATTCCGGGAAGAATAAATTAATGGTTTCAAATGCGTAGAGGGCAAATATGATGAGTACACACAGTTGCTCAAAATCGATTGTAAAGTGACCTCCAGAGAAGAACCAAGTGAATGCGTCTTTGGTGAAGGCGTAAAATTGTTCTGGAGGGACAATTGACATGGAATTCTAAATAAATGTGACTCAAAAATAAATTTCAATATTAGACCTCAGAATAATTGATTTTTATTTAATTGGCGTGGGTAATTTTATTTTATTGTTTTTCTATGTATGACCGCTAGTTTGTTTTTAAGGAATTCGAGTCACGGTTTGCGTCCCGAATTCTCGTTAAATGATCTCTACGAAGAATTTGTGTAGTTGTAGATCGAGAAGCTGTTCGTCTCCCAATCCACCAAGTCTGCAACTACAAGATTCACAATTAATTGTTAATGAAATCTATATTATGGGAGGGACGCCTTTATCAACGAAGTTGACGGCGTAATGGTCTAAGACCTAAGGATTTTGTGCTTAATACGATTCCAAATAACTTTCCAATGAGTCCTTATAAAAAGATTGGATTGTGCCCTGCCGATGCAAAATTCTCTTATATGATTGAGGACAAATATTATGAAGCCAAGAAGTTGTACTTTTGTCAAATGCCTATGACCTACACGTCTATGCCAGGTGACAACTGAAGCTACGAACTTACGAGGAAAATCTGATTCTCTAATCAAGTTGATTCGCAGCATTCACTCTGGGATCACTACAACCGTAGTTATCATATGCCATACACAATTGAAAGAACTTTTGAGCTTGTGGGTAAGACAAACTTGGACGATTTATGGCTATGAAATAAATAAATACTGCTTCTTTGAGCTGGGGAAACCAATTTTCTGCGTTTAGATGTGGGATTGACGTAGCTATGGGGCCGTTCAAACCTGTACGCAGTTTTAATTTGTGGAAAACAAAATTAATAAAAGAAGTTAACTGGGCTTCAGTAATGATGTGTTTTCCCTCCTGTGCAAACCAGAATCTTATGGCGGCTTCGGTTCGTGTAACCAATTCAACAGGAGTGGGATCACTCATTCAATGATGTTAACTTTTTCTATTATGGAAAAGAAAAGTTGTTGTTGACAACTTACAATGGGAATGGGATCTAAATTGAGGAACCAGTGAAATACCGCGGCTTGGTATTTCCTACTGAAGGATTGGGAATTAAACTTGGGAAGGTAAATGGGAGAATTTTTATTCTCGCGCAGTCCCAAATAATTTAGGACAAAATCACAAAAGTTCTCAGTGCTAATCGCTGAGAAATGTTTATGACCTTCGATAATGTGCCAATAAATTATTTCTGACTCTATTCGTTTAATTAATTTATGGGGATTATCGAAGTTCATAGACAAACGTGTACTATCTTTTCCGACTGCTTATGAATCCAAACTTTCTAAAGCTTGATCATGAGCAGCTGCCATGAAAAGATATTGATATACGCTTTGGGTTGCTTGAGGTTCCTCGCAACGGGTACGAAACCAACAATACACTGCCTCCGCGTAAAAACGTATGTAATTTTGCGGAGTCAGTCGGGTATGGGTGGTTGCTACTGGAGAATCCCTGTCGTCCTGGATTTCCAAACGGGCAAGGACGAATTCGAGGAATATGTTCTTCGAAAACTGGGTATGGGTTTGGTGACCTACGTTAGTATACCAGTCGTTGATGTGTGCTTGGATTTGGAATTTAAACTCAATCGGAGTGCCGAAGTACATTTATTTAATTATTGATAACTGAAGCAAGATGATGATTCAAAGATCCGCCGTGTTCGTCAAAGAAATTGGTAACGGTGTGGAATTCTTCTAACTGATCGAAAGTCAAATGATGACGACCGATGCTACAATACCAGGTGAAAACGGCGTCTCTGAATCTCGCTTGAAGAGTTGTAATGGTAAGATGGGAAATGTCAGTTTCGATCGGGCAAGAGGGATGATATTGGATACCCAAGAAATTTAATATGAATATATTTAAGAAGCGGAGTTCGGATGCTGGGAGAAATTGGTACCCAATAATGGTATGCCAGTATTTTACCGAGTCCGTAAGTCGCTTAGCTAAAAGAACAGGATCCCAAGAATTCATTCAATTTCAAAGCATAAATTATAAAGTCTTACAAGTTAATAAAGTCGTATTTATCATATGCTGTAAGAATGCCAATAAGATCGTCTAATTGAACGGTTGACAAATAATTGTAACCTCCACCGAAATACCAAAGGAATACCGCCTTCAATAGTTCCTTCAAGAAATTTGTATTTTGAAGGAGCGGATTTTCCTGGATCGAGTCGGTAGGAGATGCTTGAAGGTTTAAATGCTTAAGGATGAATTCGATGAACGACTGTAATTCAGATTCGGGAAGATATTGTTGGGCAATAATTGAATGCCAATATCTTATGGAATCGTTAATACGTTGGACTAGGGTAAAGGGGTCAAGGAAGGGCATTCAGGGATATATTACTGAGGGAAAAGAAAATCGGTATAACAACTTAAGAAAGTAATGAAACCTCTGAGTTGTTGATCTTCTAGAAAAAGGAAACCTTCCTCTTCGTGCCACTCGAGAATTGAATGAATGAGTAAGGTTTGTATACTGAGATGTGGGATAGGATTCATAGGGTTATTCAAAGGAAGATAAATTTAATTCAGATGAATGGGTAGGATGCTCTAAATTAATTGAGGTTAACTCTTCGTAACTAAGGACAACACTGATGAGAACCTTGGTCTGATCCACTGATAAATGCTTATGACCGATGGCAAAGTACCAATCCACGAGGGCCAGTTTTATCTTATTGTTGAAATTGATTAAGTTCAAATGAGGAATTTCCTCGTTGAATAAAGTACCGAGTCCCTGAGGGATTTCTAATTTATTTACTACAAAAACAATAAGATCCCTGAGTTGTGCTTTAGTACTTTGAAATTGGCCAAGAATTTTATACCAACGACGAATGCTTTTGTCTATTCGTTCAATTGCCCAATATGGGCTGAGATTTGACATAAGAAAATTGATTACTCAATATTTTATTTTGATTAACACACAAATGGGGTCGTGTTGAGATACTGATTGGTGACGGCCAATAATATTTCCAACTGATGTGGAGTAATTAGATGCCGACCCAATGTAGTATACCAACACTGAATACCCTGATTAAAGACAAGGATAAAATCAGTAGAAGGTTGATATGTGATTGGACTAACAATAGGAGAAGTAGAAGTCTCTCGTAAACCTAAATGGTGATGAATGAAGGCTATGAGAGTGCCCAGTTGTTGAGGAGTGATGACCTGGTAATTAACAAATCGATGCCAATATTGCAGTGCTTGTTCACTTCGTGCTACCAAAATTACTGGTATGACTAAAGACATATATTATTAACTTCAATACGTATGATCGGAAGTCGATGCGGCGTTATCAACACTACCCTGATCGTAAATTGCTATTATTGCTAGAAGTTGGCTGATTTCCTGGTCGGTAAGATATTGGAAGCCAAATACGTAGTACCAACTCAGAATAGAATACCTTAATTTTTCAGGAAAATTAGATAAAGTTAAATGGGGAATAAATGCTGCTATTGAATTTGTGACGGGTGACCGAAGGCCTAAATACTCGGTCACAAATTCAATTAAGTGATTAGTTTGGTCTTGGGATAAGTATTGATATCCCGTAAGAGCAAACCAATAACGAACTGATGTGACTATACGGTGAATCAAAATAGTAGATAAAAGAAATGACATACGGGATTTATTTGTTTTTAATTAATATTGAAAATTTCTATAGCATTATAAATAGTTGCATTGAGTTTATCAAACTGAATCACCTCTACAAAGAATTGTTCCAATTGATGAGTGGACAAATGGAGGTGTCCAATCTCTTGGTACCAACCCGTTACAGAGATGTGAAAACGAACTATGAAGTTAAGGTGAGTATGGGGAGATGTAAATTCACTAATTGGTGGAGTTGGTAATCCAGTAATACCTAATTTAATGAAAATATAATTGATTAAATCGTCTACCTGTTGTAGATTTAAATATTGATGGCCGTATAGGCTTTCCCAGTTGGTTATGGCAGCTTTTATTCGAAAATTTAATTCAATATTTTCTACAAATGACATTCAATTTGAAGCAATTTTTAACGATCGAGGTCGTGGCGAAATGCCCTTTGCACGTTGAATTTGGACGATTCGTGATCGTCTCTAGCGAAAACGGTGACAAATAATTCGTTGACCTGTGCTGGGGTCATATACTGAAACCCTATTTCGTTATGCCAGCCCCAAACTGCAGCTCTAAATCTTTGGGTGAAATTCTCCCAAGAATGGGGAGTTGGGTAATGGATAGGTATAGCTTGAGGAACGTCTACAAGACCTAATAATTCTAAAACGTGGGTGATCAAAGCCCTAGCTTGAGGTAAAGATACGTATTGTAGTCCAATGGTATCGTACCATCCCCCGATTTCTAACTTGATGCGAAAAATTAAGGCTGAATTAGAAATAAACTGACTCATGAACTTACAATTTTCCCTGATATTCTTTTCCTAGAAATTCTTTGTCGTCGTTAACAATCTGTAACACAACGTGCATTAATTTACCTAAATGAACTTCTCTGATATATCCGAACTCAGACCACCAACCAATGAAACTTGTAATTAATTGGTCACTGAATCCGGGTGCACCTGGAAGTAGGAATTCGGTATTGGAAGTTGATGCAGCTTGGTCAAGGTTCAATGTTTTTAGTAAATGTTCAATAAGTTGATTGACTTGGCTTTCGTTTATAAGTTGATTACCTTCTACTTGGTACCAACGTCGAACAGCCTGAGTAACGCTTGATGCAACAAGATTTCTTACAATTGTAGACATCAATTTCCAATATCGAAGGCTTAATTTAATAAGTTACTGAAGGAAAGGAAGGTGAAAGATTATTATGCCACCAGAAATGAGCAAACTCAGGGTAATTCTGGTCTTTGAAGAATTTCAAGGTGATGCGGATTACACCGAAGAGTTGCGGTTTACTGATGTATGCTTTTCCAACTTCGTTATGCCAGCTAATTATGCCGTTAACGAAATGTCGGAGAAGTTCAGCGGTAATGGGTTGATAACGAAGATTTTCAGGAAGAATATGAAGTGTTAGGCAGATGTCGTTAATAACGAAATTCACGAAAGAGATTAATTGGGGTTTTGTGATATGCACCCTGCCTTCAGCCTTGTGCCAAAGCCTTAGAGCTTGAATAATTTTATTGAAGAAATTGTAAGCTTCTCTATTAGGATAGAATTCACTAGGATCGTGTAAATTTTGCATTAATATGTGAACGACGAAAATTGAATAAATTTTTATGCTTCTAATGCCCGATGGAAACTGATAATGGTCTCCACAAAAGATTTGAGTTGAGATGCTGATAAATAGAGATATCCAATCTCAGTATGCCAATTAATAGCAATGTGATGAATTCTCTCCTCGAAATGAGGAAGAATAATTTTTATTTCAGGTAAATTAAGAGGAAATTCGGTTACCGGTGTGAGTCCCAAACCGTCGCACACAAAATTTATTAAGACTGCAACTTGTAATTCAGATAGGTACTTGTGTCCTGTGACCTGGTACCAATATCTGATTGATCTATCTACGTTATTTACTATAATAGCCTGACCGTAATCAGACATACACTGATTCTACTTTCTGAGTTTGGAGAATTTTCCTTCTGAAGGAAAAATAAAGAATTGGGAATTGAAATAAATTGAGAATGGGTTGAAGGAAGGTCTTGGACCTTACAACTTCACTTTTCTCTTAAAGAAAATTGATAATGGGAAATGAAAATTTTATGAGGGCAATATGAACCTATGGTTATTAATGTTCTACTTAATTCGTAACAAGCCAACTTACGATTATTCCGGAGATGTGGTTCTTCACCCCTGGGTTGATGGGAAGTTGCTTGTTTTTTCGGTAATTTCTTCCTTTTCCTGATTTAAGGATTAATGTACTGAGGTCCTCCACGACAGTACCGAAGAAATGTTCTACGGGATCCGGCGATGTTAGATCGTTTATCCGGTTCCTTTTTTTATTGGAATGGAGTCTTTTGGGGAGGATCCCTGATTTTGACTGTGATTTTAATTAAGTACTGAAAATTTCGGTAAGCACATTAATTAGAATTTGATCAATATAATTATCCCCAATATCCAACCGTACCAATGCACTGCCCATGCGTTTGCATCCATGTTCCCTTTCACCATGCGCCACTATGATGAGGGAAGCATGGCCTGGGTCAGTGAACCCACCCGGCATGCTAATACCGGCATGTAGATTCGCCAACCTACCCCACATACGTGTGAATCGCCCGGGTTAAATTCCCCTGTTTTATAAGAAGAGATTTGACACTATGGGTTTGCCAGGAAATGCAAAATGAAAAGGAAGATGTAATTTACCTTTGTGCAAGACGGCTGCTCTTGGTAGGTCGAAACCTGGGAATCTGGGATGTCCCCGGATGGAATTTTGAACTCACAATTCCTTCTAACTACTGATGAGGTCACTTTTATGATATTTAATTTGATATTTTTGACCTTTTGGCTTTTTGATGAGTAGCTGCCTGCTTTTAACAAGACAAGGCGGATAAGCTAAAGCTACTGATTTCAATTCTCGGGAATTCTTGTGCGATTTTCCCGAGGTGAAATTTATTGAAGTTCACTTAAAACAGTGAAAAAGATGAAGATGAACTTTTCTTCAATAAGGTGTTTACACTTTTCAAAATGAAAAAGAAATTTTTCGAAAATGATGTGGATAATTCGAAATGAAAATTCGGATGAATTTAAGGAAGCTCTGTTTCGCATTAAGACACACTACGCAATGAGTGATGCTGGCGATTTTACGGTGAGCTGATGAAATTCACTTGGCTGTGGCATGGTCATGGTAAGCGATGTTGCCAAGTTTATACGGGTGAACGGAGACGGCGCCTTGGTTGCCTCTCGTTCACTCTCCGGCATAGCAAATACATGGCCCAGTACATAAGCGCTGATGGCGTATGTATTTACGGGGAGTTCAGCCGCAAGGGAGATGCTGATGTTCCCGTCCGTAAGAACGGCAACGTGGCGGACTTGGCCGAGCCCACCGCAGCATCCCGGCAAATAGCGGTCTTCAATTATGGTCGACTTGCTGTTTTGGACGGGGCTATGAGTATTTAGATGATACTCACGCACTATTTGAGAAGCCAAAGGGCAACTCATTCGAGATTCGGATAGGCGGCGTTGGATTTCGAGTTTGCAACCTCGAATCCTGCCATTATTTGATGTCTTATTTCAGGGAATAGCTGTGGGTGATCCCTACAATTCCTATATATACATATTTATTTATGATGTGGGAATGGTATATGGTAATTTCCCTATAGGTCTATGAAGAATGTTATGTTTTCGTGCGGGAATGGCGTACGATTCTTTCCCTGCACGTACATACTAATTTTTGACTTTTATTTATTTTTAGTAAAAAAAATGTTTCTGATTGGAATTTTTCGGTGTTTTCGATGTTTTTGGTGACGGGGGGGTAGGGTTTAAGCCTACCCCGCACCTTGTAAAACGAGTATGGTCATCTCCTCCCTACAAATAGTGAGGGTGGGAGGCCATATCCGAGTTTACCACATCCCTTCACCATATGCATCTATGAAACCCCTGTAAAATATGGAATAATTTAAATTTTTATAATTTAATGAATATAATTTGGAATATGTGGAAGATGGTTAGAGTCAGATGGTAGTATTTGAGTTAATAAAAAGGGGGTGTTCCACCACTCCGGAGGAGGCCGGAGACCTATGAAGATGGGGGAGGGAGGCTCAACTGAAATTCCAGTTGAAGCACTCCAGCATAGCTACGGATGGTAAGAATGCTAATTTTATTTATTTTAATTTTAAATGCATAATTTATTTTAGCTAGGATTTATGCTTAAATTTCAAACGTAAGGATTCCAAGGGCAGAGTAGCTCGGTGGCTGAGGTCAAGGCTGAAGATAATGTCATCCACGGCCCTGGCTTCGCCACCGCGAGCTTCCGACTCCATGAGGGACTACGGAACCACATCGACCGTTGACGGCAAACGGAGCATGTTCACGGTCGAGGGTTCCATTGTCCCATAAATTGGAGATTCGGCCTACCCGGGAAATTTTGCCAATTCTATTTTTATCACCAATGAAGATGAGTAGCGGAAGGAGAAGACTTATTTATTTTGCTTCTCATTGCAGGAGGACAAGCCGGCGTGAAGGTTGTAGGCCTGGAGGACGCTCGATATCCTCCCATGGCCCTCAGCTCCAACGCCACTGGACGGGACGGACAAGGGACGGAGACGGACGTTTGCCCTGTTGAGCGTTCCAATTGACAAACGTCCACCGTCCCCGGCACTCCAGTTCAGCAACAACGACTTGTCCTGAATTTTGAACCAATTGAAGGTAAGTTTTATTTTTATTTAAGTTAACTTTTATTATGTTTATATCTCAGGAGGGTCGTTGGGGAAGTGGTGCTGGCTCCGTGCCCAGCAACCACATCCAGCCCAGAAAGGACGGAGAGGTGCGGTGGAGAGTGTCTGCCGAACCGAGGAAGGCATGCGACAGACACACACCACACCACCACCGTCAGTTCAGGCCGACCAACGACCTTGAATTTTGGATGCCAATCAGGTAATTTATTTTATTTTTACATTTTATTTTAATTAGATTTTCATTTTACTTTAGTTTAGTTTATTTTTCCAATTATGTTAGTCGGGGAGGTTGGGCGGACGATGGCAAAGCCATGTTACAGGGAATGGCGAACAGTGTCCACGCTCCACCGTCCACTCCAACTTGGAGGACAAACCCGCAAAAGGCAGCCAGTGCTGCGGGTTCGTTCCTTCCAGTCTCCCCTCAATTTTGACTTCATTTTTGTTGATTTTTACCTACTTTGTTATATGAACCGAAGTCCCTAAATTACGTCGAGCGGGTTCAAGGAACCACTGCTGACGACTAATGAATAAGTTAATGATTAACATGCAAATTATGATAATTGATTTTATATTTCTTAATTTCTAGATTCAATGTATGGAGATATGAGAATCAACGGACGGTTTTGCCAATAAATGAGAACACTCAACGAACGAAGATGAGAAGGTAAGTTTAAGGATAAATATTTATATTAATTATTAAATCACAAAGAAAAAGATAATTCATATTTCAAATGCAAGATTTCCCAATCGACGTAAGGTCGTGGGCCACAACTGAATAATAACTATTAATTCTCGTTTTTGTTATGTTTTCCGGTTTTCGTCCAAATGATACACAATATAATGGATTACAATAATAATTTATAACCGATACGCTTACGGATGCCACGGGCGTGGCATCTGAGATTTCCGATTCCAGGTCCAGATTGATTACAGGTAATTCACAATATATAATTTTATCTTTTATAATTTATGTAATTTGGTCCAATTGACCTCACATTAATTTATAACAAACTTAAGAAGAACTCGTAGAGAGGAATCGCGAACACAGTAAACACCATGAATAAGAATAGGAAAATATAGAAATTATCAGATTTTCTTTCTTTCTTGATTTTAGGTTCTTTTTGATGGCACCAACAGGAGCCATGGGGACAATCCCCTTTCGCTGTTCTTATTCCTTTCGGAGTCTCCATGTTCCTCAATTCCTTTCTATTCATTTTTCTATCAATTTTCCAGAAGGGAAAATTGAAAAAGAAATTTAAGATTTCGACGGATTCTTGGAGGAATTCGTGTCGGAGACCCTCTCTTCTTCGCGGCGTGATTGTTTCTGCCTTAGCTAGTTCGCCTCCGCTCCTTCCTCGCTTCGTCTCCTGTCGCCTCGGGAAGCATCATTTTAATTCCTTTTGTGGCTCATAGACGCTGTGTGGTGGAGGGCTGCGAGTTGTATTTATTTTATTATCTCCTTCCATGGATCTTCCTCACTCTCTGTCAGATGGCCGATGCTGTCTGGAGAATTTGAGGAGAATCTGTGGGAGGACGTGTCGTGATTTCTATTCCTTTCTCATCATCCCCTCGTAGGGCTCCGTGTCCTCACGGAGGGTAGCGGCTGAAAAGATTGGAAATAGAAAGCACGACACACAATTATATTTAACCTTTTTATTATTTAGAATGGACTCTGGAATTTGGGAATACGATTAGTTTTCTGAAGGAAATAAAATTTTTGAACTCTGGACCTGTGGAATTTTGGAATTAATTCATTTATAACCTTTATTTAGTCATATTGGCAAAAATTCATTCATGTCATAAATTCGCATATAAAATTTTTACTGGACTTGGAATGGAATTCATACGGAAATCTGTTGAGCTTCCTATGTCTTAACTCAAATGCATAACGAAGTTCTTTTTAACGAAGATAGAGTTTTTATTAATTAACAATAACTTGGCAATTCATCTTAAGATCCTATGACTTAATTACTAATGCATAGCGACCTGATTCTCATCTTAGTTAATTCATATTTCATTTGAAAACGCAAAAATTTTTAATTAGTCAAGTAAATTGTGTTTTATACTCTATACTACATATGCCTAAGGAATATTCTACGGCTAATCTTCTAATGCGTAAAAATATAACTATTCTGGGCATCTATTTTTAAGTTATCGAAAATTCGAAAAAGATAATGGGAAACATAAATGAAAAATGTAGTTATTACTACCTCTCTAAGTAATTTACGTAGAGATTCTAAGTTTATACAAATGCCGTCCAAAACAAAGACATAACTTTTGTTGAGATCATAAGAGAATGAAATTTTAACGTAGAGATTATTTTTATAAATCTTATGGTTATTAACGGAGATAGATTTTTAAATTTTAAAGTAAACACCGCGGGTCTTGAGACTATTTAATTTCACCGGGTATTTGGTTTAATTCATTAATTTTTCGAAGTTATTTTCTTTGAGGGGAAAATTTTAATGGGGATGAAGGATCCTTGCTAGGGGAGGGATGTCTTCTTCGTCAACTGGGGGAACACTAATCATTGCACGAACGGGAGTGGGATCCACTGCTATTGGTTGTTGGATATCCTGCGGATTGCTAATCGATTCTTCCTCCGGATTATCGGGATGGACCATGGGGAGGACGTGTTGGATGGGAGCTTCTGGAGATGCTTGTGGCATAGGTAGATGTAAATTCCCTTGTATTGCAGCTAAGCGTAATGGAGCATACCATTCAGTTTCTTCATTGGCTAATAATTGAACCGGAGGAATAATCGCAGGCACGAATACAATTAAAGTTTCTGTTGGGATTACGGGTGCGAAGCTTCCTGGCCCTGACTGAAATTCATATTGCAGACGCACGTTTAGATTATTAACGTGCATGGCTAGAAGATCTCGGAGACCGTACGGATTATTTGGTCTCATGATCGTATTAGTTCTTCCGGGTCCCAGCCATAATTCAAATCCCGGAATGACTTCGAAGCGGACTCGATATGGAAAATTCGACCTGGGATCCATGACCAACATCTGGAAACGCTGCTGTAGATAAACTTGATATACTATGGCAAGGGCCAGAGTCCTGACTGATCGAGCCCCCATTTGGACATGGGGCATGATTGGTCTTGGGTTGTCCGCGAAAGCTGGAACCGTAATTGTTGTGGGGTTCGGATTTTGTACATTCAGACCCCCGTGACCTATCTGAGTGGCTTTATCCTGCGTCTTCATATTTACCCGTAGTGCTGCTACATCTGCGGCTGTTGGCAACTTGTAGCTAGTGGAGGTGGATGGATTGATCGAGGGCCCTGGTTGAGAGGTTGCCAGACGACGTGTGGGTTGGTCGTTTGTAGGAGAGGATGGTGAGGTAGGAGATGCTGGCGAGGGAGCTGGACGTTGAATACGTTCCGTCCGCGAAGGGAATGGAATTCCTCGTCTTTCGTAGTCTTGACGAATAAAATCTCTATCTCTCCTACGTTGATCAGCCCATGACATTTTCTTTGGTCCTCGTGAGTAGGGAGAATATTTACTTTGCTCCGAATAATTTAGAGGAGGCCGCCCACCCAATGCTGCAATACCTCTTGGTTGTCGGCTCACTTCGATGGAGGCATCCGGCGTTTTCTTTGATGTCGGAGTACGACCTCCCGTCGAAGTGATTTCATATTTTTGGCCGACAATCTTCGGTTTTCCCTTTGAGGTGGATGGCTTTGGTGCAAAAATGGGAAGCGGCTGAGGAGCTTTTGAGCCAGATTTCAAGAGGTGAGGGCCGGAGCTCGAAGGAAGGGCAGATTTTGCTGCTGCGATGGCAGCTCTTGCTATTTCTGCCGTGATTTTCGGGGCTCTGATTGTTGAGCGGGACGATGGAGGAGCGACGGTCCTTCGTGCGCTGGAGGGACCTCCCATCTGGATGACGGTGTTGTGGGGAGATTTCGGTACTAATTTCCATTGATACCCAGGCCGTCCCTGGTTTTTGGCTCTGTAACCCGGATGTCTTTGTCTCAAGCGGGCATGTTTATTCCGGAGCAGACGTTTTTCAACTTCATTTTTCTTTGTTGGTCGCACCGGGACATATTCCATATTGGGATCATTACTAACGGGGCGATTTTTGTTGGTCCGCCAGCGTTCGCGTCTGACACGTTTTTGTGGATTTTGTGAAGGTTGAGGACGCGGTGGCGGAGCTTTTGATGAAGTTGAAGGCGTTGGGATTCTTGGGCCCAAAGAGACCCTTGGCGACCTTCGTGCGAAGCCTTCTTTAGACGGGTCGTATGCCCTCTTTACTACTTCTTCGATTCGCTGTTTTTCTTCATCTGTATCAGCGGTTGTTTCTGCTGAGGATGATGATGAAGAAGGAGCATACGTCTTCTTTGGTACTTTCTTAACCTTTTGTTTTTCTTCATCGGTGTCAACCTCGGTTGATCCTATGGAAATAGATGACGATGAAGATGGAGTTAATTTCCGCGGTTTGTTTGGGTTGTAGGACTGTTTTATTTCAAGCTTTAATCGTTGTCTTTTCGTTTCTTCGGAGTCAGTAGATGATGAGGAAGATGAAGATGAGGTTGAAGACGAACGTGAAGATGATGAAGACATCTAATTATAAAAGAAAAGGGAAGAGAAACTGGAAATGATTAAATAGTTCACTTCTTTTTAGAAAGTCAATGTTTTCTCCTTTCCCGAAGCACTGATTATTTGAGATTAAAATGAGTTCAAACGTCGATGTGTCATTGGCGTTTGCATTTTAAATAATGTTTTCACTTTTAACTTTTAATTCTCTAAACTAAGTTTCTGATCCTGAAGGGGTCAGAAGGGAAAATTTCTTAAATTAATTGTAGTGATCTCTCTTAATTTTATGATCTCTGTTTTGGTGGTTCGCTCTTAAACCGGCAAAATTTGTAGCGGTGGCCACCACCGCAATGACCACAATGTCTAACTCTTTTCTTTTTAGGCGGTTTAAAAAGGGGGCAATCTCTAAAGATATGCCGTATATCCCCTTTTATTTGCTGCTCCCTACAATTCGGACATTCCCTAAGTTTCGAACTAAACTTATTTTTAATGACCACGTTATCAAAGTTATTTGGTCGCTCGTGGGCTTGGCCTGCGGCGATCAAGTTATTTTCTTTTTGTGCGGAGGCGGAGGCTGGAGGAGCTTCCGAGTCTGCATTAACTTTCGAAGGGAATTCCGGATCAGGGTCCCAATTTACGGTGTTGGTAGGGCTCTGCGGTGATATTCTGAGCTCCTGGGTGTCTGGTCCTAACCAGAAATCTTCTTGATCGGAGGGAACATTCCCCTCGTCACTGTCGCTGAGTGATATCTCCATTCATTACTGCGATATAGGATTTCATTTAATTAATCTTACATCCTACCTAATTTGAGAGATAACATTTAAATTTTGTTATATTTTTATTTTCGTAATTTCTTTATGATAATTACGTATGGAGGTTCAGGAGTGGGATTCCGCATGTGAGCATTAGTTTCCCAGTGAAATACTTTACCCGGTACGCATTGCGCTGGAAATAATTAGGGATCCAATGCTCCAACGGGAATCGCAATCCTGAATCCCCTCGTAATTTTATACTAAGGGTTCGAATTGTTTGGAAGGAAAATTTTATTTTAAAAGTTTTTCGAGAATTTTAAGTTTTTATTCTGAGTCTGATGGTGACGGGAGGAAATGTGAAATATTATCATGCATTCTTCCCATGCACTTTATCATACTGTTGATTAAGCGAATGGATTTTGTATTTTCCTTCCGGGTGGTGGGGGAGGAACTTAGTTCCTTATCCCTTCTTTTACGAGGTTTCGGAGGGGGATCTCTTCCTTGAGCAGCCGAGCTAGTGCCTTGTTCAGGGGCTTTGGAAAGTGCTCTTCTCGATCGAGTTGCCACTCCAGGTCGACGATCACTATCCGTTAGGGTGCGGGGGGTCACCTCGCGGTTCTTTCGCCGTGTTTTCTTTTTCTTATGGCTTACAGATTCTTCATCTGTGTACGAACTGGGGTCCTCAGTCGTTTCTACCTGAGATTCTACTGTTTCACTCTCGGAGACCTGTTGGGCTTCATCTCTTTTTGGAGATTCAGTTCGAGATTTCCTCTGAGTGGGGGTTGTATTAACCCAAAAACTTTCACTATTTCGCTTCTTTTTAGGAGATTTATTTGGGCGAAAGTTTGACTGAGGTTCCCTACTTGGGGCAGAATTGGTATTTTCTTTTCTGTTATATGTGCTCCTTGGTGGAGTGTAATTTCTGGCTTCACCGAATTGTGAAACTGGATTGTTGGGAGGGGATGGGGTTCTTTCTCCGCTGACTCTGGTAGGTGGGGAGTTTTTAGATGAAGAAATCCTATCCCTACTCCTATTCGGATCACTGCGAGAGTAATCCCTATGGGATAAATTTATATTCAAATTAATGTCTTGTCTTGGAGAAGGTTGAGTGGAAATCTGATTTTCCTGGAATCTAGCTCTGGGAGATTGACTATTTGAATGAGTCTGACTTCGATCTTCCCTGACCTGCGAATGGGAGGGGCCAACATGAGAAGGCGAAGTTATATTCGCCCTTCCGTGATTGCAAGAATCTTCGGCGCTCTGAGGCGGAAGTGGAATATTTTGAGTTTCCCCAGTCCAAGAATATTCGGGACACCTGGGAAACTGATTTTGGTCTTCCCTAAAACTAGCTTGATTCTGAGCCGTGGGGCTCAAGATTTCTTCAGCAAGACTAAGATTTTGTGGGGTACGATTTAAATTAGAAAGGGCTGAATTTTGGGGTGAGGGGTTGTTTCTAATTACCGGCGAGGTTATTGCTCTTGGTTCTCTGCCTTGGGTATGATGGGAAATCTCCCCTCTACTTACTCGTGTATTTGAATTTAGACTACTCTCAGTACTCCACGGGATTAGCTGATTTTCAATTTCAATATTGTTTTGCATGCGTTCAAATCTTTTTCTAATATTTTGAACTGTATTTTTATTGAATGAATAATTTAATTTTAATTTCGTAGGTTGTATTATTGAACTGTGAGGCGTTCCAAGTGGTTCGTTCCTCGAAAAATTTTGGGGGCTGGTATTTCTTTCCAAACCGGCGAAGGAGCAAGTGCCCTCCATGCGGGTGGGGGAAGGAATTTCAGCGGGATAAGGAAGTTCGAAGTCGCCTTCGGAAATCCTTTGTGTGGGAATGTCCTGATGGTTGGAGCCTGCAAGAATGTTGTGGCTGCTCATCTCACCATCAAGGACTTGAGTTTCCTGTCTATCATTTTGAGTCGAGTTTGCAAGAATGTCGTGGCTGCTCATCTCATTGTTATGATTGACAGGTGCGCTTCTGCTGCTTGAGCTTTCGGAACTGCTCAAACCGCTGACAGCGCCGGGAAGTCGTATTGGACCAGTGGAGCTCGAAGCATCGCTTCGTAGGGCTCTCTCCGGTTGTACAATTTTCTCCAGATCTGATGGAGATTGTAATGAAGATGTTGAAGATTTGTCTGAAGTTTGGACCCGATGTGTACATCCATCTGGGTCTTGAGAATGAATATTCAGACCATCCCCGACATCACCCCCAGGCGTTTTACTAAACGCCGACATATTAATAAAGGATGGACGTGAGGGTCCTTTGTGCGGGGCATTGATGTCAGGATTGAGTGTTTTGGGTGGAGGAGCACGGACATTCCAAGAGGAATGAGAACCATCCGTACTTCTCATGCTTTGAAGGTGAGGATGAGACGCATCTGTGTCGTCATACCTCTGTGATTTTTCAGAGGGTGGAATCTGTTCCACTGGGGTTTCGACTGGAGGATCTGCCGAATAATTGAAGTCCCCGCGGGGTAATACATCTACAATGGGGGTTCCATTTATTTGAGGTGGATCCTCAGTGGGATCGAGACGGGGCTCCGCGAGAAAGACCTCTTCCGCTGGGACAGGCCGTAAGTCGTTCAACCAGTCGGAGTCAACGGCGGATTCCTCCGGAGCGGGCAGGGGTTCGCCTGTCACATATTTACGTAAATTATGGCCATGGGTCAGGCGGAGCTGACGTTCTGGCAGAAAAACATTTATGTCGACGTTGTGTGGACATAGAAAGTAAGAATGTATATTTTCATTCACGCTATAAACTTTATAAGGCCCCGTGTATTTCATAATGAATTTTGATTTGGTACCGGCTGGCCGCGTGTAGTTGCGCTTCCAGACCAAGTCACCGATTTGGAATCTTACAGCGGGATGCCTTTTATCAAACGCTAATTTTCGCTTTAATTGGCTCTCGCAAGAGTTTTGAAAGGCTTGCATACGGACACGAAACATTTCGCCTATGCGTACCTGTTGCTGCTCTAAATCCCACTCGGGATTCAGATGATCATCTAATAAATTTAAGTTACGATTGGGAAGGCTTATACCATGAAGGAGAAAGTAAGGAGTAAATTTAGTACTAGAATGAGGCGCGCTGTTATAAGCATCTTGAACCGCTGGAAGTTTTTCGTCCCAGTAACGCTTGTCTTCGAATTGCAACTTTTTGAGAATGCTGCCGAAGGTCGAATTAACTCGTTCACAGAATGCGTTTGATGAAGCATGATATGGGGCAATGGTGATGCGGGTAATATTATGTTCTAAGCAGAATTTCAAATATTCTTTAGCTATGAAGGCACCTCCATTGTCAGAGACGATGCTTTTCGGATGATGCTGTTGAACGAAGGGTATGAGATGCTTGGCGAAGTCTTCCCAACTAGTGGAACGACACGGAAAGAGCCAAAGAAAACGAGTGCATTGGTCGATGATGGCGAGGATATACCTATGTTGTCTAAAAGTTTTGTCCAGAGGACCCATATGGTCCACCGATATTCTATGAAATGGAACTTGAGGTGTGATCATCACGTGCAATGGTCCCTTATTCTTACGGTTAATCTTCGCGAACCTTTGGCAAGTTTCACAGGCGCGGCATACATTGAGAATTATTCGATGCATGTTAAAGAACCAGAATTTGTTCTTCAATATTTGCGTTATCTTGTCACTACCTAGGTGAGATTGCTTGTGGAAATCCTGGGCTGCTTCCTCCGACAAAGGATATGGAAGTACTGTTAGCCACATCGGACCTAAGGGATCGTAATTGATATGTTGTAGAAGTCCTTCTTCTGTGAGCTGATAATCCTTCCTGTATTTATTTTCGCCTTCATATTTATTGGCCCTATCTTTTTCTAATGATTTTATTATCTTGAGGCACCGGGGATCGAGCTTCTGGCTAGCGACGATCTCGTGATCCAAGTCAAGGGTAGCGAGGTTCGGATGAACTATCTCTGCATCCCGAAGACTACGGAGGTGTACAGTGGTTTCGGGTTCTCCCGGATTTTTCCATTCCTGAGTAGGGATATCTCTTGGTGGTCTGCTTAAACCATCAGCCATTTCATTATTCTTGCCTTTGATGTGGTAGATTTTGATGTCGTAGGAGCTCAATTTGAGACTCCAACGAATGAGTCTTGAGTTTACTTCCGATGTCTTGAGGATGGATGTCAACGCAGAATGGTCAGTGTAGACATGGATTGTTCTGCCCAACACCAAGCTGTGTTGTTTAGCAAGACCATGGATAATCGCATAGCACTCTTTTTCTGGAGTGGACCATTTTAGCTGCGGACCGGTGAGTAGATGTGAATGGAAGGCTAGAGGCCTTCTAAACCCGTCGATATTTTGGACAAGACAAGAACCAATGCAAAATTCACTGGCGTCCGACCATAGTTCCAATTGACCATGGGGGACAGGAAAAGCGAGTAGCGGAGCTCCAATTATGAGCTGTTTAAGCGTGTCAATGGCATTGCGACAAGCGTCATCAAAGTTGAACGGAGCATTTTTCATAAGTAGTTTGAAAAGCGGACGTGCCACATGAGAATATCCATTTATCATTCTACGGAAAAAGTTAGAGATCCCTATAAACCTCCTAATCTCGGTAGTGTTCCTGGGATACGGATACTCGACAATAGCCTTAACTCTCTCACTGTCGATCCCTATGCCGTCTGCGCTAACCCGATGACCGAGGAAAATAATTGAGGGGAAGCCAAAGAAGCATTTGGTAGGCTTCAACTTAATATTGGCTTTCAAGCAAGTATAGAGAACCTGTTCTAGCCTCTCAAGCATCTGGCTAAAGCTAGAGCCGCCGAAGCTTGTGTCATCGACGTAAGAGGCTAAAAAGTCACAAAGAAGTGGAAACCAAATTTTATTCATTATTTGCTGGAATAAGGTTCCAGAATTTAGGAATCCAAATGGAAGACTGAGGGGCCTAAATACTCCCATATGGTTTATATAGGCGAGAAGATTTTGAGAAGCTTTATCGAGCCCAATTTGTTGATATGAATTTGCCATATCAACATTGCAGAAGTGGGTACAACCGAAAAATTTTGCAAATAAACTCATTAAATTAGGTATGGGAGCTGCTATGGGTTTAACCCGTTTATTGATGTCCCGATAATCTATTACTGGGCGCCAATCATTTACACCTTTCTTTACCACTAACATTCTAGATACTGTTGAGCTTTGACATGGTTCAATGCTTTTGCGTGCGATCCCTGCCAAAGTTTCACGTTCGACTACCTCCATGAATTTTTGAGACATGACCGTAGGATTATGAATCATTGGAGATTGGTCTAACATTTCGATGCTAGCTTCCAAGACTTGACCTGTTAAGGGATCCTTTACGGTTTCATGAAAATCTTCAGGTTGCCACCCAAAGACTTTATGAAATTTGCTGAGGAGATCCCTAAGTTGGTCTTTCTCTTCAGGTGCCAAGTTTTCGTAAATTTTGAATTGTTGGAATTCCTCGTCGGTGAGCGCTTTGCTCCCTTCGACCAAGGATGGTACTGGGGTTATTTTTGGAGTGCTTGGAAACTGCTGTTGATCGGTATTTAAGTGAAGCATGCGTAATTTATGATGATCGGGTGGAATAACTCGATAGGTAGTCAGTGAAGGCTGAATCGGGAGAATGATGTCCTCAGGATCTGAATTGATGAGGTGGCATATGCCATGACCGTTTTCTATTCTTAATGCGGGTTCAAGAACTTGAAGCCCAAATTTTTGGAATAGTTGATTATTTGGTTCCAATAGAATGTCCCCATTAAAATGCCTATCTTCCACGTACACGTTGACGGGATTAGGACGGTACGCCTCAATAGAAAGCGGGGTGACTGTGCACAATCTTAATTTAAATTGAGGTAAAAGACATTCAGCTCGCGATGACATACTGGTGGTTGATATTGTTTGTACCTCATCGTCAGAGGAGCTGTCTGAGCCGTATGAAGGGCGGATGGTGTGGACCACGGATTCCGTGTCCGAGCCATCGCCATCCATAGGGGTAATTTCTGTTTTAATAGTTAAATTGTAAAAGGGGTCATCAATTAAAGGATTAAAAGCAAATTGAAGGTCAGCATTCACGTCCGATTCAGGATCTATACGATCTGTTCGAGTTATTTCCTTCGATACCCTTAATTTCTTAACATTAGTTTTGCGGAGGTGAAGGCAAGTTCCTGCTGCCCGTTTTAAACTTTTTCGTGGAGGCGGTTGATTTTCGTCATGTTCGGGCGGAAGGAAGGTCAAAAGGCCTTCGTGACACAAGACATACGCATGATTTTCCCGAAGGAGGTCCATGCCAAATACCAATTGGTCATTGGCTTTGTCCATGACGAAAAATCCCCACTTTATCCACTTATGAAATTCCTCAATATAAAGGATGAGGAATACAAATTTCTTTATAATGTGCTCCTTGCCATCGTTAATGGATAAGATGGCCCTAATGGGAGCACATGGTTGAACTCTCTTCTGGAGTTCCAATCTGACTAATGTACGTGGACTAATGGTGCTAATTGTGGCTCCGGTGTCAATGAGGGCTTCGACTGTGATTTCTCCGCCGTGTTTAGTTTTAACTGGAAAGGAACGCCTAATTTCCATCTCGACTCTCGAGAAGGTTCTAACTTGTTGAATAGATCCCGCATCGGGAACTTTGAAGATGTCATCATTCGTGATGATATCGTCGGAATTTTCTATATTGAAATCAAAGGCGGAGTCAGTATCGGAGCCGTCATTGATAGGAGACACGGGTACTGAGTTATATGGTGAGACTTGAATAGATTCAGCTACTTCCGGTAGTAAATAAGGAAGTGAAGGAATATTAAGGAAAGGCACTAATTTAACGGATTTGTTTAGAATGTAGCTAGGAGGTTCAGGTTCTAAGGCGATATCAGTCAGAGGCGATTGGGGGGGTTCTAAGGAATCTACGCCCCCCCTTTCGAGTTTAAAGAATTTTGATTTGAAGAATAACCGAAAGATGCCGAAGTGCCCTGTCGCTCAGGTGGAGGTTGGTCACTGGAAGTCACTGAGGAAGTTCCACGAGTATTCAAACCTCTGAGCGGTGCCCCACTAGAAGGATGATATTCATCCGGTGGAGGTTGTTGATTATATTCTCTATAAGGTGGTTGCATTGGATATGCTTGTTGATAAATGGGTTGTTGTTGAGGCGCGAGATATTGTACAGGAGCCGGTGCATATTGCATGGGTGGATTCTGCTGTTGTTTCAACTGTTGAACAGACTGAGCTAAATCATGTAGGAGTTGTACCATGTTAGGGTCTGTGGTGGCCGGAGCCGAAGGAGGATTATTGTTATTAGATTTATTTCCTCCTGAGGATGTATTTCCACTCGTCGCTTTGTTAGGAGCGGTACGTGGCTTTGGAGGAGGAGCGATGCGGCCTTGTTCCTTTAAAAGGATTAGGCATTTGCGGGCCCCGTGATTCTCCTTACCACATTCCATGCAATTCATGCGACCTTTGGAATTTTTAGCGGCATCTCGTTGTGCAGATGTGAACTTAGAAGTGTCAGCAGTTTGATATTCTAATCCATCCCAGGCCACGTAGTAATCTCGGTGAAGGACATCGGTAGGTTTCTTTTGATAAGGATGTTGGACTTCTGCTTCGAGTCCTCTAATGTAAGCTTTAGGGATGGATGCCGACGCCGAGTTACTCTGTGTACTGGGTTGATTTAGTTTGGCTTCCTGTTTTTCCGCAATATGACGTTGCATGACTATGCGGAGGCTCTTTTCAGTGGTGCACTGCTTCGCTTTTTCAGCAATGTCTGGTGGTAATCCCTTAATTAATTCGCGCATCCGTTTTTCGGGGTCCATGTGGGGATCAATAAGATCCAAACATTCGCCACGGATGGCTAAGAAATCTCGAGCGCTTTGATCAGTTTTATAAGCAGTGTTTGGAAGATTAGCCTCGGCACGGTCTGCGACATAATTTCGATCGAAATAATGAACAAGGGATCTTGTAATTTCATCCCATTTGTCCGCGCAGTGATCGAAATCGTCATAATCCATGCGGGATGTAAATCTATTTTTATTATTACGCCACCATTGAGCCGCTTGATGGGTGAAGACCCGGTCAAGTCTAGTTATTATAGCAGATGGTGGCAGACCATATAGACATACTAAGGAATTAGTATCAATTACCCATTTTCGAGCTAGCATTTCTCCGTTAAATTTGGGTAATAGATCAACATATTTGGTTAATTTGTAGTGATCATATGCAGCAGGGTTCATATGCCTATCTGTGCTTCTCCCTCTTGGAGGAGGGATAGCAGGAGGTGAAGGCATACGCCTGTGACCTGGTCGCCCCCAAGGGGATGATGGAAGCTCTTCATCAGAACGACGAGACTCATCACCACTATGAGGGGATCGATTTGATCTATGGCTACGGTTGCTACGACTGGATCGTCGTGGCGGCGAAGAATCATCTTCATGAGATCTATTATCTCTGTGAGAGCGTCGAGGAGACGGCGAATAATCCCTATGGGATCGGCTGCTACGACTTGAGTGTCGTTGCGATCGTGAATGGTCCCTATGGGATCTATGATCTTCCTGATCTCTTGGAGGTCCTCGTTCCCTACGTGCCGAATTATGTCTCGATGTTGAATGAGATTGTCGACCCTCATCATATTGTTGACTCCTGCGTGAATGACTCCTGTCCTCTCTCGGGCGTGATGCCAGTGGAGGAGTTGGAGTCCTAGTTTCGCGGTGAGGACGATGAGGTGGACTATCGGGTTGTCTAGAACGAGAAGTTCGGGGTGGAGTGAACCTTCTATCATCGCGATGATGAACAGGTGGACTCTCAGCTCGATGAGATCGTGAGGATCTTGGTGGAGTGTCTGGTCTCTCGCTGCGGTAGCGATTCGATGGACTCTCTGGTCTCCTTGACTGAGAATGTCTAGGCGGTGTAGCCTGACGAGACGATCTAGAATTATGAGTGGGAATATGACCTGTTGTAGGTGGTGCTGGATTTGATCTTTCTCTATGGGATTGACTTGTTGAAGAGGGAAATGGATCCCTAGATAAATATTGGCGCGGAGAAGCATCAGTTTCCCGATGTCTTCGCAAATCGATTTGAGGATACGCATTGTCGAAATTCACCTGAGGTGCACGTTGGGGTATGTTGGGAAAAGGATCTACCCATGGGGTAGGTTCCCTGGATCGATCAAATCTGCCTTCGTATGTGAGCGGCTCAACACTGCTACTTACGACTGGGCGTTGTTGAGGCCTGTTTGATGGGCGAGTTTCTCTTGTAGGAGCATGTGCCAAATATACATTCAAATCCGCTCCAGGAGGAACTGGTGGTAAAGAGCCAAGACCAGAAGACGGAGTTTGAACTGTATAGCGAGTTTGATTTGCATCGCGGCTCTGTACCAAAGCGGTGCACGGAGGTGGCACTAGAAGATTCCCCGTGGGGTTTCTTTGCGGAGGCTGTTCTATACTACGGAATGGAGGATTTTGAAAATGAGAAGGCCTATTATTTTTAGGTCTTTGATTTTGTTCTTCATCCAAGTGAACAGATGCAAGCGCGGCTCGAAGCTGCTGTTGCGAGACTGGAGGAGTGGGAGAAGGAGCCGGAATGATCCGCCGATTTCCCCCTCCTTGTGTCGACTGTTGATTCGATGTTAGGGTATTAGTGGTCTGTATTGGAAATGGAGAACGTGATCGATTTAGTGTTGAAGGATTGCTGCGTGACCTTTCTTTAGGTTGGAATGTATAAGCTTCCCCGGTTGATGGGGTTTCCACCAAAGGATTTGTTCCATGGGGAAAGCTCATGAAGGACCATACGGCAACTTCCAGAGTGGTATTATTTTCCCTAGCAAAATCTACTATTCCCTTGTAGAAATCTTCGTCTAATGCACGAACCATAAGCTCACTATGAGACAACGGAATTTGACGATCGTCGTACCATCGTTGCATATGTATATTTATTTGTTCTCTTGTGCGAGAGGTGACCACGGTGGGAAGTGAATTTCCCTCCGGCTCGTCAGCATACTTCAATATGGGTAATGGACGCGTGGACGAAGATGAGGTTTGGGGACGCTCCATTAGTACTTGACTTAAGCCGTTGGCTTTTGGTGGAGGCCCCTCCTCAATAGATCTTCTATGAAAGAAAGGATCAAGTTCAGAAATATCCTCATGATCGAGTAGAACTCGAATAGTTGGATCTATTATAGAACGAGATCGATTCACTTCGATTATGTAGCCTGGAGTTACGCCATCGCGCAAAAGAATCCTCTGAGGATTTATGGGAATAGAGATTCGTCGGCCATTGAAAATTAAGTAATTTTCATGTGGACCATATGCCTCTAAGGCGTAGTGAGTAATGCCATTACAATGTTGATCGATGTGAGCATCCAATTCAGATTGGTTGGGGTCATCAAGATCGGAATCTCTGGGATTCTGATCCGTTTGGACCGAACCTTGGTCATCCCCGGAGGGTAACGTCTGATATGAAGATGTATCTTCGTCTTGATTCTGTTCAACCCCTGGAATTTTCTTTTTCTTAGTCACTCTCGATTTGGAAGTCGATTGTGATTTAGAATGTGAAGAACTTCCAGCTTTGTGGGTCTTATTCTTAGAAGGAGATTTATTAGAAGTTCCTTTCTTCTTGCTTATATTGCTATGAGGTTTACCGTTGGGGCCGGGTGTTTTTGGTACCACGGTGTTATCCATATCGGATGCGCCGCTGGAGGTACCACAGGCATCGGTATCCTCTATATCTACTATGGGAATATTGGTGTCACCTTGTTGACTCATGGTTAAAATTCTAATTGAGGTAAACGTAATAGAAAACTCTTGGATATTTTCGATACTTGAGGAATTAGAATACATACACTATTTTAAGAAACTCCTCGGAGTTTTTAAGAAACTTTAAACCTATCTATATGTTTTAATATTATACTTAACTATTGCTGAAAATTGGTGAAAGCGAGCTTTCTCCTCTTTTCTATTTTTCCCCGCGGTTCTTATCCTTATATAGTGGTAGATATTTTAGATCATACCAGGTAATGAAAAGTTATATAGATAAATTACTTATTAATGTAAATTATTTCTAATTCTAACTAGCTAACTTTATGTTTGGTCAAAGACCTCGTAACTTTAATTCTTTATTAGGGATCGCAGTAGGGGAGAATCAGTCCGTTAGTGTCGGATTTCTGAAGATTATATCCGTGCGCTTCGGGCTGTTTTCTCCGGGAGATCCTTGTAAAATGAACTTTCTTCACTTTCACTTTTTATTTTGAGAACGGTTTGAAGTTTATAGGTGGGTGAAACTTGTGAGAATACTCGCTGGCTTGTGTAGAGGTCGGAGACGGCTTTTCAGCTTTACGCGGACCACCACCTGTTCTCAAGATTGTAAGGGAAGGATTAGTGAAAGTTCGATTTACAAAATATGGGAATTCTTTAGATTTTATTATAATTATGAATAATCTTATTTATGCTTCCCCAGAGGGGTACAGGGGTACCTCTGCAAATCTTTGGTGTCTCAGTGGCGATTTGAACGGGGCTCGAAGCTCTCCTAAATACTTAATACCACAGTCCGAGGTAGGCTAAAGATTTGTTCAGTTCCTGCAGCTCCAATTCCGGGAAGAATAAATTAATGGTTTCAAATGCGTAGAGGGCAAATATGATGAGTACACACAGTTGCTCAAAATCGATTGTAAAGTGACCTCCAGAGAAGAACCAAGTGAATGCGTCTTTGGTGAAGGCGTAAAATTGTTCTGGAGGGACAATTGACATGGAATTCTAAATAAATGTGACTCAAAAATAAATTTCAATATTAGACCTCAGAATAATTGATTTTTATTTAATTGGCGTGGGTAATTTTATTTTATTGTTTTTCTATGTATGACCGCTAGTTTGTTTTTAAGGAATTCGAGTCACGGTTTGCGTCCCGAATTCTCGTTAAATGATCTCTACGAAGAATTTGTGTAGTTGTAGATCGAGAAGCTGTTCGTCTCCCAATCCACCAAGTCTGCAACTACAAGATTCACAATTAATTGTTAATGAAATCTATATTATGGGAGGGACGCCTTTATCAACGAAGTTGACGGCGTAATGGTCTAAGACCTAAGGATTTTGTGCTTAATACGATTCCAAATAACTTTCCAATGAGTCCTTATAAAAAGATTGGATTGTGCCCTGCCGATGCAAAATTCTCTTATATGATTGAGGACAAATATTATGAAGCCAAGAAGTTGTACTTTTGTCAAATGCCTATGACCTACACGTCTATGCCAGGTGACAACTGAAGCTACGAACTTACGAGGAAAATCTGATTCTCTAATCAAGTTGATTCGCAGCATTCACTCTGGGATCACTACAACCGTAGTTATCATATGCCATACACAATTGAAAGAACTTTTGAGCTTGTGGGTAAGACAAACTTGGACGATTTATGGCTATGAAATAAATAAATACTGCTTCTTTGAGCTGGGGAAACCAATTTTCTGCGTTTAGATGTGGGATTGACGTAGCTATGGGGCCGTTCAAACCTGTACGCAGTTTTAATTTGTGGAAAACAAAATTAATAAAAGAAGTTAACTGGGCTTCAGTAATGATGTGTTTTCCCTCCTGTGCAAACCAGAATCTTATGGCGGCTTCGGTTCGTGTAACCAATTCAACAGGAGTGGGATCACTCATTCAATGATGTTAACTTTTTCTATTATGGAAAAGAAAAGTTGTTGTTGACAACTTACAATGGGAATGGGATCTAAATTGAGGAACCAGTGAAATACCGCGGCTTGGTATTTCCTACTGAAGGATTGGGAATTAAACTTGGGAAGGTAAATGGGAGAATTTTTATTCTCGCGCAGTCCCAAATAATTTAGGACAAAATCACAAAAGTTCTCAGTGCTAATCGCTGAGAAATGTTTATGACCTTCGATAATGTGCCAATAAATTATTTCTGACTCTATTCGTTTAATTAATTTATGGGGATTATCGAAGTTCATAGACAAACGTGTACTATCTTTTCCGACTGCTTATGAATCCAAACTTTCTAAAGCTTGATCATGAGCAGCTGCCATGAAAAGATATTGATATACGCTTTGGGTTGCTTGAGGTTCCTCGCAACGGGTACGAAACCAACAATACACTGCCTCCGCGTAAAAACGTATGTAATTTTGCGGAGTCAGTCGGGTATGGGTGGTTGCTACTGGAGAATCCCTGTCGTCCTGGATTTCCAAACGGGCAAGGACGAATTCGAGGAATATGTTCTTCGAAAACTGGGTATGGGTTTGGTGACCTACGTTAGTATACCAGTCGTTGATGTGTGCTTGGATTTGGAATTTAAACTCAATCGGAGTGCCGAAGTACATTTATTTAATTATTGATAACTGAAGCAAGATGATGATTCAAAGATCCGCCGTGTTCGTCAAAGAAATTGGTAACGGTGTGGAATTCTTCTAACTGATCGAAAGTCAAATGATGACGACCGATGCTACAATACCAGGTGAAAACGGCGTCTCTGAATCTCGCTTGAAGAGTTGTAATGGTAAGATGGGAAATGTCAGTTTCGATCGGGCAAGAGGGATGATATTGGATACCCAAGAAATTTAATATGAATATATTTAAGAAGCGGAGTTCGGATGCTGGGAGAAATTGGTACCCAATAATGGTATGCCAGTATTTTACCGAGTCCGTAAGTCGCTTAGCTAAAAGAACAGGATCCCAAGAATTCATTCAATTTCAAAGCATAAATTATAAAGTCTTACAAGTTAATAAAGTCGTATTTATCATATGCTGTAAGAATGCCAATAAGATCGTCTAATTGAACGGTTGACAAATAATTGTAACCTCCACCGAAATACCAAAGGAATACCGCCTTCAATAGTTCCTTCAAGAAATTTGTATTTTGAAGGAGCGGATTTTCCTGGATCGAGTCGGTAGGAGATGCTTGAAGGTTTAAATGCTTAAGGATGAATTCGATGAACGACTGTAATTCAGATTCGGGAAGATATTGTTGGGCAATAATTGAATGCCAATATCTTATGGAATCGTTAATACGTTGGACTAGGGTAAAGGGGTCAAGGAAGGGCATTCAGGGATATATTACTGAGGGAAAAGAAAATCGGTATAACAACTTAAGAAAGTAATGAAACCTCTGAGTTGTTGATCTTCTAGAAAAAGGAAACCTTCCTCTTCGTGCCACTCGAGAATTGAATGAATGAGTAAGGTTTGTATACTGAGATGTGGGATAGGATTCATAGGGTTATTCAAAGGAAGATAAATTTAATTCAGATGAATGGGTAGGATGCTCTAAATTAATTGAGGTTAACTCTTCGTAACTAAGGACAACACTGATGAGAACCTTGGTCTGATCCACTGATAAATGCTTATGACCGATGGCAAAGTACCAATCCACGAGGGCCAGTTTTATCTTATTGTTGAAATTGATTAAGTTCAAATGAGGAATTTCCTCGTTGAATAAAGTACCGAGTCCCTGAGGGATTTCTAATTTATTTACTACAAAAACAATAAGATCCCTGAGTTGTGCTTTAGTACTTTGAAATTGGCCAAGAATTTTATACCAACGACGAATGCTTTTGTCTATTCGTTCAATTGCCCAATATGGGCTGAGATTTGACATAAGAAAATTGATTACTCAATATTTTATTTTGATTAACACACAAATGGGGTCGTGTTGAGATACTGATTGGTGACGGCCAATAATATTTCCAACTGATGTGGAGTAATTAGATGCCGACCCAATGTAGTATACCAACACTGAATACCCTGATTAAAGACAAGGATAAAATCAGTAGAAGGTTGATATGTGATTGGACTAACAATAGGAGAAGTAGAAGTCTCTCGTAAACCTAAATGGTGATGAATGAAGGCTATGAGAGTGCCCAGTTGTTGAGGAGTGATGACCTGGTAATTAACAAATCGATGCCAATATTGCAGTGCTTGTTCACTTCGTGCTACCAAAATTACTGGTATGACTAAAGACATATATTATTAACTTCAATACGTATGATCGGAAGTCGATGCGGCGTTATCAACACTACCCTGATCGTAAATTGCTATTATTGCTAGAAGTTGGCTGATTTCCTGGTCGGTAAGATATTGGAAGCCAAATACGTAGTACCAACTCAGAATAGAATACCTTAATTTTTCAGGAAAATTAGATAAAGTTAAATGGGGAATAAATGCTGCTATTGAATTTGTGACGGGTGACCGAAGGCCTAAATACTCGGTCACAAATTCAATTAAGTGATTAGTTTGGTCTTGGGATAAGTATTGATATCCCGTAAGAGCAAACCAATAACGAACTGATGTGACTATACGGTGAATCAAAATAGTAGATAAAAGAAATGACATACGGGATTTATTTGTTTTTAATTAATATTGAAAATTTCTATAGCATTATAAATAGTTGCATTGAGTTTATCAAACTGAATCACCTCTACAAAGAATTGTTCCAATTGATGAGTGGACAAATGGAGGTGTCCAATCTCTTGGTACCAACCCGTTACAGAGATGTGAAAACGAACTATGAAGTTAAGGTGAGTATGGGGAGATGTAAATTCACTAATTGGTGGAGTTGGTAATCCAGTAATACCTAATTTAATGAAAATATAATTGATTAAATCGTCTACCTGTTGTAGATTTAAATATTGATGGCCGTATAGGCTTTCCCAGTTGGTTATGGCAGCTTTTATTCGAAAATTTAATTCAATATTTTCTACAAATGACATTCAATTTGAAGCAATTTTTAACGATCGAGGTCGTGGCGAAATGCCCTTTGCACGTTGAATTTGGACGATTCGTGATCGTCTCTAGCGAAAACGGTGACAAATAATTCGTTGACCTGTGCTGGGGTCATATACTGAAACCCTATTTCGTTATGCCAGCCCCAAACTGCAGCTCTAAATCTTTGGGTGAAATTCTCCCAAGAATGGGGAGTTGGGTAATGGATAGGTATAGCTTGAGGAACGTCTACAAGACCTAATAATTCTAAAACGTGGGTGATCAAAGCCCTAGCTTGAGGTAAAGATACGTATTGTAGTCCAATGGTATCGTACCATCCCCCGATTTCTAACTTGATGCGAAAAATTAAGGCTGAATTAGAAATAAACTGACTCATGAACTTACAATTTTCCCTGATATTCTTTTCCTAGAAATTCTTTGTCGTCGTTAACAATCTGTAACACAACGTGCATTAATTTACCTAAATGAACTTCTCTGATATATCCGAACTCAGACCACCAACCAATGAAACTTGTAATTAATTGGTCACTGAATCCGGGTGCACCTGGAAGTAGGAATTCGGTATTGGAAGTTGATGCAGCTTGGTCAAGGTTCAATGTTTTTAGTAAATGTTCAATAAGTTGATTGACTTGGCTTTCGTTTATAAGTTGATTACCTTCTACTTGGTACCAACGTCGAACAGCCTGAGTAACGCTTGATGCAACAAGATTTCTTACAATTGTAGACATCAATTTCCAATATCGAAGGCTTAATTTAATAAGTTACTGAAGGAAAGGAAGGTGAAAGATTATTATGCCACCAGAAATGAGCAAACTCAGGGTAATTCTGGTCTTTGAAGAATTTCAAGGTGATGCGGATTACACCGAAGAGTTGCGGTTTACTGATGTATGCTTTTCCAACTTCGTTATGCCAGCTAATTATGCCGTTAACGAAATGTCGGAGAAGTTCAGCGGTAATGGGTTGATAACGAAGATTTTCAGGAAGAATATGAAGTGTTAGGCAGATGTCGTTAATAACGAAATTCACGAAAGAGATTAATTGGGGTTTTGTGATATGCACCCTGCCTTCAGCCTTGTGCCAAAGCCTTAGAGCTTGAATAATTTTATTGAAGAAATTGTAAGCTTCTCTATTAGGATAGAATTCACTAGGATCGTGTAAATTTTGCATTAATATGTGAACGACGAAAATTGAATAAATTTTTATGCTTCTAATGCCCGATGGAAACTGATAATGGTCTCCACAAAAGATTTGAGTTGAGATGCTGATAAATAGAGATATCCAATCTCAGTATGCCAATTAATAGCAATGTGATGAATTCTCTCCTCGAAATGAGGAAGAATAATTTTTATTTCAGGTAAATTAAGAGGAAATTCGGTTACCGGTGTGAGTCCCAAACCGTCGCACACAAAATTTATTAAGACTGCAACTTGTAATTCAGATAGGTACTTGTGTCCTGTGACCTGGTACCAATATCTGATTGATCTATCTACGTTATTTACTATAATAGCCTGACCGTAATCAGACATACACTGATTCTACTTTCTGAGTTTGGAGAATTTTCCTTCTGAAGGAAAAATAAAGAATTGGGAATTGAAATAAATTGAGAATGGGTTGAAGGAAGGTCTTGGACCTTACAACTTCACTTTTCTCTTAAAGAAAATTGATAATGGGAAATGAAAATTTTATGAGGGCAATATGAACCTATGGTTATTAATGTTCTACTTAATTCGTAACAAGCCAACTTACGATTATTCCGGAGATGTGGTTCTTCACCCCTGGGTTGATGGGAAGTTGCTTGTTTTTTCGGTAATTTCTTCCTTTTCCTGATTTAAGGATTAATGTACTGAGGTCCTCCACGACAGTACCGAAGAAATGTTCTACGGGATCCGGCGATGTTAGATCGTTTATCCGGTTCCTTTTTTTATTGGAATGGAGTCTTTTGGGGAGGATCCCTGATTTTGACTGTGATTTTAATTAAGTACTGAAAATTTCGGTAAGCACATTAATTAGAATTTGATCAATATAATTATCCCCAATATCCAACCGTACCAATGCACTGCCCATGCGTTTGCATCCATGTTCCCTTTCACCATGCGCCACTATGATGAGGGAAGCATGGCCTGGGTCAGTGAACCCACCCGGCATGCTAATACCGGCATGTAGATTCGCCAACCTACCCCACATACGTGTGAATCGCCCGGGTTAAATTCCCCTGTTTTATAAGAAGAGATTTGACACTATGGGTTTGCCAGGAAATGCAAAATGAAAAGGAAGATGTAATTTACCTTTGTGCAAGACGGCTGCTCTTGGTAGGTCGAAACCTGGGAATCTGGGATGTCCCCGGATGGAATTTTGAACTCACAATTCCTTCTAACTACTGATGAGGTCACTTTTATGATATTTAATTTGATATTTTTGACCTTTTGGCTTTTTGATGAGTAGCTGCCTGCTTTTAACAAGACAAGGCGGATAAGCTAAAGCTACTGATTTCAATTCTCGGGAATTCTTGTGCGATTTTCCCGAGGTGAAATTTATTGAAGTTCACTTAAAACAGTGAAAAAGATGAAGATGAACTTTTCTTCAATAAGGTGTTTACACTTTTCAAAATGAAAAAGAAATTTTTCGAAAATGATGTGGATAATTCGAAATGAAAATTCGGATGAATTTAAGGAAGCTCTGTTTCGCATTAAGACACACTACGCAATGAGTGATGCTGGCGATTTTACGGTGAGCTGATGAAATTCACTTGGCTGTGGCATGGTCATGGTAAGCGATGTTGCCAAGTTTATACGGGTGAACGGAGACGGCGCCTTGGTTGCCTCTCGTTCACTCTCCGGCATAGCAAATACATGGCCCAGTACATAAGCGCTGATGGCGTATGTATTTACGGGGAGTTCAGCCGCAAGGGAGATGCTGATGTTCCCGTCCGTAAGAACGGCAACGTGGCGGACTTGGCCGAGCCCACCGCAGCATCCCGGCAAATAGCGGTCTTCAATTATGGTCGACTTGCTGTTTTGGACGGGGCTATGAGTATTTAGATGATACTCACGCACTATTTGAGAAGCCAAAGGGCAACTCATTCGAGATTCGGATAGGCGGCGTTGGATTTCGAGTTTGCAACCTCGAATCCTGCCATTATTTGATGTCTTATTTCAGGGAATAGCTGTGGGTGATCCCTACAATTCCTATATATACATATTTATTTATGATGTGGGAATGGTATATGGTAATTTCCCTATAGGTCTATGAAGAATGTTATGTTTTCGTGCGGGAATGGCGTACGATTCTTTCCCTGCACGTACATACTAATTTTTGACTTTTATTTATTTTTAGTAAAAAAAATGTTTCTGATTGGAATTTTTCGGTGTTTTCGATGTTTTTGGTGACGGGGGGGTAGGGTTTAAGCCTACCCCGCACCTTGTAAAACGAGTATGGTCATCTCCTCCCTACAAATAGTGAGGGTGGGAGGCCATATCCGAGTTTACCACATCCCTTCACCATATGCATCTATGAAACCCCTGTAAAATATGGAATAATTTAAATTTTTATAATTTAATGAATATAATTTGGAATATGTGGAAGATTGTTAGAGTCAGATGGTAGTATTTGAGTTAATAAAAAGGGGGTGTTCCACCACTCCGGAGGAGGCCGGAGACCTATGAAGATGGGGGAGGGAGGCTCAACTGAAATTCCAGTTGAAGCACTCCAGCATAGCTACGGATGGTAAGAATGCTAATTTTATTTATTTTAATTTTAAATGCATAATTTATTTTAGCTAGGATTTATGCTTAAATTTCAAACGTAAGGATTCCAAGGGCAGAGTAGCTCGGTGGCTGAGGTCAAGGCTGAAGATAATGTCATCCACGGCCCTGGCTTCGCCACCGCGAGCTTCCGACTCCATGAGGGACTACGGAACCACATCGACCGTTGACGGCAAACGGAGCATGTTCACGGTCGAGGGTTCCATTGTCCCATAAATTGGAGATTCGGCCTACCCGGGAAATTTTGCCAATTCTATTTTTATCACCAATGAAGATGAGTAGCGGAAGGAGAAGACTTATTTATTTTGCTTCTCATTGCAGGAGGACAAGCCGGCGTGAAGGTTGTAGGCCTGGAGGACGCTCGATATCCTCCCATGGCCCTCAGCTCCAACGCCACTGGACGGGACGGACAAGGGACGGAGACGGACGTTTGCCCTGTTGAGCGTTCCAATTGACAAACGTCCACCGTCCCCGGCACTCCAGTTCAGCAACAACGACTTGTCCTGAATTTTGAACCAATTGAAGGTAAGTTTTATTTTTATTTAAGTTAACTTTTATTATGTTTATATCTCAGGAGGGTCGTTGGGGAAGTGGTGCTGGCTCCGTGCCCAGCAACCACATCCAGCCCAGAAAGGACGGAGAGGTGCGGTGGAGAGTGTCTGCCGAACCGAGGAAGGCATGCGACAGACACACACCACACCACCACCGTCAGTTCAGGCCGACCAACGACCTTGAATTTTGGATGCCAATCAGGTAATTTATTTTATTTTTACATTTTATTTTAATTAGATTTTCATTTTACTTTAGTTTAGTTTATTTTTCCAATTATGTTAGTCGGGGAGGTTGGGCGGACGATGGCAAAGCCATGTTACAGGGAATGGCGAACAGTGTCCACGCTCCACCGTCCACTCCAACTTGGAGGACAAACCCGCAAAAGGCAGCCAGTGCTGCGGGTTCGTTCCTTCCAGTCTCCCCTCAATTTTGACTTCATTTTTGTTGATTTTTACCTACTTTGTTATATGAACCGAAGTCCCTAAATTACGTCGAGCGGGTTCAAGGAACCACTGCTGACGACTAATGAATAAGTTAATGATTAACATGCAAATTATGATAATTGATTTTATATTTCTTAATTTCTAGATTCAATGTATGGAGATATGAGAATCAACGGACGGTTTTGCCAATAAATGAGAACACTCAACGAACGAAGATGAGAAGGTAAGTTTAAGGATAAATATTTATATTAATTATTAAATCACAAAGAAAAAGATAATTCATATTTCAAATGCAAGATTTCCCAATCGACGTAAGGTCGTGGGCCACAACTGAATAATAACTATTAATTCTCGTTTTTGTTATGTTTTCCGGTTTTCGTCCAAATGATACACAATATAATGGATTACAATAATAATTTATAACCGATACGCTTACGGATGCCACGGGCGTGGCATCTGAGATTTCCGATTCCAGGTCCAGATTGATTACAGGTAATTCACAATATATAATTTTATCTTTTATAATTTATGTAATTTGGTCCAATTGACCTCACATTAATTTATAACAAACTTAAGAAGAACTCGTAGAGAGGAATCGCGAACACAGTAAACACCATGAATAAGAATAGGAAAATATAGAAATTATCAGATTTTCTTTCTTTCTTGATTTTAGGTTCTTTTTGATGGCACCAACAGGAGCCATGGGGACAATCCCCTTTCGCTGTTCTTATTCCTTTCGGAGTCTCCATGTTCCTCAATTCCTTTCTATTCATTTTTCTATCAATTTTCCAGAAGGGAAAATTGAAAAAGAAATTTAAGATTTCGACGGATTCTTGGAGGAATTCGTGTCGGAGACCCTCTCTTCTTCGCGGCGTGATTGTTTCTGCCTTAGCTAGTTCGCCTCCGCTCCTTCCTCGCTTCGTCTCCTGTCGCCTCGGGAAGCATCATTTTAATTCCTTTTGTGGCTCATAGACGCTGTGTGGTGGAGGGCTGCGAGTTGTATTTATTTTATTATCTCCTTCCATGGATCTTCCTCACTCTCTGTCAGATGGCCGATGCTGTCTGGAGAATTTGAGGAGAATCTGTGGGAGGACGTGTCGTGATTTCTATTCCTTTCTCAGGAGAAATTAAATACGAACGCAACTATTTATGAGTGTACCGTAGTCACCCGACAGCTTAATACACGTAAAGATAGTGTAAGACTACATTCAAAAGTATTAAATATGTACAGTATGGAACAATGTCGCAAATAATTATACATTTTTAGTTCTGTTAAATTACTCAATAGTAGTGACAACTGGCAATGGCAATGCACATTGGGAAAATCTCCGTGAATACTAGCAAAATTATATGTTGAGACCAGCTATTTAAAATGCATTAAAATATTTTGGCTCTATTATTTTGCAAAGCGCAGAACATTCTGATTCAATTCTCTAAAAGAACTACACAACCTAATATCATCACAGTCCGAACTGATAACAAACGTGGCGGTTATTACACTAATTAATTATGTACCACGGCATAAAATTTGCAACCTATGACACAATTTTTTTCTCCCATGTTTCAGATAATAAGGATGTAGTCGGTAATGTAGGAAGTTAAAATTAGTAATAACGTATGCAATCAGCGAAAAAATCGAAACAAATGCTTTTATTGTTATCACTATTCAAATATGCTTTAAAAAAATATTTGACTGTTATTAAAATATAATTAAAATTTATTGCTTGCGACTAATTACCATATGTAGCTACTATATTAACAAGTGTATTTTATAGAACAATTTTAAGTAGAAGGTTTTTAAATTTCATACAAAAATTGAGTGATGAGACAATACATTTTTTATTTTCCTATATATTTGTATTTAGCTTACTTGAATGGAAGCAATGCGTTACTGTTCTCCTTTATTGAAGAAAAGAGTTTTGAATCTAAAACAAGTTAATTTCTACATCGTACTAATGTTTCTTAACTATTAAAAAGAAGTACAAAAAAACAAAATGCAATGAGAAAAAGTTCAAACTAAAATTATTTTGGATTGTTTCTTATTCTTTTTACAGATTTTGTTTAGATACCACTCTTTTTTTTTGTTTAAATTATAGCACAGTACTTATACACATATAGTAAAATAGCTGCTTCGCATCTAAAATGCAGCAACGAAAACTGGTTACATCATTATTTTATTTTAAACTACGTTCAAGAAATCGTATTGGACTCTTATAATCCATCAAAAATATACAATTCTAAAATACCATCTCCTATTAATTCCTGTCCAGAATATTTCCACATTTCAAAACATGTAGACTTTGTGCAATGATATAATTTTCATCATTCCATGAAAATAGCTCAATCAGCTGAAGTTGCAGAAGCTTAACGCTGAATCAGTTCAAATATGTACATTTAAACAAATACAATCATTTAAAAGCTAAGGTTAAATTTTTTTCAAATTATTTAAAGAAAACATAGCACAAAATGCAAATCAACCTCTGACCTCTACTCTGTCTTCAGGAGCGCTGCAGCTCACAACAGAAATGATCAATAATATCAGCGCACTTATAAGTAGTATTAAATGTTTAAAATTGCGCTTGACTGCTAGAACAAAAACCAAGCTAAGCAATTGGAATTTTTCAACATCTAATTACGTAGTAAAAAGATATTTACAATTAGTCAATTTTTAAGTTAAATGGCATTTGATAATAAAAGTAAAAATGCTTATGATGATGATAGTCGCGAAGAAGTAATTAACTGTCTACCACTTTGTTGTATTAATGTAGAAAATGCAGTTGCAACTATTACAAAACATGGGTTAAGCACAACTTTAGACAGAGACGTCGGAACCAAATTTCGTCAGGGGGGGCAAAGACTCAAAGCCACCAAACCCCCCCCCCCCCTTAACTAAAAAATTACGTCATTTTTTGTTTGAAACACACTCACACTTTTCGCGATATGTTAGCCAAAAATCTATGTTGAACAGCTCATGAAGCTTATAGGCTTTAAGGAAACTCTCTTAAAATTCCAAATTTTCTTTCCTTCCTAATATGTATTTATAGGGAATTTTGAAAAGGCCTACCCTAGTTAAAAAATATACATACCTACCTATGTAATGCTACGCATATTACTCAAATATTTTAACTCGTTAAACAATTTCCTACGTTGAGCTTTAATTTCTAAAACGCAACTTATGGAACGCAAATTGAGGGTTTACCTAGTTGGACACACTAGTTGCAGCATCGAACGACTTGAAGATAAAAGTCCTTGATTCGATCATCTCATTACAAAACTTTTAAAACTATCACAGGTACAGGCTAGAAAAAAACACGAGTTTCGATTTGAAATAAAATTTTACGATTTCGAAAAATAGTGAGAAAATAAATCCGTATGCTTCCATTCTATGCTTAAAGCAACTTTGTGCCGTTCCCATTTTTAATAAGCAAAGTTGTCTCCAAATTAAGACAGCATCGCTGGACACCGCTTATAGCAGTTTTAGCAGAAAAAAACAATTTGTGCTTCTTTCTGCTTTTTCACGACTAGTGAATTAAAACAGATTTATAAGCGGAGTTTTTTTCTCCACTGATTTAGGGGTTCACATTTACATCCACTAAGCAGCATAAAACAAAATTCTAGTAAATAAGCACCTTTCAAAAACAATAACTAATTTAGTTATTAATGAAATCCGATAAGTCCCTTCTGGTTGGCTCCCTAGCCTTTTAAGTTTTATTTAAAGAGCCCAGCACTGCAACCGCAAGGGGACTAGGTACTTTAGGCGGAGCCAGCTTTACTAGAATTTTTTTATGCTGCTCAGTGATTTCATCTCACAACAGTCACTAAAATAATAAGACCAACGAATATTGAAAAATTGATCCTTTTAAATTTTAAGCAGCAACTAAGCTGTATACTGCTATATAAAATGTTTCATATTTTTTAGTTTTACTCGCTGTGTAAGTATAATTTTAAAGGTAGCATTTAACGCCTATACTGCCAATGCAACAACTTTTCGTAACTGTTCTTACTAGTTATTCTTGGTCCTTGGTCGCTACAAATTCTATAAACTTCATTATTTTATTGTCTCGTTACAAACTGCATTATCGGTTTACTAAAATCTTAACATTTTACCAAAATTTCAGGGGGGGCAAACACACAGTTTTGCCCCTCCTTGGATTTTCAGGGGGGGCACTCTGCCCCCCCTGCCCCCCCGGTTCCGACGTCCCTGACTTTAGAAGTGCAGTTGATTGCACTGATCGTTAGATGAGTTGGCCGCAAATGTAAAGTACTCAGAAAAGAGCAGCGTGAGAAAAAACTGGTTACAGCAACAGAAAGTTTTTCTGTTTTTGCTCTTGGTACAAAAAATTCTAAAAGCTGTTAAACTTTTTTTAACTTGTAATTCTAACATAGCGACAATCCGCCGAGCTTAGGTTATATTAATAACAGTAAAATATAGTCTACGTTTTGAGTAATTAAGTTAGTAATGCAACACTTTGACGAGACAGTAATAAAATAAAAGCAGAAACATTTTTCCTGGCAACTATGCAAGGCTGTTGCGAGTTACAGTTTCGTTTAATTAAAGCTTTGTGAACACAATACATTATGTACTGTCAGTCCGTCAGTCTAATAAAAATAAATCAGACTATTATAATATTTAAGACCCGTCTAAAGACTACTGCTATACATTTGTATTCCCTTGCGAACAAAATAACTGGCTCGTATTTTTAGGCATACAAATTAATTTTAGACAGAGACAAAATATCTTTTAAAAAAATATTGTAAATTTCTGATGGGCCCTCTCACACAGTAGTTTTTGAAGCAGTAATTATGTAGGAATTTTTAGGTGAGCTGTATGAAAACATAAACTTGAGACCAGATATCAAACAAATTTGTTTCATACCTGGTCTCAAGTTTATTTTTGTATAAAGCCAAACTAAAAATCCCCATAAACTGCCTCGAAAATTACTGTGCCTATGTTCCTTATGCATTGAATTCCAAGGAAGTTCAGGCCACTATAGACTCAGCGTGGTCTTGCCGGTTGCCTAAACTTAAACTGTTTTACATGAAATTCCTTAGCACTAAAATTTTAAGGTCTGTTTCTGAATTAGAAGTAAGTAGAAATAAAAATAATTGAGAAAATACACTACAACAGTTTTTCAGAATGCCAATTCTAACTTTTGAACGAAATTTGTAAAGTGAAACCTACAATTAAATAAAAAACACGCTACAACCATGTAATTTTGCTTAGCAGCACCGGGCTCCGATTGTAAAGAAGAAACTTGAAGGAAAACATTCGCTCATCGATTAATAAAGTAATTTCATGTTCAACGTAGGTATAGCAATATCATCCAGGTTTTGCTCTGGTCCTGAAATTATTTTAAATTTTTTAAATTCAGATATTTTTTTTTTGTTCAACCTACGATTAATTAAAGTTTTATGCTAATTAAAATTGAATATCAGTAATGTTGTTGTAAGATATAGAACTCACGCTCAAATAATGTCATCATAATAATATGCGAATTTGATTTAGTAAATTGCATCCTGGAATCTGTTAAAATCTGCCAACTTCAGCGCAACCTTTGACTCCAGTTTTTTTTTCTAAAATTAATTCCTAGTACCTTTAAATATGTAAAAGAAAGTAAAATTAGCATTAGAATTGTTGTAGTACATCTTCTGCCTTTAGTCGGTATGCTGAAAAAAGGTACGAAACTGCTAAGCAAGAAAAACATAGTTACGGAAGCCTTTTCAAAACTGAAATTGTCTGTATCGTATTGTACTAATTATTAATAGGATAATTACTATTTGTGGAATGTGTTAAATTTGCATGAAATTATTTAAAACAATAATTTAATAACTTAAAATGTGTTAATAAAAACTCACATGATCACCGCACTGGTAGGGCACACCTAAACCATGATCTGATCTGATCTGAAATGATCTGATCTGATTCTTCGAAAATGGCTCAAAACGTGAGTGGCAGATCACGCAGATCATTTTAGCTTCATTTTTCCTACTTCGCATAAAAAATGATCTGCCGCGTTGCCTAACCATGTCATATACATACCTAAATGATCTGATATATTTCCCTGCAGTTTAAATATATAGAGAAATGATCTGATGATCTGACCGATTACCCTGCATTTCATATACATACTTAAATGATCTAAGTGCATAAAATACATAAGCTACTGCAGCTGAAGTAGAGAAATGATCTGAATGGCATTGAAACAGTGCGCGCGCAGGGTACATGCATAATTTAACTGCTTTTGCAAATGCTAAATCCTGGACAAGACAAGGAAAATGTAAATACCGCTGGAATTCAAATTTAAATTTTAATATCATTTCAAAAAACCTAACATTTCATAATGTAGTGATTGGAGGAGCTTCAACTGGTAGAAGAGTTGGTGATTGATCTGCAGTAGCAAAATAAAAACAGTGTTATTAAACTTGGATTTTTAAGTCACTTAATTTTCCTAGTTGCCAGTGGTTTGTTTTGCATACAACCTATTACCGTACTTATTTTTTTGGCAATATAACTGAACTTGTGCAGGTTATTTATTCTCATATGATTAGAGTTTCCAAGTCTTTGGATTCTCGTACTATTTTTATAATAACAATGAACCTATCAAAATCCCCATTAAGTATGCGGGAATGTCAGTCAGTCCTGCAAATTGTTCTAGAACGGCTACTTACTTAGTTAATTGATATTACCATTGTGATTTAGAGTACGTCTTGTAGTTTTGTAATCCAACCCATTTGTGGTATTGTAAATTGTAGCTGAACAGGTTCAGGTGTAATGTGTGAATGGGGGTATGCACAAATGATTAGGGTCGTAAATCCCAGTGCACCTTTAGCGTCAACCCAACTTGACGTCCTCTGTGTAAATAAGAGGAAGGGGTCTGGCTATTCCTAATTCGATTTGAAGATGTGGGAAAGGAGGATGGTGGTAGTGTAATCGCCGGTTCCGGGGTAGAAGAAGATGGTGTGAGGTAAGAAGAGATGAACGCGGTTGACCGTATGGAGTGATGAGACCGGAGTTGATGCGGTAGGGCTGAGAATGCGGTAACCGTAGACTGAGGTTGAAGTAGCGGAGACCGCAGACCAGAGACCGGGTCTAAGGATGCGTAGGCCGGAGACTGAGTCTGAAAAGGCGACGACTTGAGATGCGGTGTGCGGTGTGCGGTGGACCGGAGTACGCAGTTGAAGGACGGTTCAGACTGGAGACCGCGGTTGACGTGAAGACCGGAGACCGCCGGTAGGAGAGTGGACCGCAGACTAAGACTGAGGATGCGAAGACTGAGGACCGAGATGGTAGAAGCGACGACCGGCGACTAAGATGGTAGTGATGATCGTCACCTGAGATGGTGGAAGCGGAGACCAAAGTCTTGAAGTGACGCCGATGGAAGCGATGACTGAAGACCGGAGAGCAAAGACTGCAGACTGAGGACCGGAGATCAAGGATCGAAGACTAAGGACCGCAGAGCAGGGACTGCAGACTGAGGACAGCAGACGGAGTTAAAGTTGAGGCGGTGATCGATGAGTTGGTAGGCCGGTGAGCCGGTGATGCGGTACGCCGAGTCCGGTGGATCTGGACTTGGGACGCGGTTGGAGGGCGGTTCAGACCGACTGCCGCGGTTCGGAGATCGGTTCAGACCGGAGAACACGGTTGGAGATCGGTGCTGACAGCAGTTTAGACCGACGAAGATGGATCTAGGAGCGGCTAAGACGAACAGAGACGGATTGGAGAGCGACGGTTCTGAGCTGATGAGCGGGTTTTGACTTGGGAAGATGATTGGGCTTGGTCTCGGTAGACCGAGTGCGCTTCTTCCACTTGATGGAGGTACAGGAAGTGGTGAGAGCAACCGGAAAGTGGTGACCGAGAGTGCAAATGCCTGACTACTTGCGGGTAGCATGAAAACAGGACTTGTAGCTCAAGTTGCGGAATATGATGGATGCGGTGAGATCTGAAGCCTGATGCACTTAACTGCTATGTGATGTAACCGGGTACAGTGAGAGTAATTAAGGTGTGGCACACGAAGTTAGCGGAATAAAATGCTAGTTTTGATCTCCTGAGTGTGTGATTTTGGTAGTAGTTACCAATAAGTCTTTTAATTACTAATAAAACACTTAAAGCTACGCCTAATAACAATTAAAATACTTCCAAATTGATACAAAAATTGTAAATCAGAACTTTCTGATGTTGGAACTAATTTAGAGAAAATGGAGGGAGGTTCAGAGCTCAGAGCAGCACGATGTTCTCGCTCTGGAAGTTGGAGTCTTTCTGTGAGTGATGCCGAAAGGGACTGAATGCTATCACTCGGTTTGTGGTTGAGTCGATTCGACTCATCGGTTGCCTGCACCTGCTCCAATATTCCAAATTTATGCAAAGCAAGGGTTTGAGACATTGGAGCAGAGTGGTATTCAGGACTCTGTGTTAAAAGCCTGTCGACAGAGTCGTTAAGGCCTCTGGGTTTGAGTCATTATGCAAACAACGCTATGACGTAATGGAAAATTTCTGATGTGGAGGAGATTACGACGGAACAATGTGTAATGGTATAATTACGACCAGTCACCAGTTAGTGAGTCAATTCAGAATTTAAAAGAATATTTACCGTTGCCGGTTAAAGTAAATGTTTAAAAACCGACCCACATAGTTTTTGGTGCTTCACGTTTACTAGCTTTCTGCTTTCTGTTAGTATAGTTAATTACACGATCAGAAAAGATCTTGAAATGAATGTGGTTAAGCCGTGGCAACAGGTGAAGCTGCCAACTGTAACAAGTTTAGTAGTAAATTTAAAAAAGTTTGAGAGTAGCGAAAAATGTTAACCACATGCAACAAGACTGTTGTTACAAAAACCCAACAGCAAACCTGTTAAATCAACAGTAAACCTGTTGAAGCATTTCTATCACTGTCACTAAATATGTATTCTAAATCAGTTATTCGAAATTAATGTGTTGTGTCAGTCCAGTGGGTAAGTAGTCAGTGTAGTATGCTAAAGGGTGGGGAGTGGAATCAGTTTTTAGTGCTATTTTTTAGGTAATAAAATCGTTCAACAGGATTAGTGTTGCGTTATGCAACCAACACTGTTTTAGTATACTCAGTGTAACAGTTTTTTCTCTGCAAATCACTAACCATAGTCCTGTTGACCGCGGTTAACAGGATTCACTGTGGATGTCGGTGTAACAAGAAAGCAGTTACAAATTAACAGTAAAGTAGTCATTTCACTCCTATTTTTCAAAGCGTGTAGTAGTAGTAGTACATTGAGTGCGAGTCATCAGTCGTTTGTGGTAGGAAGGTAGTCAAGATTAAAGTTCTGATCGTGTCTAGAGTTAGCTGAAATAATACGTTTGGTTTGCATAATCTTAAAATGAATACAGAAGCAGATTCAAAAATAGTGAGCTTAACGGAAACAGAAGATGAAAGTGTGAAATCCAAATCGAAATGTACATGACCAGAACCCCAGGTTTTCCCTTAAGAGATTGACAACTAGTGTAAAAAATTAAGTGAGTCAAAAGTTGTTGTTGCGACGATGATGGATGCCTCTGAACTTCCGTGGTGATTTCCATCGAGAAGGTTTGTAAGAAATACTTCATACTATTCAAAATTCGAGTGCTTTGGAAAGCTCAGTTCTGTTTCCAGAGGTATATATAGTTACTACTATTAAGATTTACAAATACTTTTAACATTTTACGTTTCACATAATTAAATAGAACGAGTATACGGACATTATCCCTCCGGATAATTTCCCAGCATTATTTGTGTAGCCTATTGTTTTGCAAATAATTGCAAGTTTTTATTGAATTGTTATATTTAGGCTGCCTACCAAGACCTAGTTCGTGTCCAGATACGTCGACTTACTGACCCTGCCATGCACTGTGCCACATTGGTGAATACTCAAATGCTCAACATTATGCACATTGTAATGCCGATTCTGGAATCAGAAATGGGACGATTTTCTGGACTCACTACGGCCATTTCTTGTGAAGTAGCCAAAATAATGAAGAAACGACATTTAGTCTCTCAAGAAATTTTGAAAACGTATGTTGAGGTTCACGCTAGTTTCATCGAAACAATGCAGCAAACATTTAACACGGAGATTCAAAAATTGCTCAGACAGAGTGTAGTCAGCAAAGAAATTGTAATAGGCAGTGCAAGGTACACCCGAAATACACCTGCAGATGCGACATATGGAGGAAATACTGTATGATATTAAAAATTATTACGAATAATTCGATAATATAACAACCTGCGTAGTCATGTAGAGTTAAGAATTATATTACTTTTACTTTTGTTGTTGGTAAATGAACTCGAACAGCAATGCAATGGCGAAGATGACGAAAATCTGACGAGCCAGGAAAAGTTCCAGTGTTTTGTTTTGCGGGAATTAGTTAATAATTATTTTCTCATTGTTAAAGCCGCTTTTCAAGACTACTGCCCAAAAGCAATTGCGTACTCGGTCATCTACTACATGGAACAGAAAATCCATAATAAAATTGTACTTACTTACACCATTCCAAACAATCATAAAATTTATTGACATTAGCCTATACAGTCAAGCAAAACAACATTCGCATATTTTAAATATAAGTGGGAAATGCTTATCATTTAATACAGATTGAGAAATTACACACCCCAGACAAGATTAAGATGCTCGTGAAAGAAAACAGCATCATTGCAGAGCAACGGGAGAGAATCGTGAAGCTTCTAGAGGTAAAATTGTGTACCTACCTAATTATAGTTTTCAGCATCGACTTAAATTTTAGTTGATTTTCCTTTTACGTTATTTGCAATAGATATATATTTGTTCATTGAGTCGATTTGACCTTTTATCCCACCTTAGCTACACTATTGATGATGAAAGTTATGTTTTTATTTTCTTTCTATGATTTATTTACAGGCATCGGAATCTGCAGGTGAAGTCATCGGAGAAATTCGAGATGCTAATTTTTAGCTGTAATCCCAATTTAGTATGGATTACAGAGTCTATAATCAGCATAAAAAATCTAAGTTTTCAACTCTTATAACTGTAAGATATAATTCAAGACAATATCCTGAGACTTTTAGAGAGCCTTTTATGGTTACACAATTTTGAATATTATACCTATAGGTACTTTAATCAGTATAGGAAGGTTAATTTACCTACTTAATTTCTGTAATCATGTTTGTTGCTACATACAGAAATGAGATCATAGAATATTATGTATAGTTATAGTGAAATTAAAATGTTAAATATGAATATTAAATATACCTCCTCAAATTAAATGCATTAACATCTAAAAACCTAAAAATGGAGTTAGTTACTTAAGTTCTTCCACAATGTAATATCGTCTGTGAAGATCCAAAATGACCCATATCCATTTGTAGCTAAAAACAATATCCACTATCTACAAAAATATTGAAATATGTCTTGAAATCATATAAATATTGCAATAGAATATTTTGCACGTTTACAAAATATGTAAGTAGAACATTTTAAATTATTCAAAAACATGTAAGTAGAACACTTTACAATTATCAAAAAAAAACTCTTAATAAACATTTTGAACATGTTTCTCATTTTATAACATAGCTCATTTTGATTTAAGCTTAAATTGGAAATGGGGCATTCTGGTTCTTCACAGACGGTATTTAATATGTACGATTTAAATATTTGTTTACATTTATTAACATTCCGTAATGACCCTATTCCTGTGGTTGCTTCTTACTAACTACACATGTTTGAACCTCATACAATAATCATTACATGATATTATAAAAAGTGTAAAAAATACTTTGGGAGGCAATACTTTGTAATCAAATGAAGCATAAAAACATTTTGTAAACTTTTTTTTAAGCTTCATAAATTTAAGCATGCATTATTACCATGATTTTGGTGAATTTTAAAAATGTACAATATATAACAAATTATATATATTACATATACCTAAAAAACTGCTCTTAAATTAATTTTTACCTTTTTAGTTGGAAAAATGATAGGTATTTGGAATAAAAGACTAAGCAAAATTAATTTTTAAAAGTGTACAAGTAGGTACCTCTAATACTACTAATAGTTCTTGAGACTGTCTGCACATAATCATGTGTGAAGGTTAAACTTAAAATTGGTCTCTGCGTATTTGCAGCTGTACTTACGCATACATAAGTATACATGAGGTCACAAGCAGTTTTGACCTTGTGACCTTTCTTTTATGTACTGACATGCACATGTGCCAATATATTTTTGCTTAGGTTCAACAGGGCGGAAAGGACATTATAGTAAATAAACAAATTGCCATTTAAGTTGATCAGCTACGTTTCCTTTAGTCATAATTGCATTTACTATTAGTCTGTTGCCCGTTTTTTCTTAATAATATATGTAATTTCATGCTCTCTTAGCAACCTTCTCAAACCAAAGGATTGCTTGCACTTGGAACAAATAAATGGTTTCTTTCCCGTGTGGGTCATGACGTGTAATTTAGCAGCATAAAAAAACTTGAATTGCTTAGGACAAAAGTTACAGGAATTAACTTGAGTTCCACGGATCCTTCGACGGGTAATGTGCTGTGAATGAGCTTTCATTTTCCTTCTCCTGCTGTGCTTAAACCTATTTTTAGGAACTTGTTCAACTGTAGTCCTTTTTGTTTGGAAAGTTGTTGACATCGTATTTAATTCGTGTGATGAATTTGTCACATAGGTAAGTTTCTTAAAGAATTTGGATTCTTGGAATGAACCTAAATCCTGCTGTTGTTCCGTTATTGATGGTAATGGTGTTGTTGGCGTTGGCAAAATTGAAAAGGAAACAGGGGGGGGGGGGGGGGGGTAGGAGACGCTTTGTTTCGGTTACAACTATTTTTAACTTTAATAATGTGATATCTTAAGGTTCGATGGGACCGGAATCTCTTGCCACATTCTTGACATTTATAACGATATTCTACTGCATGGCGCCTTTCATGACTTTCTAGATTTTTTTTGCTGACAATGTTTGTTGGCAAAAACTAAAAGAGCATCTGAAACAACGAGCTTGCTTTCTCAAAATTTGGCCAAAATGTGTCCATAAATGAGACAAGTGTCCGGGTCGGCGATTTGCGTTCCCAGTACATGTCTTACTATGTCTTGTCAACGAACTTTTCAAAACGCAAGACCTGCTGCATCGGGGACAAACATATGGTTTTTCTTCATGGTTGTTACGACTATCAGCAGTACCCATATGTTTCCTTTCATGAATAACTCGGTCTGATATTCTTGGAAATATAGAACTGCAAATTCGGCACTTGGTGGATAAAGCAAAAGGGATGCCGTCGTCCGAGTTATTGGTTTTCGAGAATAGAACATCAGCAGAGTCTGAATCAGTTGCTTCGACTGGATTATTATCACAGATGCTCGTGGCTGCTACTGTTGTTGTGATGTACCGTAAAGCTCCAAATAGAAGCCGGGTCTCCAATAGAAGACGGGTCTCTGATAGAGGCCGGGGGTGACGGCTACAAATTACAATACAAGCCGGGTCTCCAATAGACGCCGGGTCTCTAATATAGGCCGGGTCTCCAATATAAGCCGGGTCTCCAATAAAGTAAAAGTATACCTTTCTACCAAGAATTGCACTTGATTCCATGATTTGTTAACGAAATTAGCAATAATTTCGATTTTAGCATAATAAAAACGATTTAATTTTCAGTAGTAGTGAAACTTTGCAACGCGCATGGTAGGTCAATTTGTATTTTTATGGTTCAAAACTTAAAATTTTTAATAAAAGCCGGGTCTCTAATAAAGGCCGGGTCTCCAATACAAGCCGGGGGTAGAAGGACCTGTTTTTAATAGACGCCGGGGGCTTCTATTAGAAGCTTTACGGTACTCGCTTCAGGTTCTGTTTCACATTCGGTTTCGGTGCCGAAAACTGACGCGCCTGTTGCTGAGGAGCCGTTTTCTTCGTCTGAATTTGAGCTGACATTTTTATGTGTGAAGGGGCTCTGTATTTTATTATTAATAGAAATGAATTAAAAATCAATTCAAAAACTAATATGTCCCCTTACCTACTTTTGTATACCGCATCAAAGCTGAGCTTGATTTTTAGTAGTGAAGTGTGTATTAGGGCCCTGCCCTGTATATGGTAAAGTAATACAGGGTTGTAGCTTTAAGAATAAGCATTTTCGTAGGAGCGTAGGGGTAGAAAATAGATAATTAGTGGCCTTCCCCTTGCCCTTTATATTTTCTTTGTGTTTTTATACCTGCTTACATTTTTCAAGGTTGTTGGTGATTTGGAGGAAAGTCGATTTTCCAAGCCTTGAGGGTTTACTGCCTTAAACTGTATTTATCTCCAGTGTTACTTACGTAATATTATCAGTAACTACTTGCCGTTTTACCTTACATAATTATACCAGCTTCAGAAGTTTCAAGTTATATAGCATGCACGTAAGTATTAGGGCCTATTTTTCCTTTGGATCCTTTTAGGCCATGAACTTTGTAAGGCCGTGCGTACTCACTTTGCCTTTCGGCCTTCTAACGAGGGATCGTCCACAACTTGGATTCATGGAAACATTTAGACTTTTTTGGGCCCTGTAGTGAGTCCCCCTCCCTCCTCTCTTTAGTCCTGCTCACCTTAAATATTTTATAAAATGGCTACACTTTTAGCTAGCATGAAATGTCACCTATTGAACGAACCTACCCATGACACCTTTTGTGGACGATCCCACAGGCCTCACACAAGGTCATTGTATGTTTCAGACAAAAATGCATTATCATCATAATGTATTGTTCTATCTAAATTATTATCTGTAAAATAATAATTATATCTACACTGTATATATAAAAAAAACACCACTTACAACCAGTAATAGGCTTGAATGGACTATAGGTACACACAATAGAATAATTATTGTCACTCCAGCTGCTGGAAAATGAAAAGACTCCAGGGATTCTTAGGCTAACAAAAATTGTGAGTACCTACCTAGGTAATTATATATCGTCTGTGAATTATCAAAATGACCCATATCCAATTAACGCTATAGAGTTATTGAAATTAAAGAATTAAAATGAAGTACTAGATCAAAATCATTAATTTAAGTAGATGCGTAAAATGATAATTTTGACGTTTATAAAATCACAATATATGTTGTATTTATACGTTTTTAAAAAGTGTGAAATGTTTGAACTATGCTTTTATGAAAAGTATAAAAAATTTTAACTACACGTTTTAAAAATTTTCAATGTTCTATTTACACGTTTTTTTTCACAAGTCCCATTTATTAAATATTAACATAGTTTAATTGTTTAATGAATTCACGTTATTTATATATTTTTTGTAGAGAGTAGATTTTATATTTAGTTTAAAATGGATATGGGTCATTTTGATTCTTCTTTAGTCGATATACTTTATCGTAGTAAATATTATTGCCTGCCTATTATACAGTGCAGTGTAAGGCTGTCAAACTCAACCTATGAACGGACTTTTTACTTTCACAAAATTATGTGAAAGATAAAGCCACTATATTGGTAGTCGTCCATAAATATGATGTCATGGACATTTGTACATTTCTAACACCCTTTATGACCCTTTATGCTATCATCAGTATAACTGTAAAAAAATGGCTATCCTATAGATATTGACGTTATTTGTGGGCGATCCCGATCAAAAAGGAAACAGTTCCATTTTAAACACAAATTTATTTTTGTTTTTGACATCAAAGACACATTTGAATAATCAAAATTAGGTCTTATTTCGAAGCTTTCGTAATTTGTATGCTTCCCTCAAACTAATAACTTCATGCCATTCACAATTTAAAAATTTCGAGATTGAACAATCAAAGCACATGATTGTACAGCAAACTCTTCTTCCGCTGCGGAGCTGTCAGCTTGTCTTCGTGATTGAAGTTGGTAGTAGAGAGATGAGCAGTCTAAACACATACCGCCCAAGACATCGCATAGACTCACTGTGAAGTGCAATTAAAGTTAGAAAAGACAATTCTGCGGACTATATCATTGTCAGTGACAAAAATGTTTAAAGAATTGTTAAGGAGGCTGATGGTCACCATTTAGAAATACCTTGTTTAATAGTTATTATTACAGTTGGTATAAATACAATATAAGAGCAGTTGTTTGGCAAAACAAAAGAAGTCTATTTTTTTAAATGAGATGATAATATTATGTTATATTATGCGCTAGGTGTACTTTCTAAATAGTTAAGTTACTGTATTGAATGATGCAGGTCAAAGTTCAACCAAAGCTATTATTTTTTGAAATTTTGTTTGTTTTTTTTTAGCAAAACAGAATAAGTCCATTCAAAGATTTTTGGCAAAATAGGATAAGTCTACTTAAAATTTTGAATGAATTTCTATGATTTAACATTTTGGTTTCTAAATGTTTTCGTAGTTTGAAGAAGCCAATTTACAGGTGTAAATATTTTTGAGCAAGACAAAAGTTAAACGTTAAAAAAGGTTTAATTCTCTCTAAACGAATCAAATTTCATCTTAAAGACTTTTAAATCAATATTAAGTTATCGAATTTTAGACAAAATGGGATAAGTTAACAAATCAAAAGTTTTGAAAATTTTTGATAAAATATTAGAGTGTCAGTCTAAATTAATAAAAGAAGCCATTATTGCTGTATAGAATTTGAACCGCAGGATTTAATTCAGCATTAGAAAAATTTTTAACAAAATTATACAATTTTATAGCAAAGAGTGTCTCCAAGTTTTATTCAGTTCATCCGAATTTCAATGTAGGCAGCAACAGGCTCCAAATTCTGACGCGTTTCTGTAATTATTATTTATTATGTTAAGTCTTTTAAATATATAAAAATATTACATTCTATTCTTTAGAAAGACATATTAGAACTATCAAAAATTATTTACAATTTGAACACGTTTGGCGACTACTGAATCACATTTATTTTAATATTTTTGTACAATTTGTTTAACTCTACTCAGGAGGTCAGGGTACTTCCTGCCTTAAATTTCATTCTTAATTGAAAACTTGGAGCAATTTAAACACAATTTTGGCCTGATTTCAAAATATAATAAATAAAAATGTAATCAAAGTCTGTATTTAATTGTGGGAGCTTACCTTGTATTTCTTTCACCTTTAACCACTTAAGGGAAGCAAACGAAAATATTATTTTTGTTCTGTGAGCTACTTGTTTAAACCCATAAACAGCAGTTACTTCTGAGGCAAACTTTGAATGCAATTTTTCTCTGAAATTGATTTTAAGTTCCTTTAGATCTGTAATTGCAAAACGTAATCATATTTATTTCTACTTGATTGGGTCGACTCTACAAATTTTACTGTAATAAAGGATACAAAAAATTTAATACGTTCTAAATTGATTGCCAGATAAAAAACAAACTTACTCTTCGAATTACCAATGTATGGCTTTCTTCGTTCAAAAATACGCTGTGGACCCAGCACCCTTTGAGTAGATGCCAATTGTTCACATAATTCTGGAGAAATCCCGGTAAAAAAACTATCAACCACCTTAGATTCCCAATTTTGCTGCAGTCCGAAAATTTCCAAATATTCTAATTTTGGAAATGTGGTCTAGACTCCGTTTCGAAGATTTATTGAATATTTGCAATTAATCGTCAAGCGTGTAAGATTAGGGAATATTTTTGGTAGTTTTCCGTCATCCCAAGGAAATGTAGTCAAATCCAAGGTACTGACTGTGGCAAACACGAGAGTATCCCCAACAGCAACAGCGGAGTCCGCTGCGTCCTGTCTAGCATTTTCCAGAGAAAAGAATTCCAGCATTTTTTTAGGGTCATTTTCCAGGACTTGCTGTATATATCTTTGCGGATGCAAAACTACCCGGCGTAGACTTGAAAAGTAACCTGCAGGAATATTTACGTTTTCTTCATTTTCCCAAGTTAGTGCTTCCAAGTCATAAACTTCCGTTCCCATGACTTGACCAGCTCTTACTGCCTGTCCAATGACATCCCCTAAAAAGCGAATTCGGGTTGATGTGCCTATGCTATCCATCAATTTGAGATATTTTAAACGGGGAAGCGGTGGAATGAAAAGGTTAACAAGTTCTTTTGATGGTGCCAGTTCAAGCTCAAGACATTCTAACGAATTTTTGGTTGCACTCAAAAATAGACCGAGATTTTTTACATTACTTCTCAATCCTCCGTATCCCACATTAAATGTTAGTTTGGTTAGATTGAGCCCCGGAAAACTTAAAATGTTATGATTTAAAATCGTATCCGTCACAAGTCTGAAGAGTTGTTGCATACATGGTTCGTATATGAAGCACACGTAATCGCAGTGAAGATCTTTAATACGATGCAATTTTTTCATTTCATGCAAAACTTTGATTGATGACATAGTGACGTCTCTAATAGAGTTCAGGTGTGGTGAAGCCTGTATAAGTTGTTTTAAGAAATTAAATTTTTTCTTGGATGAAGGTAGGAATTGTTCCTGTCCCAGCAATATCTCTCTTATTTCAAGTGCTGACTGCTGACGGCGCGGGAAGAAGAACTTGAAATTTACTGTTTCCCTCTCGGTCCATTACATCCTTATCAAAACTTTTAAAATCATGAAGATCTATGGAAATTAAATGAGGCATATGGACATAAAGTAGATTCTGAAATGCTTTTGCGTCGATTCCAGTTTCTCCACTGCTCAACGAAAGTTTTTTGATTTTCTTCCCGTATAGAGACAAGAAATGGAGTAAATCTAAATAGTGCTGAGGTTTATCTGAATCTTTCGCATCTTCAGGTAATGGGCAGAGATCTCCAAAAACTGCTGGATACTTTGAACGAAAACAAATGCTGGTGGATAGAAATTTCGGAGATGCCGCAATTAGTTGATTTAGATCGGAAAGAGAGTTTCTGGGCTGGTAAGCATTAAAATAGTTGCAGAGGTCGTAGGATTCTGGTAGCGGTTCGTAACCTGACCAGGGCTCAATTTGATTAACTACATTCCCATCCTCATGAATGGTCACATGACCAAAGTCCAGTGCTATTTCGCACATATTGTGTTTTAAAAGGACGGAAGTGGATGCATCTCTTCAGCATCGATTTACCAGGCGGAAATTGAGCAGATCTTGAGCAGTCAGGATTTCCAGGTTGTCAAATATCTCAGGTAGGATCTGCGCAGTGAGTGAACAATTAAATTCATAAATTGACTAATTGATAACAATTTAAATAAATAGAGTTGTAATTTAAATGATAAATAACTTACATCATCTATAAATGGGTTCACAACAGAATCAACCACATTCTTAGAGGTTGGAGGTAAATACTTGAGATCCACTTGAAGTTGAACCAGTGCTAGGATCCGTGCCAATTGCGCTCTCATTCTTGGTATTAGTTATATTCCTTCGACGTTTGGAAACTTGCATCAAATTCAAGTTCATTTTGTAGGTAGCACTCGAACGAGATTTCTACATTTATAAATTATGAATTAATACTCATAATAATATTATTTTTAAAGTCATAGGCTTAAATTGGGAAAATGTTAGGAATTGTGTGTTTGAGATTAGAGGTGTGGATACATGGTTGTAGTTCTGGTAGTAGTTGATTATTAAAAGTTGAAAGTGAAATAAAAGTAACTAACAATAAGTTAACCTTATTAAATAGGTTTCACTCTAAAAGCATCGTCCGGTTGCCAGTTGCCAGTCACTAGTTGCTAGTCGTCTGAATCTAAATTACTGATCACTAAAGCCAAAGCCTAAGCGTGTTTGGTCCGCAGCGTGTATCACAATAGATTAGGTAATGAGTTAGTGACAAATAACTGAATTCAACTGTGTTGACTGATGACTGTAATTATAACACAAATCCACAACATCATTAACTTTTAACTGAAAACAGAAAGTCAGAAAATGTATCAGAATCAGAAACACAGATGAGTTTGAAGCTCATATAGTTTCCCGCGGGAGACTGAAAAATCAAGGAAGAGAGCTGCAAGCAGGAAGCGATTTGTTGTGAACCATTTTATTTTCCTCAAGTCAGTCAAGTCACCAAATCCCAAATCCAAATCCCTATTCCATTTATTACTGCTCCGGCCCTGTCCCTTTTAGTTTAGATACAAAACTTTATATTTTCAATTTTAAATAATTACTCACCTTATTAAATTTCAAAAGAACAAATGTTTAGTTTTCTGATTAGTTTCTAAAAAAAAATACTTGACGAAAGTAAATAAATAAAATAAAAGCAAGCTAAACTTTCAAAGTAAATAATTCTGGGACGTAACTCAACACTCAACTACTCATCATCTTGAAAAATGTTGTAGTTGCATGATATTGGTGTCTATTGCATATCTCTGTTTACTTTGAGGCTATTGATAAAACCATATGTTAGACATCCATTAAAAAATTATTAGTTGAGCTATAAAGACGCATTAAAAGGTCCTAAAGTTGTGGATTTTTCCATGACATAATTTGTGAATGATCCCTTGTAAGAAGGCACAAGGAAAAATTTATTACTGTCAAAGTTCCAAAGGTAGGGTGATGAAGAAAAACAAAAAAGGTCTGACTATAGTGATTACTCACTTCCGTACATGCGATACCTTCATCAGTCCTTTCTGGTATTCTGGAGCTATAATTTTTATGAAATGTAGTGTGGGCATATGTAGTTAGAAACTTATAATGCATGCTATAATTATAAGAACGCTTCAAATACACTTCTACGATTTCCACCCTCAACTTGTATACAGAATAGAATAGACGCTTCCCTACAAATCCAATAACAACGGCAACATAATACAACCCTTGGAAAATGCAAGCAGGTAAAAGTAGGTACTATGAAAAAATTGAAACTGCTGCTGAATTAGGATACTCACACAATGTGTGTTCCAGTTTCCATAAGCAGCCAGCCACACAGTCAAATCGTAAACACCTTTCTTTGCTAAAGATATGAGGCAAGGAAAAAAAATCCGGCGCTTCGCGCCGGATTTGCCTACCGTGGGCCCGAAGTAGATGCTTTGCTTACAGCGAATATTGACTTTAGTCAATCGATGCATCTTTTCACATTATTTACATACAATACACTCTTTACCCTCTAAAGAGAAATATTTCAGTGACGACATTGTTGGACGATCCTTATATGTACAATAATAATATTCCATGCTAAAAATACTATTTTACATAATGTTTGAACTGATAACAGATGTTTTTTGAAATAATGACATTTATACGACGTTATTTATGGACAATCCTTGTGTGTATACTAGTAAAAGTAGATTTTGAAGATATAAATCTACCAAATTTTACATTAGGCACTAACAAGGATCCTTAAAATGATGATTTTGTGATGACGTCATTTATGAAAGATCCTTGTTTGTATGCTAGAAAAAGACAGTGTTAGGGATATCCAATAATTTGATTTTTGAACTAAAGACAGAAGAGATTCCTATAATCAAAATAATTAAATGACGTCAATTTTAGATCATCCTTGCATGGCTTCTAACTTGTGTAACCCTGGAAGTTAAATTTAATGTATGAATAACTTAAGTATAAGATTTACTGGACACTAAAAATTACGAACTGCGTGCCATTCGGTTAAAGTATGTTCCTTAAAATTGAGAATTCGAATGACGTCATTAATGGTTGGTCATCAACTATCTATAAGCTTCGTTCGTATGTTCACAGCATAGAGAAAAAAAAGTTAGGGTGGGCTTTCTAATATGGAAATTTTAAATGATGTTATCTTTGAACGGTCGCTTTCGTTCTACGATCAACGTACGTATGCTTACAGCATAAAGTTAAACACGTTGAACATATCATGGTATAATGCAATTGGTTTTTGCCGACATTCCGTACTCGATGCAGATAAGCATAGATTTTCCCGAGTGTAATTTAAATACAGGATAGCGAACCTAAAATATTAAGTTCGTATGCTTGACCAGCTTTGGGTACGGACACAAATGACGACAACTAAATTTACCAAAATTATAAGCCTACCCACCCACTTGTCACCTTTTTAAGCATTGCTTAGATGAATGCACTTACCGTGGAATGTCAAGTGACCCACCCTTAAGATAAGCAACGCCATTTGTGTCTGACCCCTACCAGCCTTAACGTCGTCAAAACAAAAAAACAGCCGATTCTTTTGCAAGACACAAAACGTAGCAGGACTTTCTGTTGGAACGACGGGGAACAAAGCCAACTCGCTTACGGGACTGTATTTTATGGGTTCCATATCTGCCACGCTCACATATTCGTATCAGGCATTTCTTAGCTCAGGCCATTACTGACCCATTGCTGTTTACGGGACTCTAGGTGTCGCGTGCTCAATTCCAACCTTGGCTTTGAGGCTTCAAATTTTTAAGACATATTCTACGGTTGACCCTAAATTCCCCCCCCCCCCTCCCCACCCCCTTGAACCTAATAAGGATGATTTGCTGAGTAATGGAGCATTAGTTTGCGGTTGGTAAAGCATTAGGCATTAGAAATAGTTATATTTTTAAGATTCTGACTTTTTCTAATTCTTAACACCCCCCCGCCCCTCTTTTTAAGAGATAATTCTGGGGGTTAGGAGTGCAAGTATTTAAAGTTTTTTATTCGGTTTAGAAAATAAATTAAGATTTTTGGGACGTCTTTGTGGGTGACCTTAGGTACACCCCTCCTCCTTAAGGGGATGTTTGGTGGGTGAGGGGTGCAAGTATTTAAAGTTTTTATTGGTTTAGGCAATAATAGTTTAGATTTTTGGGACGTCATTTGTGGGTAACCCCAAGTACACTCCCCTGTCCTAAGGAGATACTTAGTAGGTGGGGGATGCAAGTATTTGAAGTTTCCTAATGGTTTTAGCAAGAAAATGAAGATTTTTGGGACGTCATTTGTAAGTGACCCTAAGTACACCCCCCCCCTCCAATAAGGGGATACTTTGTAGGTGGGAGTGCAAGTATTTAAAGTTTTTTAATGGTTTTAGCAAGACAATTAAGATTTTTAGGACGTCATTTGAGAGTGACCCCTAGTTCCTCCCCCTCTCCTAATGGAATACTTTGTGGGTGGGGGTGCAAGTATTTAAAGTTTTTTAATGGTTTTAGCAAAGAAATTAGGATTTTTGGGACGTCATTTGTGGGTGACCTTAAGTACACCCCTCTTCCTGAAAGGGATACTTAGTGGGTGGGGGGAGCAAGTATTTAAAGTTTTTTAATGGGTTCAGCAAAAAAAATAAGATTTCAGGGACGTCATTTGTGGGTGACCCCAAGTACACTCCTTCCCTTTAGGGGATACTTTGTGGGTAGGGGGTGCAAGTATTTAAAGTTTTTTTATGGTTTTAGCAAAAATAGTTGAGATTGTTGGGACGTCTTTGTGGGTGACCCCAAGTACACCTCCCTCCCTTGGGGATACTTTGTGGGTGCGGGTAACTTCTGCTTGAAACTTCTGCGGGTAGCTTGAGCCGATGACTAGTGCATGTTGCTGGTGCATTGACTGGCGCCTGTAACGAAACCATTTATCCAGTGTTCTGCAATAGTTAACTTTATGGCATGAAGCTCGTTTTTCACAATGTGAACTATTTTAAAAAAATCGTAAGCTCAAACGCGCTTCATCGCGCTTCGTCCAGCTTTTGTGAAAATCTTTTGAGCTTCGTTGAGCTTCATCGCGCTTCGTTGAGCTTCATTTTTCCACTTTTATCTTTTTTCCACCTGCCGACTATGTCGACCCCCGACGATAGGTAAAATTTTTTGTCGTGCAATGTACTTTACTTTAAGGCTTTAACAAGTATTGATATGGAAAGGGTTATAGTGTATAATACATATTAGTATATTAGTGTGCATACTATAACATACTAATTTTATATAGTCAACTCCTCAATCTATTATATCCTGATATAATATAGTAATCGTGGTACAGTAGAAGTAGAATTAGTAATTAGTAAAAGTAGATGAATTTGGATTACAAAATATAATAAATATTAATTTAATCCAATGAGTTAGAGTAGATTTAATTGATATACGAAGTATAAATATATTAAAATAATATCTATATAATATGTCACTGTTATAAACCACATATCAAGGCGTAAGACCCGAACCAGCAAACGCAGAAAAGTGTAAATAGTACCATTAAACGCAGAATGAAGCAAGAAGTACAGATAAATGCTTAGAAATGAAGATATCAAAAAGCCAAACCCAAAAAACGTGGACTGCCAAAACGAAAAATCCTAAATTGGGCAGAAACACAGGGTCCGTTTTCAGGCTGAGACTTTTATAGGACGCAACGCACAAATTCTACAACCGTACGAAAAAATGCGAAACAAATTAACGACGAGTTATAAGCCAAAACTACTGAATGGTACATGTACTGAATGGTAGTACTACTAAATAGTCGTACTGCTGCATGGAAGTACTATTAAATGATCGTACAGCTAAATGGTGGTACTACTAAATGGTAGTACTACTAAATGGTAGTACAACTGAATAGATATTACTTTAAATCGTAGTGCTAAAGTATAGTAGATCTGCTAAATGGTAATACTACTAAATGGTTGTTTTACTAAAAAGTAGTAGTACTGAATCGTATTTATAGTAGGTAGTTGTACTGCTGCATAGAATTACTACTAAATGCGAGTACTGCTCAATAGTGGGACTACTAATTGGTTCTAGTACTGAATGGTAGTACTACTGAATAGTAGTACTGCTGCAAGGAAGTACTACTGAATGGTAGTACTGCTAACTGGTAGTGCTACTAAATTGTGGTACTAATAAATGGAAGTACCTCTTAATCGTAGTGCTGAAGTAAAGTAGAACTGCTAAATTGTAATACTACTAAACGGTTGTACTACTAAACTGTAGTAGTACTAAACCGTATTACTAGTAGGTGGTGGTACGGCTGCATAGAATCACTACTACATGCTGGTACTGCTAAATAGTAGTACCACTAAATGGTAGTACTAATAAATCATAGCGGTACTAAGTTGTGAAACTTTTAGATCGTAGCTCTGCTGAATGCAAGTACTACTAAATGGTAGCACTGCTGAACAGTAGTACCACGGAATATTAGTACTACTAAATAGTGGTAATACGGAATAGTAGTACTACTAAATGGTAGTACTACTGAATCGTTGTGCTTTTGTATGGTAGCACTGCTAAATTGTAGTACTACTGAAAAGCAGTACTACTAAATGGTAGTAGTACTGAATGGTGGTTCAACTAAATGGTAAAAGTACTGAATGGTAGTACTACTAAATGGTAGTTCTGCTGCATGGAAGTACTACCAAATGGTAGTACTACTAAATGGTAGTTGTACTGAATAGTAGTAAAACTAAATAGTAGTAGTACTGAATGGTAGTACTGCCGAATGAAAGTTGTACTGAACGGTAGTACTGCTGAATGGTAGTACTACCTATTAGTAGTACTCCTGAATAATAGTACTACTAAATTAGGCTGACCATTTGTACTGGATTTACCAGTATAATACTGGGTTTGAGACTGAGTAGTACTAAGTGGTAGTACTTTTAAACGGTAGTACTGCTGCATGAAAGTTAAACTGAATGGTAATACTGCTGAATAGTAGTACTACTGATTGGTAGTACTACTGAATAGTATTACTACGTAATAGTAGTACCACCCAATCTTGGTGCTGTTGTATATTAGTACTGCTGAATGGTAGTACTACTGAATTGTTGTACTACCTTATGGTAGTAGTACCCAATGGTGGTGTTGCTGCATAGAAGTACTACTGAATAGAAGTACTGCAGCATAGAAGTACTTCTGAATAGTACTACAACTAAATGTTAGTACAACTAAATAGTGGTACTACTGAAAGGTAGTACTACTGCATAGTTGTACTACTACCCAATAGTGGTACTACTGAATAATGGTACCACTAAATAGTAATACTACTGAATAGTAGTACTGCAGCATAAAAGTACTACTGACTAGTAATACTGCTACACGGTAGTACTACTGAAAGGTAGTACTACTAAATGGTAGTGCTGCAGCATGGCAGTACTACTGAATAGTATTACTGCTACACGGTAGTACTACTGAATAGTATTACTGCTACACGGTAGTACTACTGAGAGGTAGCACTACTAAATGATAGTACTACTAGATAATAGTAATACTAAATAGTAGTACTACTGAATCGTAGTTCTATCAAATGGAAGGACTACTAAATAGTAGCAACACTAATTTGTAGTGCTACAGTATAGTAGAACTGCTTAATAGTAAAACTACTAAAATAAGTAATATCATCATCTTTGTTGTCGCTTGAGTTCTCGTCCCCACTTCCAGAAGTAAATCACACTCTTTTTGTCACTACCATCCCATCGTTAACCTTGACTTCGATCTCAGAAACACATTTACATTCGGTATTAGTTTTAAAGTTCTTCTCTTCCTCCAGCTGTTGTCGATTGTAATAAGCTTTCTGCCTTCCAGCGTAGTACTGACAGAGAAGGTGTGCGATGCTGCCATTAATTTCACGAGCGAATTCGTACATACTAGTCTTGCTAAGGTATTTTTTTGGCATTAAAAATTCAAAATAGTACTATAGGCAATGATGACTCAAGTCGTTGACTAAAAAAACAAATTAAATGCGCTAAATAATACTAAAAAATACCAAGCTAAGACTATGCATTTGTTATCAGAGCAGTTCGCTGCTTGTACTGCTTGTCGCTGATAAAAAATATAATAATTAAATTTTACGTGTAGGTACTAGTCAGCAGCTACTGAGTACTTCCTTTAGTTGTGATGATGCTCACCTGTGCTAACCTATTGGGTCCATCTTGAAATGCCACTTAATTTAACGCATTTGCATTAACTCGTATTACATGTGACATGTATTAACATTTATGCCTGCATACAAGAAGTATTCATACCGCCACCCACCCAAGACGGGAAGTATGTTTTTGTTCAGAGTAGTGCACTTCTATTTCCCAGTGTTAATGTGGCAGCCACAAATAGTAGTTAATACACTCTGCAGAGTGCGTTTTAAACTGCAATATAATAATTAGTGGCATCTTCGTAGAGTTAAGAATTTATTGTGGTTATAAAGACCTACAGTTTTAGTTTGTACACAAAAGCATACATTTGGGTCTTGTCTGTATGCATGCAGGTGCGCGATTGCTCATAACGCTCATATAAATCGTTAGAATGAAAAGGAATACGGATTTATTAGTAACTAGCGTGCTTATGCGCATAGGTTAGCGTAAGTATCACTAGAACCTTTTAGTATACTTACATCATCGAATAGGTGGTGTATGACTGCGCACTAAACTACGTTTAGGCATGTGTCTCAGCTGAAGATGAGCATACTTTTAAAGCCATAGTCAACTTTACTTCTGAAAGCGTGTGAAAAATCGTTAAAAAGAATTAAGTTGGAAATAATGTAGCATGACTACTTGTGATAGTGATTTAAAGACATGTTACATGTCTGTTGCAATACAAGTTGCAATTCTTATTAAAGTAATTTATTAGGTAGCACAGGTAAGCATAATCACAACAAACAAATGGAGTACAGAGTAGCGCACTGAGTACAGAATAGTAGTACTACTTAATAGTAGTAGTACTGCATAGTAGTGCATAGTAGTACTACTGAATGGAGGAACTGCTGAATGGTGGTACCACTGAATGGTAGTACAACTAGATAGTAGTACTACTGAATAAAACTACTATCAAATGGAAGGACTACTAAAAAGTAGCAAAACTAATTCGTAGTGCTACAGTATAGTAGAACTGCTAAATAGTAAAACTACTGAATAATAGTACTACTAAAAGGTAGTAGCACTGAATAGTAGTACAACTAAATGGTAGTTGTACTGAATGATAATACTACTAAATTGTAGTAATGCTGCATGGAAGTACCACTGAATGAAGGTATTGCTGTATGGTGGTGCACTGAATAGTAGTACTACTAAGTAGTAGTACTACTGCATAGAAGTACTACTGAATAGTAGTACTATCAAATGGAAGGACTACTAAATAGTAGCACCACTAATTTGTAGTGCTACAGTATAGTAGAACTGCTAAATAGTAAAAAACTACGAAATAATAGTACTACTTAAAAATAGTAGTAATGAATAGTATAACTACTAAATAGTAGTAGTACTGAATGATTATACTACTAAATGGTAGTACTGCAGCATGGAAGTACTACTGAATGAAGGTACTGCTGAATGGGGGTACCTCTAAATGGTGGAACTACTAAACAGTAGTACTGCTGCATTGAAGTACTATTGAATGGTAGTACTACTGAGTGGTAACACCACTTAAGTTTTCTGGATTACCGTTTTTAGCACGGGCTAGGTTAGGCTGGTCAATATCAGCGGTATTCGTAGCATCAGTATTATTATTATTAGTGTTTAAATGGGAAGTTATCGTTATTATGTTGTTATATCCTAATATGATATAACTTAATTATTATATTAGAAGTAAAATTAGTAATTAGTAGAAGTAGATAAAATTGGATTACGAAATATAATATATAATATTATTAAATCCAATTAGTAGTAGTAGATTCAATTGGAACTGGAATACGAAAAATGAATTTATTAAAATTAATTATAATATATAATCTATAGTATTCCATAAAAGAATCAAGAATGGTGGAATAGTAATGAGTTGATAATTAATAGTAACTAGTAGGCAAATGCGAGAAGCGTGGCGAAAGTTGGTATTTGGTATTTCCACAATTTCCAGTTCCAGTACTTTTCATTACTTGTCAACATGGTACATTTTAACCTTAAGCACATATGTACTTAGGTACTTTGAATTTGAATGCACAAAATGTCAAAAATATATTACTGGGCTCGCTAATGTTAAAAAAATTTACCACCCCCAAAAACTTTCAGGGACCAAAGCTCGATTGTGCTTCATCGCGCTTCGTCCCGCTTCGTTGAGCTTGGGTAAAAATCTTGTGAGCTTCATCGCGCTTTGTTGAGCTTGGAATTTTACACCTTGATTGAACTATTTGAGTTTACGAATTATTTTGGGCAAGTTAACTTCAATATGCAGAACACTGCATTTATCTGGTGCATATAGCTGGTGCATTTGACTGGTACAAAGGCAAATCACCCGTTTTTAGATGCTAAGCTTAAGCATCTATAGGAATGGCTATGTCCGTCCGTCTGTCTGTCTGTTTGTCTGTCTGTCTGTCTGTCTGTCTGTCTGTTCTTTATGCGCTACAGGTAACAGTTTTTAAGCGATATTCGTCAAATATTTTTTAAATGGCCACAAATGCGAATAAGAAGTGCCCTATTGTTTTTGAGAGCGATCGAACTAACCACTTTTTCACAATTAACAGTTGACTGGACCAACTTTTTTAGCCATCTAAAAGCATTGGAGAAAAACGGGTGATTTGCCGCTTTGCATCAGCCAAATGCACCAGCTAAATGGTTCCCTTACAGGCGCCAGTCAATGCACCAGAAACATGCACAAGTCATCAGCACAAGCTACCCGCAGAAGTTACCTGCACCCACAAAGTATCCCTAAGGGGGAAGGTGTACTTGGGGTCACCCAAGAAGACGTCCCAACAATCTCAACTATTTTTTCTTAAACCATGAAAAAACTTTAAATACTTGCACCTCCCACCCACAAAGTATCCCCTAAGGGGAGGTGGTGTACTTAGGGTCACCCGCAGATGACGTCCCTAAAATCTAATTTGTTTTTGCTAAAACCATTAAAAAACTTCAAATACTTGCACCCCCACCCTCAAAGTATCCCCTATGGGGAAGGGGTGTACTTGGGGTCACTCACAAATGACGTCCTAAAAATCTTAATTTTCTTCCTAAAACCATTAAAAAACTTTAAATACTTGCATCCTCTACCCACAAAGTATCCCCTGAGGGGAGGGGGTGTACTTGAGGTCACCCACAAATGACGTCCAAAAAATCTTAATTTTCTTAGTATAACTATTAAAAAACTTTAAATACTTGCACCATCTACCCACTTAGTACCCCCTCAGGGGAAAGGTGTACTTATGGTTACTCACAAATGACGTCCCAAAAATCTTAATTTTCTTGCTAAAACCATTAAAAAACTTTAAATACTTGCACCCCCACCCACAAAGTATTCCATTAGGAGAGGGCGGGGGGGGGGGAACTGGGGGTCACTTACAAATGACGTCCCAAAAATCTTAATTTTCTTGCTAAAACCATTAAAAAACTTTAAATACTTGCACCCCCCACCCACGTAGTATCACCTCAGGAAAGGGGGGTGTACTTGGGGTTACCCACAAATGACGTCCTAAAAAATCTCAACTGTTTTTGCTAAAACTAATAAAAAACTTTAAATACTTGCACCCCTGACCCACTAAGTAAAATGACGTCATTTAAATATTTTAATTATGGGAATCTCTTCTGTCTTTAGTTCAAAAATCAAATTAATGGATATCCCTAACACCGTCTTTTTCTAGCATACATACAGGGATCCTTCATAAATGACGTCATCACAAAATCACCATTTTAAGGATCCTTGTTAGTGCTGAATGCAAAATTTGGTAGATTTATATGTTCAAAATCTACTTTTACTAGTATACACACAATAATTGTCCATAAATAAAGTCGTCAAAATGTCATCATTTAAAAAAAACACCCGTTATCAGTTTAAACATTATGTAATATAGTATTTCTAGCATGAAATATTATTATTGTACATATTAGGATCGTCCAACAATGTCGTCACTAAAATATTGCACTTTGGAGGGTATAGAGTGTATTGTATGTAAATAATGTGAGAAGATGCATCAATTGACTAAAGTCAATATTCGCTGTAAGCTCAGCATCTACTTCGGGCCCACGGTAGGCAAATCCGGCGCGAAGCGCCGGATTTTTCTCCAATGCTTTTAGATGGCTAAAAAAGTTGGTCCAGTCAACTGTTAATTGTAAAAAACTGGTTAGTTTGATCGCTCTTAAAAACAATAGGGCACTTCTCATTCGCATTTGTGGCCATTTAAAAAATATTTGACGAATATCGCTTAAAAACTGTGACCTGTAGCGCATAAAGAACAGACAGACAGACAGACGGACATAGCCATTCCTATAGATGCTTAAGCTCAGCATCTAAAAAACACTAGAAATTAAATCTTTAATTTTGCTCTACTTGCAAGTGCATTTTAGTTAGTACCAATTTGTAATTAAATCAGACATTTTAAATTTCATTTCACACAACTTAAAACGTGGGCTCCTGGAGATTTATATAAGGGTCGCTCACCATGAAGATAATCGCAGGTGAAAATTAATTGTTTAACTGTCCTTTAATTGGATTCTGAATTTTCCCATTACTATTTATGATTAAACAATAGAAAACATGCAAGTTCCTTAAAATGTATACTTTTAAATCTTTCTGCAGCAGTGTACATATTACCAAAAGACCGTACGTAGGTAGGAAAAATTTGTGTAAGAACAGTCCAAATAGCAAAAATCTACATCGCAACTTACAAAAATACTTTATTCCAAGCAATAATTACATATTTAATATTGGTACAATAATAATTATACTAGTATTTTGTTTTTCAAATTCAAAAACAAATAATTGAAGTATAAAATTTAATAAAATATTGATGATTTCAGGAACACAGCAAGATGTAGAGCATGTTGCGGCCAATAACGCTGAACCTAAAAGCAAGTTATTGTTCAACGCTTAAATGTGTTTTTCACTATGAATAGAAAATCTAAATCGTTACCACGTTTCTTCAAAATTTTGCGAGAATTTTTTAAACTATAACTTTGACAAAATAATTATATTATGTGCATAATATTACGACCACACGGACTGTGTGGTCATTATATCAAAGGATACGTGAACTGAATGGTGGTTTCTTAACCAAATCTAAAAATTCTTCATTCAAATATTTATGTAGAAAATTGTTTCACAAATTGAAGCGTTTGCAGCGAAAAGAATTGTTTCCGTTTGTTTGTATCAGTAACTATTTTCGATTTGCTAAACAATATGACTCAAAAATTAATTACACGATGCAGTTAAACATATTTAAAAAAAATATGATATTTAATTAAATTAGAAAAAATCATTAAAACTTATGTCGGACAAATTGCATAATGAGGGCGGTTATCATTATGATTTTATGAAGCAGAAAATCACATTTAAATGCCCACAGATTTCGTAGATTTAATTTAGCAATTTTCGCTAGATATGCTTGGGAAAAGCAAAATCACATAATGTAACGTTTCATTTCCGCAGTATCTTTAACCTTAATTTGTGAAGGACAAGTTTAAGTCCTGAATAGGAAATGTAATGTGTCAGTTTATTTAAGTTAGGATATTTCTGTACTGTTATAATAATAGTTTAAATAACCCATATATACATACATACTGACAATTATGCATCATATATATTTGAGCATTTTTAATATGCTTTTCAATGAACATCACAGTCGATGGCAGATGGTTCTGCTTGATTTTTAATTTGTAATAAATACACATTTTAATAATCTGGCAGAAGGTAAGATTTTTAACCGAAAAATATAAAATAAGTTGAGTGATTATAGTATATAATTATTGAACTTTTCCTGTGTATATTTGCACGAATGCGTTCTGTGCATTTAAAACCCATAGTAAATATTTTCTAACGAACCGTTTATTCACCTTGACAAAACTTATATAGCATTTATATTAGATTTATTTGTGTGTATGTTTAAGATTAAATCTTATTCAATTGTACCCAGTTTATCTTTGTAGTTAATTATCTGACAAGGGAATGACGCGACATGCAACACCCAGATTTCACAGAGACCCATTTCAAAAAATCGGGCTACTTTTGAATAGCACAGACCAAAAGTAACTCGAGTGCATTTTGCGTTGTTTGGTCACAGCGGCCCGCCAAAGTTTAAAAAAATTCATATTTTAAAACTTTGCAGCCCTATAACTCCTACAGTTCTTGTCCGATTTTGATGAAATTTGATTTTTTGTGATCCTCAGCCTGTATTCAATAAAGAAATTTTAAGATTTTAAAAAATTCAAAAATTTTTATATTTCCTAAAAAAAATTACAATAAATGTATATTTTTGAGGCCCAATTTTTAAACTTTTTTTTTCAAAAAAATAAAAATTTTTGAATTTTGAAGTTTTTCTATATAATACAGACTGAGGATCACAAAAAATCAAATTTCATTAAAATCGGATAAAAACTGTAGAAGTTATAGGGCGGCAAAGTTTCAAAATTTGAATTTTTTTAAACTTTGGCGGGCCACTGTGACCAAACAACGCAAAATGCACTCGAGTTACTTTGGATCTGTGCTATTCAAAAGTAGCCCAATTTTTTGAAATGGGTCTCTGTGATATCTGGGTGTTGCATGTCGCGTCGTTCCCTTGTGAGTTGGGTGAAATTGTGAAATAAAATGCAATTATACGATCAATTTCATTTGTGAAACGACCATATACATATAAGTGCGTACTATCTACGTCATCTCGTGTTAATTTGATTGATAACATATTTTTAGTTAAATATGCAAATTCATATCACAGACAAAGACCCCTGTTCCCGTGTCCTGTGGAAACACCTTCTATATATAGTAAGTGTGGCAGGCAGGAGAAGCAGGTTGTTTAAAATTTTAATGTAGGTACGTTAGTTTTATGATTCTGCGATTTCAAAATGTTGCGGCGCAACTGGAAGAGAATCAAAACTATTTTAAAATCAGCAAATTAAACGCGATGAGTAAAAGCATAGAGGCTGTGACGTGACGTGAAGTTTTGTGACAAAGAAAATGGTCGAAAATGCGGTCCAGGTCCAGGCAAAGGTATGACAAACAGAATGGCTTGAATACATTACATATATGCACACGCTAGAATTTTGTTACCCCAGCTGCAGAAATATGAAAAGGTCAGGGATTTTTAGGTTTACAAATATTGTATGTATACAGATATATGTCGTCAATGAAGAGTCATTCTGTCGTAAGTCCACTGCACGGCTAAAATCATTCTGTCGCAAGTCCATACGATTCTTAGAGTCATTAGGTCGCAAGTCCATTCAATTGGTAGCTGCTGTCGAGGTCGCGTCCGCGTTGTCTTATGCATTAGGGGGGGGGGTGGCATGTTACTGACTGTGTTGTGCTCATGACGTACACTTAGGGGTCGTCCACAAAAGACGTAATGTTACTGACTGTGAGGGACTCGCTCTGAGAACTCCGAGGAAGACGGACGTGTCCTTCTCTGTCTGTCCTAGTAAGCAAATTTCAGAAAGTCTTTTTTCCAATTTGGTTTTTGACTTGAACATACCGTTCGCGAGTCTACCTTGCAGTTGTGGGTTTAGCGTGTCAGGGCTGTGTCGCTGAGGTTTCTTGTCTTCACCTTGGACAACTTTTGGTATTTGAGATAGCGTATATCTACATATCAAAGCTGTTTTAACATATTGTTGGAACTTACAAGTAGGAAGATTATGTAACTTCGGTGAAGAGGCAATGTGGTTGCACACACATTGCTGCTTCACTGAAGTTATTTAAGAATAATCGCGATCTCGTCCAGGCACGTTGACCCCAGCTAATAGCACTATCAGCAACTGCTGGAACATCTCTGGTATTTTGTGAGTAGGTTGATTAGTCTCGCTTAATTACATGCAAGTTGGACTACGTGCTGGTATTTCGGGAATTTGTATAAATTCCACCAATGGCTTCGGCCCTTGATAAATACCAGTGCTATGGTCTAATTTAATTGTCAATTCTGAGCAACTCATAGGCATAGTCATAGTCACTAAATAGTTATACGCTTAGAGGTGTAATTGAAAGTTTGGTGCGAAAGTTTCTTGTTCTTGCTCACGCATAATTTATAACGAGTAAACATAGCAACTTTCATAAATAAAGACATGTTCATAGTAAAAAGGATCGTTCTGCAATGGGCCTATTTTTTATTGGCCTGAGCGGCATTTCAGTAAACTTCATGTTGCTGGATCTCCTTCAAATACAATACAAATACTGACTGTGACGTACTCATGACGTACATTTAGGGGTCGTCCACAAAACACGTAATGTTACTGACTGTGATGTACTCATGACATACACTTAGGGGTCGTCCACAAAAGACGTCATGTTACTGACTGTAATGTAATCATAACGTACACGTAGGAATAGTCCACAAAAGACGTCATAAAAATTCCATTTCCAGAATATTTTGCAATTTTGAAAAAGACGTAAATAGAACATTTTGCACTTCGAAGAAACATGTAGATAGAACATTCTACACTTTAGAGAAACATGTAGATAGAACATTCTACACTTTAGAGAAACATGTAGATAGAACATTCTACACTTTAGAGAAACATATAGATAGAACATTTCCCACTTTTGAAAAACACGTAAATAGAACATTTTGCACTTCGGAGAAACATGTAGATCGAACATTCTACATTTTAGAGAAACATGTAGATAGAACATTTCACACTTTTGAGAAACATGTAGATAGAACATTTCACACTTTTGAGAAACATGTAGATAGAACATTTTACACTTTTGAAAAAGATTTAAATAGAACATTTTGCAGTTTTTTGAAATGGAATTTTTATTACGTCTTTTGTGGACGCCCCTTAAGTGTACATCATGAGCACAACACAGTCAGTAACATACCACCTCCCCCCCCTAATGCATAAGACAAAGCGGACGCGACCTCGACAGCAGCTATCAATTGAATGGACTTGCGACAGAATGATTTTAGCCGTGCAGTGGACTTACGACAGAATGACTCTTCACTGACGATATATTGTCTGTAAAGAACCAAAATGACCCATGTACAATTTACGCTAGAATTAAAATGAGAGCTTCTTACTAAAAATCAATAATTTTTTCAAAGCATGCTTAAAATGTTAACTATGAGTTTATAAAAAGTGCAATATGTTGTATTCACAGGTTTTTAAAAGTGTAAAATGTGATTACACGCTTTTTTAAGTTATGGCTATAGACGACAGCTATAGCTGTCGTCTATAAAAATTGACGACATTTAATATGGATAAGCCCTATAAAACTGTAAACAATTATGGAAACAGGGAAATCATTGTTATGTAGTTATACAGACCCTTTGGAGTCGTCCATAAATGATATCATCAAAACATCTTCATTTCTAGGACCCATTGACTCCCTTGTTATCAGCTTCACCATTGCGTAAATGAGTATCTTTAACATGGAATATCCTTAATATCCAAGTAGTCCCATTGAACCTACTCATGACAATATTTATGCACGACCCCTAATTCAGAACCATGCATCTATCCTGACCCTAAATTCCAATAAATCACACTGTACATAAACATTTTCTATAAGTGCCTCAATGTTTATTATCAATTAATTACATATAAATCCAAATGTAAAATTTTGTGTGTAAGTTACTTTACTGATTCATTTTGAATCTCAACCTTTAACTTTTGTAATACACTTTTTCTCTGTCAGTATACGAGGTTTGTTCTGGTTCTGGTTCTGGTCTAACGTACGTATCTCCGTCACCTTAAAACTGACACTGCGCTCTGGTTCTGGTAATTATTATTCCTACTTGTGAGTTTTCTCAAACTTAAGTCAGTTTTACAATGACAGTATTCAAACCAAAAGTAATTTTAATTAATTAGTCTTTGATTAAGTTTTTTTGTAATTATCGCTCATTATTCACTCATTACATCTTTTGCTTACTGTAATGTTCGCAGGGCCCAACGAACAAATTGCTTTTGGGCAGCAATTTGTTTTCATACAAAAACTACCACATAATTATTTAAATATTATTGATGGTTGTCTTTAGTATAGCAAAATGTTTTATTTAATTACATGTTTTATAAAGGTGTAAAACTTTAATTTTAGTTCATTATGAAAAGTCTAAAATGTTCTTTTTACATGCTTTGAGTTTAGTGTTTAATATTTTATATCCATGTTTTTGAAAAGTCAATAATTATATTCTTTTTTTACGTACTTTTTAAAACTGCAAAATGCTCCATACTTACATGTTTTGATGAAAGTGTTAAAAATGTTTTATTTACATGTTTTTTAAAAGTACAATAGATTTTATTTTTATGTTTTTGAAATGTGCCAAAAAATTTATTTAAATGTTTTTGAAAAATCAAAATAATCTTTTTACATATTTTTGAAAACTTTAAAATATTCTATTTACATGTTTTTTTTTTAAATTTCAAACAGCGCCACATCATCCAGCCCTGGTAATACACTGTACAGTTCCAACTAAAGTTATTCCATATTAAAAGAACTGGGCGGGTAATAACTCTTATAACTATAATGTCTCCGCCCCCGAGGTTACAATACTTGTTGAGGATCAGCAGCACGGTCACATAGACAAAGATACAGTTGCAGATGACAAATTTTCATTTACAACAAGCACTAGTTCGGGTTCTAACGATTTTCCTACTACAAGTACAGCTACAACGGTAAGAACATTCCATGACGTGACTCCACCCTCCCCGTCCAATTCCATTGCAAATATTGAGAAGGAGCAGGATAAAACTTTGGCCGAGGGTTGCAGTGAGCTGACTGAAGATGTGAGCTATTAATTACCCATGCATTCGTACATTTTTCGTAGTTATTGGTTTTGGTTACACACATTTTTCAGCTATCAATTATTTTCTTAATGTAAATTTTCCTTTCAGGTACTCTCCCAGATTTTTGACATCAAAGACAGAATCTTCTCTGTAAAAGACCTGTTGGATTTCCGCCTAGTAAGTCAACGCTGGCGAGAGGTGGCCACTTCAGTCCTTCTCAAGCAAAATCTGTGCGAAATATCTTTGAGTTTGGAAGAAGTCAAAATTGACACAAGCGGGGTCCCAATTCCAAACGCTGAGCCCCACGATGTAGACAAAAGTGACGAAACTGAGCCACATATGTCACAATATAAATACTTCAACACCCACCGTCCAAATTTAAATCTGTCAGATCTGAACGAAATAATCTTCACTTCACCAAAACCCCCATTTTCAAGCATTCGTTTTGAGGCAGGATGTCAGATAGGATTTGGAAAATTATGTCCATCATGTGACTGCGAACCACACCAAGAAGATTTAATGCAATTCTTTGCACTCTACGGGGATAAAATTAAAAAACTAACGATTTGCAACTATATATCAATAGGAGCGGTTCAAAATTTACTTTACACACACCTTCCCAATGTTACCATTCTGGATCTGAGCTGCTTTCACAATTTCACTGCACGTGACAGTCCAATCAATAATTCAAATATTTTTTATTTCCCTCCATATCAAAATATTTTGGAGTCTTTAAAATCCCTTAAAATTCAAGAAATTAATTTAAGCCTTAATAGTACCTTCTTTGAGACAGACAAAAAGCTTCTTTTAAAGCAGATCATTGAAGTTTCTCCGAATTTACGTATTTTAAAGAATGTCAACTTGAATCAATTCAAATATTTGCAAAAAATTGGAAAGGACCACCTAATTCAAAGTTTGTGCTACGATATCTCCGTCAATGAAATGCCCCTTGTAACGGAAATGGCTGAATGCCTCCTAAATAATTTAAATGCCGGTTTAACCAATGTAAGGGAATTATCAGTTATCTTTACAAGACTTTCAAAAAATTACTATGACTTTTCGCAAGCTACCATAGCTGTAAATAGGATTTTAAGAGCATGTGAGGAATCTCTAGAACTCCTTGAATTCCATGTCCATGCGGAACAAACTTTTGCGTTTGATATTAAAATTCCACTGCTGAGTAAACTAAAATATCTTCGGTTAGTTGAAGACCCGGGGATTTATGCAACTGTGTTTAGCTCTGCAATGCGCATAAGCGGTAATCCGATTCCAAGAATTGGAATACACACAATTGATATTCATAGTGACCTAATTGGAGCTGAACAAGACAATAATGCATATAAAGAACAAAAGTTCCCAGGACAAAAAATGTCACAGATATTCCAATTTGGGGTTGACTCTATGCCTAATTTGGAACAAGTTGAGATTGTATTGCAGGATGCAAATGAGGGAAAGAGCTACGACAAAGTTTTAGCTCACTTGACTTTGCAAAATTTTGAAATAGAATTATTAGCGTATAAACCTGAAGGCGCTTTTCTTACAGTTACTATGCTGGAATTGTCAAGATTTTGTGAGCAGGAAGGAAATCTACCAAAATTATTTCCGAATGTTCGGGACTTAAAGATTAGGTGTGAGTCAACGAACATGCTTCAAAATTGGGTGTGGGGAGCGTTTGCGAAACTTGATTTGAAATTAAAGGACTTTGTGGGACTAGGGATTTGAACACAGAGAAGGTTGATAATTTTTTGACTGGGCTTCAATTTAAATCGAAAAATAAGTGTGACAAGAAATTTTTGTCTACTGATGATGAGCAGATTAATTTCCAAAACTCGGACCTAGTTTGTATCTGCCAGTGCAAAAGTAAGTTTGATTTATTTTACATCGCAAATATAAAACATTTTTTGAAATTTAAGCTTGACCGTTTGTTGTAAGGCTTTAATGGTTATAATTTGAGTAATTAGTAACTTTATTTTTTACAGATTTGAAAAAATTTAAAATCACATTTGGCACGAAATTAACCTCTGTATTTGCTTCTGGGTTGACGGCTGCCAATGGATTTCAAAAGATGGTTCCACAGAGGAGAATTATATTTTCCTTCCAAACCGTTGTATTGTCATCAGAGGAGATAAAAGGTAATTCGTTACAATATAAATTTTCACAGTATATATTTTTTGCAGTATTATTATTATTCTATTTACACCATTTAATCTAATTTACTTCTTTAGTTTAATTGCATATTTTAAAATGTAAAAAAAAATCATTATAGCTAAATTGTTGGGAACTGAATAATTCAAGAAATACTTTTTAAAATATATAAATTTATTTATTTTCAGAAATGTCTGAAACTCACTATTAGCTCCTATCCTACCTTACATCGAAATATGGAAATAAATAGGCAAAAGTAAACTTTGTGTGAAACTACATTGACATCGTGAAATTGCTAGATTACGGGAGTAGGCAAAAATTTACCTTTTTCTGAAACATTATTATTATAGACCACTCTCTATGTAATATCAACTTAAAAATTGTAAAATTATGTACGCAATACCTACTTATTCTATATTTATAGTATTAAATATTCAAGTTACCGCAATAAACATATATCTTAGGAAAGCCATAATGATAATTTTTGATAAAATAGCAAATATTTCATTTCTGAACAATTTATTGCAAAATCCCGCTTTTATTTTCCATGTACACAGTTGTAGATAAATGCATTAATAAAAAATATCAAACACATAGTTAAGCACAGGATATACAGAATTGAAACACATTCTCAAGCTTTAATATACAATACATTATTTAGCATAAATTAATTTTAGTTATTGGTAATTTGATATTTATCATATTGACAATTTTCGAGCGACCAAGTTTAAAAATTACAGTACTACACAATTAACATGGATTTTCCTACTATGTTTTTTCTATGTTAAACAGCCTTAAAAGAATTAGGTTTGATAACACATGATATGTAATGGAAGCATTTCGTTCTGAATTTATTCATAATTAATGCACTTGGCCAAAGGAGCATTTGCAGTTATATGAGTCAGTCCCAGTCTAGGGGCGGACCAACAAGGGATCAACACCTCTGGGCTTGAGTAGGTTAGGTACATACGTTTGCTACGGTTTGCTACTCATGCTGCTGAAAAATTTATACTACAGGCCTATAAAAATGTATATAGATAGACACAGTTTACAGTAGTAACAATGTACGCTTGAAATTGAAATGCACAGTACAGTGCAGGACTTTCAACTCCAACTCCAAAGGGCTCACTGACATCCCTTAAAAGGAACAACCCCTAAGTGGTCGTCCATAAATGATGTCATGTGAATTTCTAATTTTCTAAGACCCTTTATATGCCCCTGCTGTCATCAGTTTAACAACATATTGAGTCAGTCAATGGCTATGTTTAACATTGACATTGTTTGCGGACGATCCCTATCAAAAGGGAAACAGTTATGGAAAAAGGGAATAAATTGTTATGCACAAACCGCCTTATACAGTATCCCTTTTAATTTTAGATCCCTATAGATTGTACATTGCAAACAGAATTTTAGTTCAAACGTCTCTAAATATCACGGTATGTATTGAAATTTAAAAGTAAAATTTTATGTAGGTACCAAAGTTTGTTTACTGATCCGTTTCGAATTTCTATCCTCAACTTCTGCAGTACACTATTGCTCTGTCAGTATACGAGGCTGGTTTGGGTTCGGGTTCTGGTTCTACGATTCATCTACTTCTACGTCCCTTAAAAACATACACGGATCTGGTATAATTCCTACTAGTAAGTTTCAAAGTTAAGTCAATTTTACAGTGACAGTTTTTTAAACCAAAAGTAATTTAAATAATTTAATAAATTCTTCTTTGCATGTTTTTAACTATCGCTCAGTTATTTATGACATGTTTTGTTCACTGTATTAAACAAAGCCAGACGAACGAATCGTTGTTTTAGAAAGTAATTTGGTTTCATACGAAAACCCTCATTTACATTTTATTGATAATAGTTTTCTTCAATCAAGCAAAATGCTGTACTTAAATGCTTAAAACATTTTCGAAATTTTCTTTAAACTTGATTTTATAAAGTGCCAAATGTTCTATTTACATGGTTCGAGAAAAGTTGCAAATGTATTATTTTCATATTTTTGAAATGTACGAAAAATTTTATTTTAATGTTTTTAAAAAGTCTAAATATTCTTTTTATAAAATTCGAACTAGTTATACATTCTATATTTACAGAACTGGGCGGGAGACAACTCTTATAACTAAAATGTCTCTACCTCCGCTTAAAATACTAGCTGTGGATCAGCAGCACTGTCATAAAGGCGAAGATACTGTCGTAGACGACGAAATTCCATCCCCAAGTAATAATTCGGATCCCACTACTCATTTTGCTACTACAAGTACACGAAGAGACGACGTGACTCCGCCCTTCCCCTCTAGTTCCATTGCAAATCCTGAGCAGGAGAGGAAAACTGTGGCAGTGGGTTTGGGGGAGCTGAGTGAAGATGTGAGCCCGTAATTGCCCATCATTTGTACATTTTTATTTGTTACAAAAATGGTTAAGCAGTCTGATTTTTATAAGTGTAAATTGTTTTTTCAGGTTCTCTCCCAGATTTTTGACATAGGCAACGGAATCTTCTCTGTAAAAGACCTGCTAAATTTCCGCTTTGTAAATCGACGCTGGCGAGACGTGGCCACATCAGTCCTTCTCGTGCGAAATCTGTGCGAAATATCATTATGTTTGGGAGAAGTCAAACTTGACCAGAACGCGGTCCCAGTGCCCAACGCTGAGCTACAAGACGTGGGCAAAACTGATGAAACTGAGCCACACACAAACAACCGCCTGACACAATACAAATATTTTCATTCCCACCGTCGAAATTTTCTTCTGTCAGATCTGAACGAATTAATCTCCACCTCACAAAAGCCCCCATTTTCTAACATTCGTTTTGAGGCAGGATGCCACAAGGGATTCGGTAAATTGTGCCCATCATGTGACTGCGAACCACACCAAGAAGATTTGATGCAGTTCTTTGCACTCTATGGGGGCAACATTAAGAAATTAACCCTTTGCAACTATGTGACGAAAGGAGCGGTTCAAAATTTACTCTACACGTATCTTCCTAATGTTACAATTCTGAATTTGAGATACTTCAAGAAATTCACGGCTAGGGACTGTTTAAACCCAAATCAAGACATTTTTTATTTTTCACCATTTCATGCCAGTTTTAAAGCTTCAAAATTCCTCAAAATTCAAGAAATTCGTTTAAGCACGGATGTTTCTTTTGAAAAAGATAAGAAGCGTCTTCTTAAACAAATCATTAAAGTTTCCCCGAAATTACGTGTTTTAAACAATGTCAATCTAAGACAACTGAAATATTTGCGAAAAATTGGGAGAGAACGGCTAATTCAAAGTGTTTGCTACGATCCATCTGTCCAAGAAATGTGGCTTGTAAAAGAAATTGTGGACTTTCTCCCAAATAACTTTAATGCAGGTTTAACCAATGTAAAGGAACTATCTGTTAAGTTCACATGGCTATGTAGAAATTTTTATCACTATTCCCAAGCTGCAATAGCAGTAAATGGGATTTTAGAAGCATGCAAAGACTCAATAGAGCTCCTTGAGTTCCATGTCTACGCCGAACGAGTTTTTGCGGATATTGTCAAAATTCCTCTGCTAAGTAAATTAAAATACCTTCGGTTGGTTGAGGACCCACAGGTTTACTCAACTCAGACTGGCTCTACATTGCGAATGGGAAATGCCCCGATTCAACGAATTGGAATATTTGGAATTGATTTTCTATCCGACCTTTTGGGATGCCAACAACACCATATCGCATATAAGGAACAAACGTTTCCAGGACAAAAAATGTCACAGATACTGCAATTTGGGGTGGACTCTATGCCTAATCTGGAACGAGTTGAGATTGTCTTGCAAGATGACAATGAGGGGGAAAGTTATGACAAAGTTTTAGCTCACTTGACTTTGCAAAATTTTGGGGAAGAATTATTAGCGTATGACCCCGAAGGCGCTTTCCTCACAGTTACCGTTCTTGAGTTGTCAAGATTTTGTGAGAGAGAAGGATATCTACCAAAATTATTTCCGAATGTTCGGGACTTAAAGATTATGTGTAAGTCAACAAACATGCTACAAAATTGGGTGTGGGGGGCATTTGGGAAACTTGAAAAGTTTGAAATTGAAGGACTTTGTGGGACTATGGATTCGAACATAGCTAAGGTTGATAATTTTTTTACTGGGCTCCAAATTATATCAGAAACTGATCGTGACAAGGACCTTTGTCTCAAAGATATGGAGCAGGGTGATTCCCAAAACCTGGACGTGCTTGGTATCTGGCAGTGCAGGAGTTAGTTTGATTTATTTGAAATTTTAAATATGTTTTTAAGTAAAACTAAACTGCTTTTTAATTTTCTTTAATTTACTGCAAATTAGCTTTACTGCAAAATGGATATAACAATACTGTCTCTATAATCTTGATTGCAGCAAATTAACACTTTAAATACTGCTAATTGACTTATGCAGGATTCTAAGAGTTTTTTCTTACTGCCAATAGCCTTTTGCTTTCACAAACTGCCACGTGTGCCTTTCATCTACTAATGCAAACCACACTTGAAAGTACTGCCTTCAGCGCATTTTAAATATTTACCAATTAACTTTTACTAACTGCTAGATGCATTTAATTCACTTTTGTTGAGATATACTGTCATTTAGATTTTAATTGCTGCCAGTTAGCTTTTATTTAATACAAAATGGCTTCATCTTTGTGCCAGTCAGATTTTACATACTGCCAGTTTTTGTTCACTTCCTACCGTTTGGCTTTCATCTACTGCCAGTTGACTTTATCGTGCTGCTAATTAGCTATTTCTTACTGCTAGTTTGCAATGAACCCAATGAACCTAATGAACTGTCTGTAAGAGCCTTTGCTATATATCGGACGTTAAATAAAGTTTTACTGCTAGTTGGCCTTTTTAAACAGCTAGTTTGCTTTAATGTACCACAAGGTCAATATTACCTACTACTAGTTGGTGTTCACTTACTGCTAGTTAGATTTTGCTTACTGCTAGTTAGTTATTACTTCCTGCCAGTTGGCGTTCAGTTAATGCCTGTTGGATTTCATATACTGTCAGGTAGCTTTAAGTTACTGCAAGTTGGCGTTTAATTACTGCCAGTTATATATTACTTACTGCCATTCAGCTTTTACTTGCTGAATGTAGAATTTTTCTAAATGCCAGTTGGCTTCGATGTGCTTGCTTATACTATTTTTTAAGTACAGTAAAATTACTATTAAGGATACAGCCAACTGACTTTTATAATTATTATACCGGAAAGATTTTTATGTTTTATTGATTCTAATTTGAGTACTTATTTTATTTTTTAAAGATTTAAAGGAATTTAAAATCACATTTGGCACGAAATTGACTTCTGTGTTTGCCTCTCGACTGACGTCTGCTATCGGATTTCAATTGATAGTTCCCCAGACGAAGATTATATTTTCTTTCCAAGCTGTTACTATGTGTTTAGAGGAAATTAAAGGTAATTTGTTACAATATACATACATCTTCATTATGTAAATTATTTGTAGTGAATTATATATTCTATTTACAACATTTAATAAAATTTAATTCTGTGGTTAAAAGGCATATTTAAAAATAAGAAAACAAAATATTTAATATTTGTTGGAAACTAAACATAATTCAAGAATTATGTACTTTCTAAAATATACATTTATTTATTTATTTTCAGAAATGACTGAAACTCACTTGGCTCCTATCTTACCTTACATCGAAATATGGAAATAAATAAGCAAAAACACACTTTGTATGACACTAGATTGACATTGCAAAATTGCTAGTAGAATAGAGTAGGTTAGCGGAAAATAATTTGCCGTTTTCCTTAACATCAATTAAGACTATACGCTTTACGCAATAATTACCTAAAAATCGTACAATTATCCACGCGTTACCTACCTTTTTCATAATTAATTATAATGGTAATTTTCGAGTGACTGAAATAAATATCTTGTATTCCTATAGCCATAGTTATTATTTTTTAAAAAATACAAAAGCAAATGTAAAATTTTAAGAAATTTTAAATTCTGAGTAATTTTAATTGCAGAATCCCGCCTTCATTTTTTATGTTTACACAGTTGTAGATAAATGCAGCAATAAAAGTATCAAATACAAAGCTACACACACAGGATATACAGAATTGTGAAACATCGTTAAGCTATAATATGCAATACATTATTTAGCATAAAATAATTTTATTTATTAGTATGTTCATAAACAGACAGGTATTGTCAATATAATTATGTTTAAAAAAAAGGACAGTACTACATAGTTAACATGAATTTTTTTAAAAGGTTTTCTTTTTCTATGTTAAACACTCTCAAAAGAATTAAGTTTGATAACACATGGTATGTAATTAATGGAAGCATTTTGTTCTGAATTCATTCCTAATTTTACGAAAACCTTATAATTCAAAGTTTTTAAAGACACCTATTGTAAGATTTGGACTTTTGATTAAGCGCATGATATTTTACAATGTATTTATTGTTAGCATAGTATTAAATTTTGAATACATTTAAAATCAGCTACAAAACCGACAAACGAATTGTTTTTTGGGCAGGGATTTGTTTCCATAAGAAAACCCACCTTTAGATTTTATTGATAGGTTTCTTTTGGTAAACAAAAAATATCGTATTTAAATGTTTTTAAAAATGTTCAAAATGTTTTTTACGTGATTTTGAAAAGTGCAGAATGTTCTATTTACATGTTTGGAGAAAAGTTGAAAATGTTTTATGTCCATGTTTTTTAAAGGTACGAAGACTTTAATTTGTATGTTTTTCAAAAGTCAAAATGTTCTTTTTACATAGTTTTTAAAAAGTGTTAAATATTTTATTTGCATTTTTTAGAAAAGTGCAAAATGTTTTATATCTACGTTTTTGAAATGTACATACTATTTTATTTGAATGTTTTTCAAAAGTCAAAATATTATACATTTTATTTTACATACGATTTAATACTACAAAATATTCTATTTACAAGTTTCTTTTATTGAAAATTCAAGGAGCGAGGGCTGCCTGCGCTGGCCGCATAATCCGGCGCTTGAAATATAAATTATAAAATTCAAACTAGTTAATTACATTCTATATTTACAGAACTGGGCAGGAGACTACATTTTTAACAAGAATGTCGCTACCTCCAGTTAAATTACTCGCTGTAGATCAGCAGCACGGTCATAAAGACAAAGATACAATAATTGTAGATGACAGAATTTCATCCTTAAGCATTAATGCGAGTTTCCCCTATGAATTTCCTACTACAACTACACAAGCAGACGACGTAACTCCACTCTTTCCGTCTAGTTCCATTGAAAATCCTGAGAAGGAGAGGAAAACTGTGGCCGTGAGTTTGGGTGAGCTGAGTGAAGATGTGAGAAATCAATTGCCCATTTGTACATGTTTATTTTTATTAGTTACAAAAATATTTTATACCTGTCGGATTTTTTTTAACTGTAAGTTTTTTGTTTAGGTACTTTTTTAGATTTTTGAAATTGACGACAGAACCTTCTCTGTAAAAGACCTGCTAAATTTCCGCGGTGTAAATCGACGCTGGCGAGACGTGGCCACCTCAGTCCTTCTGAAGCGAAATCTGTGCGAAATATCTCTGAGTTTGGAAGAAGTCAAACTTGACCAGAACGGAGTCCCAGTGCCCAACGCTGAGCTCCAAGACGTGGACAAAAGTGACAAAACTAAACTGAACTCTGACGGAGACATGCTACAATATAAATACTTTCATTTCCATCGTCGAAATTTCTATCTGTCTGATCTGAACGAATTAATTTTCACATCACAAAAACCCCCATTTTCATGCATTCGTTTTGAGGCAGGAAGCGAAAAGGGATTTGGTAAATTTTGCCCATCATGTGACCGCGAACCACACCAGAAAGATTTAATAAAGTTTTTTGCACTCTACGGGGACAAAATTAGAAAACTAACTATTTGCAACTATGTGGCGAAAAAATCCGGCTCTGTGGCCGAGGGGAGATTTTCTCTATCCTCGATAAACTCGGCGTTTCTTTTTGATCCGCTGAGCGAATCCTTAGCCGGTAGCGTATTTGCATCTCGTTGCACAGAAGTTAGTGTAGTGGAAATGCTTGGTGGAGGGAGGTGTGTGAGAACTGTTTGTGCGCAACTAAGGGGAAGTAGTGTACGTTTCCGTTCATTCGTGTGTAGAGACGAAGACGGCGTGCTAATTGTGCCTCGCAGGCTAACAGCTATTTCTTCGTGCAGTAGCATAGTTGCAATACCATTCAGCAGACCATACATTGCGCCCTTCATTCCATAGCATCTGCTATTACTCTCACGCTGCGTCGATATACGGAATGCAATACGTGGGGCACTCAGGGTTGGGTGTACTCGTCTGCACTTCGGCTTGGTCTCGAAGTACATTCAAGTGCAAATACCTAGCACTGTAGCCCTCCGAAAGGGAAAGTGTTCATTGCTCCTGAAGAGGAGGATAATCTACCGACTGCAACAGAGGTCGGCGGTAAGTAGCCACAATCCATTTATAATACATATTAGTTCTTAAGATACCAGCTGTGCATTGTGACTGACTTCCTTCGGGAACGCTCCATAGGTGGTGTTCAGACATTCGTGTCGTTCATACCGAGGGGAAATGTTTGTTTACATTCACATGCTGGTACAGTAACTGCACTGGGTTATAGGTATATACCTGGAGAATCCGATAAGTGCTACATACATACTATGTGGCGAAAAAAGCCGTTCGAAATTTACTCTACACATTATGCATAGGTTTTAGCAACATTCATCGAGGGAGTCAGTGCAATCCAGCAGGAGCACTCATCCACGTGTGTCACTTTGGGGGGCTGTAAGTCAGGTCCCTTTCGGGCTGACCCTTAGATGTTAGGTGCAGAAGTTTATTTTTGAAATATCTTGAATTGGGTATAAGTTAAGACGTTGTATACTGTTTTTTTGAAAAAATGCAATGTAGCTGGATTGTTGTCCTGGAAATTTTAAGCCGTCCTTGTTCTTCACCAACGTAATTTGAGTATCAATTTTAATTTGTAAAGATTTAAAGGAATTTAAAATCACGTTTGGCACAAAATTAACAACTTTATTAGCCTCTGGACTGACTGCTACTGATGGATTTCAAAGAACAGTTTTCCAGACGAGAATTATATTTTCTTTTCAAACCGTTGCAATGTGTTCAGATTCAGAGAAGATAAAAGGTAATTCGTTGCATTTTTATATTATAAATTATTTGCAGTATTTTATTTATTCTATTTATTGCATTTGATCAAATTTAATTTTTTAGTTAAAAGACGTATTTAAAAATGTACATAAAATACAAAATATTTACAATTGTAAACCTGTTAGGACGTTGGGAAAACTAAATAGTTCAAGGAATACTTTTTAAAATATATAAATTTGTTTATTTTCAGAAATGACTAAAATTCATTCAGCTCCTATCTTACCCTACATTCTACATTGAAATATGAAAATAACTAGGTAAGCGAAGAGTTACTTTTTGTGACTTGTACTTTGTCCAACACTAATTGTATGTAGCAGAATTTTAATAATAGTAAAAGTATAATATCGTCGATGTAGAATGAAGTTTGATCATCTCCTTTTGGAGCTAAAATGAATTATGATCATCTCCATTCTGCTTTAAAATGAATTTTGATCATCTCCATTTTTCATAAAACACGGCTACTGAGACATGTTAATGATTAGTTAATATTTTAGTAATTTAAAACAAAGTACATCAAGGGTCACCCATAAATGACGTCATCAAATTATCCCCATTTTAAGTCCCTATGACCCCTCCTGTCATCAGAGTACCCGTTGGGTAATTGCCTATCTTTAGCATGCGATACTATGAATATCCAAGTAGGCTGCTTGAACATACCCATGACGTCATTTATTGGCGACTCCTTAATTTTTAAAACTTTCAACAACGATTTATTGATGAAATAATTTAATCAAATTAATAAATTAGTACATCATTCATGAGACCAGGGATTATTTCATCAATAAAGCATTATTGAAAGTTTACAAAAATTAAGGGGTCGCCCATAAATGACGTCATGGGTATGGTCAAGCAGCCTACTTGGATATTCATGGTATCGCATGCAAAAGATAGCTATTTACCCAACGGGTACTCTGATGACAGGAGGGTCATAGGGACTTAAAATGGGGATATTTTGATGACGTCATTTATGGGTGACCCTTAATGTACTTAGTTTTAAATTACTAAACCATTAACTAATCATTAACATATCTCGTTTGGCGTATTTCATGAAAAATGGAGATGATCAAAACCAATTTGTAATCAGAATGGAGATGATCATAATTCATTTTAGCTCCAAAGGGAGATGATCAAACTTCATTCTTCATCGACGATATGTACATCCCTTACATATTAATTCATAATTCGTATGACCGTTCAAGTTACAAGGATAAACACGTCCAATAAAAGTCACAATAACAATTTATTAACAAATATCAAACGTTAGTTTATTGAAATTTTTCGTACTTCTTACATTTCTTATACTTGTTTGTACAATTCTGTACAATTTCTAAATCCCACCTTCATTTTATATAACCATTGTTTATAATTGCAGCATTATACATATGGTATTATTTAGCAATAAACAGCATAATATGTATATACCTACAATCGTCAAACGCCATAAAATTTTATTGCATAAATATATTAAGTATAAATTAATTTTATGTTTTGGTGTGTTCATACAGATATTATCACACTGACAATGATAGTGCGTTCAAGTTTACTAAATAAAGTACAACACACATTTAATGTGAATTATTCTGTTAGCGTTGCTGTTGATCCATGCTTCGTTTTCCTATGGAATAAAGTAATAGCATAAAAGCATAATTACCTAGGAAAGACTGGCGAAAAATTATAACACATCACAATGCATCTCGTTCTAAAGCAGAAAATAATCTTTTACGGTACAAGGTCTAAGGGATCTTCCACAAAAGACTTCATCTGTACAGTCCATGGGTTTACATATGGCTATGGCTGCTGATAAAACCCTATGTTGAACAGGCATTTTAAAAAATAGTAAAGCTGATGACAAATCAATAGGGTCCTAAAAATCAACATTTTTCCATGACGTCATTTTTGGATGATCTCTTGTCAGGAGGCAGAAGAGAAAAGTTATTACTGTCTAAAGTTCAAGGTCCAATGAAAAAAAAACAAAGCAGGTCTGAGTACTCATGTATGTACCTATGCAAGTGATACCTTTTCAGTCCTTTGTGGAATTCTGAAGCTGCCATTGTAATGTTACGTGGAGGCTGTGGGTAATGATAATTTTATGTAACAAGTACGCTTCGAATACAGTTTCAGAGGGTTTCAACCCCCAACCCTTGAAGAATAGACTCTTTCCTATTCCTACAATTCCATATCAACAACGCTGAAAAATGGAAGCAGATATGAAAATAAATATCGAAACTGAAAGCACAAGGATACTTACTTAGAGTGTGTTCCATTATCCACCAGCCACACGGTAAAACTCTCAATAACTTTTCTTCTGATAATACATACATAAAGGGCAAGGGGCACGCCACAAATTAGGTCTAAAATTTTTTTCGTCGGTCCCCACAATCTCCCTGTTTACAGGAATGTTATATACATACATGTCGCACAGGATGAGGTAGGTCAGTTATATAATGTGACTTCTTGGGAGAACATACTATGTATATTGAATATCTCTATGATTTTGTTAGTTCTTTCAATGAGTGAGGTAAATTTAATTTTGAACGCCAACTGAATATTTCCCCTTTCTTCTTTCTACCCCTGCCCCTGCCCTACGAAGAATGCTAAACGGCTCCTGCCCTACACGACACTTTCCTGGGGTTGCCCGCTACTTTACTAGTAAACTGGCTCCGCTTTGATTTAATTTAGGTGTACAAGTAAGTTCACAGTTTTGGAAATTTTACAATATTTCATTTTTTTAACAACATAATTTAATTATTGATATTCATGAGTGTATTAATTAGACGAAAATAATAGAATCGCGTTTAAAATTATAACATATTTTATTCTTGTATTTTCCTGCCGAAAAAATTAGGTCCGTGAGTGCGTCCTGCACGTCGCGTCTATACTATAAATCCAGAGTTATTTGAAAAACAGACCCACAATTTATTAAACAATACTGATGCCAAAAACCGCACCGAAAATTAAACATTCTGCTTGGCTAACATACCAAGCTCGCAGCGCAGTGTATTTGAATACTAATTTATAAAATTCAAACATTTGTAATTTTTATTACAGAACTTAATCCTGGGGCTGCTGCTGCTGTTACAGGGCTACAAAGGATAAGTCACCATGACGAAATAGCAGGTGTGGAGCGATGTTTTAACCTTTCAACACTCGAAGTTGAATTAGATCGTAACTGACGAATTGGCTAATTAACTAATTCTTATTAAAAACTATCTTAAGATGGCTGACGATTCTAATGTGAACGACTATTGAGTATGTCAGACTGCATAGATCCAGTGATGATGTATGTAACTTTTTTTATTCATTTTTTTAGTTATTAAATTAAACATTTTAAAAAGCAACAACAATACCATTTTTCATAAAAAGTAAATGTCCTACAACAAGGCGTCGTCCGTTTATCTGTATCTCGTATAAAAATAGGGAAGGGGGGCTTAGAGCCTAATTAGAGGAAATTCAATACGAAAATGTTTCTTTTGTGTATCATTTATATAGATTTGCAGTGTGTAACCAACCTAAATTTTTGAAATTTAAAATTTGGCGCGAAACACATATTTTAATTATTTTTTTAAAAAATTTAAAATGTGATTCTATTACTTAACAGTTACAACTACAGCACAGTTAATGAAGAGGCTTGGGACAAATATTACATCACTAGTACACCTAGATTTACATCATTTAAAGCGACCTTCCATGATGAGCGTGATTTAAAAGCTTGTAGCAGTGTATTTGCAGAAGATGTGAGTTTTTAAATTACCTAGCAACTGTTTATATTAGTAACCTACATCGAATTTATTAGGTATGTCAAAACAAAACAAATCCTAATTGTTTAATAGTAGCCTTAGCCGTCAGACGTTTTACACAAATTTCAAAAAATACAAATTTCCTGCTTAATATATGTTGGCAAGTTACGACCTTTAACTACGATTAAACGATACCTTAAAATAATAGCGGTGACGGTAGTAGATTCATTTATGGCAGTTGCGACGTCTACAAAACTAATTTCAAATTTTGTGTGTCTCTAAAAAAACCGGGTAAATAGTAGCAAATTTAAACAAAAATGGAATTTTTGTAAAATTCCGTATTTAAAATTTTTAAGGTGCTTCGAAATTAAATTATTATATTGCATGTCAAATTTCGTTTAGGAATGAAACAGTTGCGCAAACAATACATACTATATAATCTCTTAATTAACGCGTGCAGTGTTACGGGGGGTTGCCAGCTTTTACAGTGTACCCCTCCTACAGTTTTAGGAATTTACCCTTTATTGGGGTGTCATTAGATAGTCCTTGGCCAAGCGGAGGCCAACATAGTCTTGGAAAATTTAGTGTTTTGACACTTTTTTGAATTATTCCCGTTTTAACTTTTTAGCTCTGCACCAATCCCAGCCTGAAATTCGAATTTTTAAAAATTCCAGGGTCCTGATTGGCACAGAGCTAGATTTTGAATTGCAAATACCTCTAACTTGAACGCCGTAAAATTTGAGGAAAAAAATGCAAACCGATAAAAAAAATTTGAACTTGGCGAGAAAATTACTAATCTAATTTTATTATTTTATTTAACCAAAGTTTCCTATTGTATAACTTACAACTGCATCGTATCCATGTCTACTCTGCAATACTGCACCTACACTCAAGTCAACACTAAGCTTCGTAATATTAATTCCCTAACAGTAATAATTTATTTTTTTAATCTTTTAATTAAAAGTCTGTTTAATGATTGGTCTTGAGATGGCCCCTGTTAAAAGCCACTACACGTTGTGTGCGATTCAGTTTTCAACTATTTGCACTTTTCATGGTAATTACCATTTGACGTGTCTGCAAGCCTAGGTTTTCATAAAGTCTTTTACCTTTCAAGCCTGTGATCAAATAAAATTGTACATGCAGCAGCCGGAAGTAAAAAATTCAATTGAACAAAATAGTGTGAATTTTACATCGCACAAAAGACGCGCGATCAGGTTTTACTTATCACTTGCGTAAAAAAATAAAAATGACTGATACGATTTATTTAACCCGAATTAATTTAAAGCCCTAATTCCGGGCTAACCTGAAATCAAAACTGATCCCAGATATGTCGGTGACCGTAGCGTAATCAGGTTAAGTTTCTGATCAAAACATACCTGGATCGCGCCTGTGGCAAAACCATGCCCCGGTTAGGCCTTTGGGGCCATCCGTGCATTACGTTTTAGGTTTCCAGGGGGGGGGGAAGAGATGGTTCAGGCTAATGACGCGCTGAAACAGCAGGGGGGATGGGGGGTTCAGGCAAATGACGTTTCAGGCAATTTTTGTAAATTTTACATTTTTATTACGGCGAATTAAAGCAGATACATTATTGATAAAATGTAATATGTGGTATGTAAATATTAACTTTTCGAAAAAATGTATATATAAGCCTTTAGAAAATATAAAAAATTCTTTGAACAACTATTTAAAAATTTTAACGTTTATAGTGGGGGGGGGGGTATCAAGGAATGACGGTGAAGTGACTATAAAAGAGGGAGGTAGGTTTTGCACAAAAAACTGAAACATAGTATATGGATGGCCCATTTGATCAAAGCTTAGCCAGGGCAAGGTTTGGATTGAAGATTACCCTGGGCACGTCCGTGACCATAGCGTAAACGGGCAAATCTCCAGGAAAAACTTATCCCGAGAAAGCCTGTGAGCTCAAAAAATATAATAGAATGCGAGCGACCGGTGAGGCAAATCATTAATTTTGGGCAAGTCTGTGGTAAATGCTCAAGCCAGCCAACGCTTCGGTATAACTTATCCTGTGCCAGCCTCTGGTCAAAGTTTTTCACTATAGTGTTACCCGGGCAGGTCACTGATCAGTACGTACCCCAAACAAGTCTAAGTTCATACTTTAACCCAGTCAAGACTCTAGTCAAAACCTACTTCTACCACGCTTATGGGAAAATCCTAACCCTTGCAAAGTTAGGGTGAAAGCTTACCCCGGTCAAAGTTGAGGTTAAGGCTTACCCCGGGCAAGTATAATATGGTCAACACTTGCGCGGTTTCAACCCAATGGTAATAACTTAACCCAGTAGAACCTCTAATTAAAGCTTATACTGGGCAATATCAAAGTCCATTTGGCCACAACCTAATTTACTATAACAACTAAATGTGAAAAATATATGTTACATTTTTTAATCGCAACCCATCGGGTTGCTAACCTGCTAGTTAGTATATGAATCGTTGTTTACAAAAACAACATACACAAGCTAATTTTTTTTCAAAAATAAGATTGTTTGCTTTACGTGTGTACTAAACTAAATATTATGTTAATGTGTTCAATAGCATAATGATCAAAGTGCAGCCAACGATTTTTTAGCAAAACTGGATAAGTCCACTGTAAACATGCATTTCTAATTTGAATTTAATTAATTATATCTTAAGTGGTTTCGTGGCTTGTGGGAGATAATTTTAGTTCGTAAGGTTACCTATACCAAGATAAGTTTAAAAAAAGTTTAATTTTACTCAATACATTTAAAACTTTAGTTCAGTGAATTACACTAATTTTAAATTTAAATATTATTAACTAATTTATTTTTAAAGCTCCAAAATGATATATTGCATACCTAATTCTATTAGAAATAGCTTAGGTAAACTATAATATTTAATTATTTTAAAATAGAAATATTTTTTTAAATTTTTGCACTACAAATTTTGTGTAAAATTACTGATTACAGATACTTCCTGAAATATTCGACAACCTAAAAATGTTTACTCTATATGATCCAACTAATATCCGTAATTATATCCTATGCGTCAATAAATGATTGAAAGATGAAGCCATCGAAGAAAGTATCGTTTAGTCAAATCGTTCTGAAGTGTGGGATATAGCAGCCCTGAGTGAATAATAAGGATAACAAAACTCGTCAAGGTTGTCACCTCTGCAGATGCAATCAATTTAAAAATATTTCTGAAAAATCTAACAATACGATACTAATATTTTATCATAGGTACTTTCTTACAATTAATATTTATATTTGATGCTAGTAATAATCAGCATTTCTATGCAAATAAAATATTAAATAAGTAGAACCTAAATATGAATTTTATTTTATTATTAATTTCAGAAACATCTCATTAGATCTGGATTCTGGATCACGTTGCAACCAACGCCAAACCAGAGACCGAGTACCTATTTAATTAACGTTAATTTCGAAGCGTTTGAAATTGTGTTTGACGTTGAAAATTAACGTGTTATGCTGTAGTCTGCCATTATTAGGGTTATAATTTTCACAGTTAAAAATTCTCTTATGCATAGATAATTAGGTGTGTTGGTAGTTGTAAGTTTTCAAAAGCTGATCAGGTTGTTTCTGGCTCATGTTTTAAAAATAACAAATTCGTTTCTACTTACTCCAAATAAGGGTTTAAACTGTATGCATTGAAGAAAAGTTAGGTGACCTGAACAGGTTAAGCAACTAGACCAGTGACCAGCGTGCAAACCCCAACTTTGTGTTGACCTAAGTAATGCATAGGACACTAATGGCAAATTCGTAAATTCTCTAATTTTTATTCACGACAGCCCGTCCCTCTCGAAGTCCCTAATTAACTTTGCTTTTATCAGTAAGTTATTTCTATACGTACGCGAAAAGCATTTGAATAGTATACTAAAATTTATGGACGCACGTCCTATTGCACTGAATACGGTTATTAATTTTGAATTTTACCTGAATGCCCTAATTGCAGCGGCGGATCCAGAGGAGGGGGGGGGGGGCTTGGGGGATTTAGCCCCCCCCCCAGAAGGATCTATGTTTTAATTGCAGAGATAGGAGCGGCCATTTTCCAATATGGCGGCTTAGCATTGTTAGCGTACCCCAGACAAAATTTTTGTATCCGCCGTTCCCCAATTATGTCTATTTTTCAAAGATTTTGGCCACACTACATCTTTTAATACATTAATGAACATTTTTATACTGCACTCAGGTACTTTTCACTTCATGAATCTACCCTAGTATGTTATTTACAAATCTGTGATCAGTTATATTATTTCGTTGTACTCCACAAGTTCTGGGTTCGTTCAACTCTAACACACAAATCCACTACATTATTTTTTTACTACGATTTGTTTAAACTAATAAGTATTTCTGCGTCATGAAGAATAATAATCTAATACTTTTTCTACATTCACCAAGAAAAACGTCCCCACTGCATTCTTGTGATATAATGTAGTTCTATATGCCATCTGAATAACACGAATACAGTATAAAACTGCATGTACTTTATTGAACGAATCCGTTTATTATCACTGCTTACGGAATTGCCTTTGGTTTTATTTACAAGAATAGAATGCTCTTACGTTTTCCCACAGCAATTGACCTATCTCCAATTGTGTGTTTTTCTTTAAAGTCACTATACAGATTCTTTATATTACAATAGAAAATTGGAAGTATGTCTGAGTCCTTTTTTTTTGACGTTAGAAGTGTGTACTTATATAATATAAGTATACATGTACTTACCTGCGCTTTAAGTGCTACTACACATTTTTTTGTTGTTCTCATATTAGTTTTTTTAAACACATTATCTCACAAAAATTAGTACTTTGTTTCCAACTCATAGGAGTGTTGGCGTTGATTTCATCTCAAGGAGAAGTTAAAATTGTTTTCTGAATTATGTTTCCAGATGTAGTTTTAAACAAGCTTTAAACTATATACTGTGAAATCATAGTACCTAGCTAGTACTTTCATTATATAATATAAGAGGTTAGATATACGAGCTTCGATATTTTAGGCATTGTATAATTAGTATTCTACGACTAAAAATCTATCATGCATACAAGCATAGAAAAGATATTTTATGAGATAAAACCCTTGTACTATATAGTAGGTTTCATACCAACTACCGTTGTTTCTTAACCCTCCAACGGCATGTATCCCCAAGCCAATATTTCATCTACCGAATGATCTTTCCGCTCACACTGGGCCGATTTTTGTCGTACTTTGAAATAATGTGGTAGAACCACCTTTCGTGAATTTGTCTGAGTTGATCCATTCCTTCCGATTTTTTGGACTGCATTTTTGGACTAGACAGTAAATTTTTTTATTATCCTCTCTTGTCAGCAATAATTTTATAAAACTATTCCAAACCATATAGCTACCTAAGAAAAAATTTTCACTATTATTATCCTACCTGTATTTGATTCCTTGTATTAGAAGTCATGAGCCTTGCTTGTGATCTCGTGTTTCAAACAAGCCTTTGGGGTAGTTTTGATTCATAGTCTACTTCTCTCCTAATTTCGGGCGAGTTCTCTTCTTGTTCTGCTATGCCCACTCTCTCTGGTTCCAGGCACCGCACATCCTTATCTCCGACCAAACGATTCACAGCTCCACGCGTCCTAATCCTTAAGGGTCGCGTGCACTGACGTAGTTTCCAGGTTTTGTACCTTAGCAATAACACTATAAACATAACATTGAATACGAATTAAGAGATATTCACTAATACATCACTAGTTCATATAACACAGGCACGTCTCTATTTTATCTATCCAGAATTGTACATGCCCTTATGATATTTCCGATTACTTTACTCCTTTTATAAAATTACCTACAAAAGGGCTAGAGATACATAATGAACAGTTTTTCTCTAGCTGAATTACTGGTCATTATCTATGCTCGATAGCACTTCTGTTTTAATGATTGCATCCAATCAATCCGATTTTTTCTTCTTTATTTGTTCCATTTCCAACACTTGACTATTTTAAGTACCGCAATGATACACAAAATTGAGTATTTTAAATCTTTATTTTAAATCACTCAACTTTATCTATAGACAGTATGAGTATTATTTTACAACATTACTTAACATTGTGTACATTTTCAGTACTACTCATTTTTAATTTTTTTTTTAATTACTCCATCAATAATTTTTTTTCTCACGCATGACTTACAAATTGATATTTTCGTACACACGGGTTCCTATTTTTCTATGTTTTTAAAAATTCCATTCACTCTTCCTATAATTATTCCTCTACATAATTTATTACTGTCATCCCCACCACAATTCCTGTAGTTATATACCTAACCATTTTTACCTGTTTTTAGTAAATTCAAATCCTTTTGAGTTCTTTTTTGAATTTTTTTTATGGCGCCATTGTTTTAGCAACATTTGGCACAATTCTACTCACCCCTCTCCAAACACTGAAACTACTTTCACTCCGCCAACAATCACCATCAGAGACCCTTGCGACACTCATCTCATGCCTGACAGTCACCATCGGGATATTTCAGATTTTTTTTCCTATGTTACTACAATCCTCCACAACATTGTTAATTGTACACTATTGTATAAGATTTATTGAATATATAAGTTCAAACTTAGAATGGTTGTACATTCTGTCTACATGTGAGACATTCACACAATAGAATTATGTACTACTATTGTTATACATTACCGCCTCTGCGAGGCTTCTCAATACAATATGTCCACAATAAGAGTTAAGTTACACCATTACTACACTCATTTCATGCCTGACAGTCACCGTAAAATTATTTGAAATTTTTTAACTATATGGTATTAAAATTTCTCGATCATAAGTCCTTTTTTCACTTTTAATTAATAATAAGACCGATATATCATTATTTGTCGGTTATGGGTGACATATTTTCTTTTAACTACCTACCGATGTATTTACTACACGTAGCACCTTCGATCGGCCTCTGCGAAGGCATATCTTATTATCACGTAACTGTTGTACAGTACACCAACACTGTCCCAATATATTCAGTTTTCACAAAACATACATACGTATTTCAAAATTGTTCCTCATTTGACTATTTCTGTTTGTTTCTAGACTGTATAATATAATAATACACGTTTAGTAGTATACCAACTCTCTTTACACTGTGAAACTAATTTTAATATAGTTACTTTGGTATTTCTACACAGTCCAAATACCCCATACTACTGCTTCCCGTGACTTCACGACAACTCCATGTCAATAGTTACTACACCAATTAAACTCTTGATTGTATTATTTTTTAAAACTATGTATATGTCAATTTTACTTTAACGTGTATTTTGTATATTACTAATATTTATACAACAATTCAGCAGAATGGCACATTTATGAATTACTTTGATTATTTACGATAATTACTTGTGTTCACTATATTTGTATTTTTCAAACTCCTCCGGTTTAGTACACTCCAGTACACCCGTACTTCAAGACTACTACGGTTATCTGGCTAACTGCCAAACATTCTCTTCCAAACCCCCTCATGTTATCTTTTTTGTCACATTTTCATTATATCTATACCTAATTTTTTTTATATATCTATATAAGACTCGGGACGAGTCCTAATCTTTGTAGAAAATTCCGTCGCCGTGAGGATATTTTGGTAACGTGTTTTTTGAATATATATATGATTACCACATGAGACACATGTGCGTACAGTTACTCACATGGGGGTCATACGGTCGAGCTATACCATATAAAAGAGCGAAGAACAGAGCGCTCGAGGACCATTATTAGGAGAGAAACAGAGGAGATAAGACTTGGGTCTCCTCTCGAGACTTTGTAGTCGAGAGAAAGACTCAAGCAGTAAGAATTACAAACTCGACTAAATAAAATGAAAAAGTCTTTTATAAATATATATAAACGTAGTACTTGGTGACAATTATTTCTAACTACTTCTCTCACACTGAGAGTCATTCCATCTTCACATCCACACAGTCCATAGTCCTGGATAAGAACGCTACATTCTTTCCAGAGAGATAAGATCCCCCGTCTTTCCATCCTACACACACAACTACATCCATTCCGGTCCTCTTAGTCCTCCACCAAGAGAGACTCGAGACTCCAGCTGAAGATCAACAAGGGTGAATACAGTAGAGGAGAAGTCATCCGACTTCGTCCCATCACCATCTATTTCCTTTCCTCAGCAGCCGTACCCATCCTGACGTTCCCAGATCCAGACTCCAGAAACAAAGGAGAATTCCTACTCAGCACGAAGCATAAGTAGTCCAATGGACAGCCCTCATAAAAGCTGTACAGTGGACTCAGTCAGGCCCATACTGAGCTCATGGACCAAAACCCAGCTTAATAACTGAGTTGCTCCGTCCGTCTCAGCACTCCTCATTCTCTTCTCTGAGGCAGTGTCATTACCGTGTTCCCATCTACCAGAGCCATTCTATTCACGGGCACGGACTGAGGCGGACTGGACAAAAACGTTATAATCACCTGTTTGAGGAAAGAAGTTATCGGGGAGGATATGGTCTCGTCGGAAGATGCGGCGAGAAGTGGAAGTGAAGCGGTAGGAGTAGATGAAGGACGTGAAAGCTGGTTTAGGTAGATTTTGACGACTTGGGGGCAACAAGAAGACGGGATAGTTCAAGATGACGTGGTGTTGATGTAATGTGGAGTTGAGGTAGAGTGAGATTTGGATGACGATGTGGATTTGGGGCAAGAATTAGTAGGTGTAAAATTATAGTTGGTGGCGACAGTCTTGGAAGATGAAGTTGAGTGATTAGATGAGTGGTTAGTTTTGGCACTGTGTTCAGGATGAAGAAGTCTTGGACGATCGAGTGGAATAGTGGGTTGTCGATTTGAAGGGTGATGATGATGTCGTAGACGAAGAAGTAGATTGAGTTAAAGAACGGTGGGTCGTGGAGTGGGATGTTGATGACGAAATCTTTGATGAAGGGTGTGAATGTTTTGCAGAATGATAGGTTTTGGAATGGGATCTTGATGACGAAGTCTTTGATGAATGGTTGGATTGTTTTGAAGAATGATGGGTTTTCGAATGGAATCTTGGTAATGAAATCTGCGATAATGGTTTAAAAGAGAATGATGAAATGGTAGTGGTGGAGTGAGACGTAGATGTCAAAAGGCTCGGTCGAAAGGTGGGGCAAGACGTGGTCGCGTGGACAGTTAAAGTAAGTTGAGTTGTGTTAGTAGAAGTCTGTAACGGTGGATGTTAGTGGTCATGGGGCATTGTAGATGAAGATGAGGAGGATGAGTTGATTTCCTCCGGGAGATGCTGGTGAACAAAGGAAAACAACAATATTAGAAATTAAGTGTGAAAGGGTGAACAAGTAGAGATGCCATGAGACGATGCGTTGAAAGATATAGTTTATTCAGTGTCGTCATTATCAACTTCATCTTATGCAGAGGCATCAAAATAACTTGTTAGATAGAAGTGAATATCAGAGTTTACAAAAGTACTATGTGGAGCATGGGCAGTGTGTAATAAAATATTACTGAGAACGTATAGATAGAAAAAGTCACCAATAAGATAGTGCGCGGGAGCGCGGCATGAATTACATCCTGTAAGGTTCAATCTATGCCAACGCTTTGCGGCGTGGACTAAGGAAGCCTGGGCACGGTACAAGAAGCTGTGGCCTAAAATAATTTTTAGCACGCCAGATCGGCATTGTGGGCGACGGCGCAGAAATGTAAAACAATTGGAGAACAAGGGTTGCCACATAATCCGTTTGGTCTTCTTAGGCGTCAGGGTAATGGATACATCTGATAAGTTAGGAGTATTATTTGGATTAAGGTTTGCCATAAATGATGACGTAGGCATGGAAAAATCAACAGAATCAGATTGGTGGGCGTTGAAGCATGTTAAAAAACATGGTTTATGAATTCTAATAGATTAGAGGTGCGGCATAAGAAGATCGCTGGATCGTACGCATAAGAAGGCCGTTATAACGTCAGGGGTAGAGATAATCCATAAGGATACCACGTTGTCACAGACGGAATGAAATATACGACCTAGATTAGACGTTGTAACATGAAGGGCGGGATACCAGCTAGAATAACCCTGTGTATCGGGAACTTGGATACGATGACCTAGGCGAAGGTTGTGAACTGTAATGAGAGGCATCCATTTGTGGGAATGGATAACGCTTTCAATTATAAAGGTGTGAATAAAAAAGGTTTATGTAAACCGCGGGCTTTCTTAAGTAACTATAGATAAGTGAAGTCATTCAAATGGAATCGGGTGAGCGTTCGTAACTGTATATCAAGTATAACGGTGAGAATTGGATGGACTAGTCGTACGGGAAGACGTTCGGAGGGAGTCAGATGTTGTAATATAGCGACTCGTAATTCCGTTGATAGTGTAGTGAGGTGATCTATTGATACAAGAAGGGAAATCTAAAATAGAATAAGGTGAGTAAAATTAGTGGTTGTTGAGTATAATTGGTGTTACGTATTAGCTTGAAGTGTATCTTAGCGTATGCTGAAGCTTATGGAGGCGGCAATTGGTCCAGAAGTGGCGGATTTAATTAGTATGTATCTTTTTCGAGTGAGAAATGGCGGGGTGGGAATAATGGTTGTATTTGTTGAGTTTGAGTTTATGTGATCATATTGTCTAAGGGTAACTGAACGTGGGAGGAGTGACGTTTTGGTGGGCGTTTGGTCAGTAGTCTGCGGCGAAAGAAACATTAAACACAGTGTCACTCAAATTTGTTGTCTCCTTGACTATCATAGTGTAGGATTATATATATATAACCCAGCTATTACCTAACATTACAAATGAATTATGATAAACTAGACCTATAAGTTAGTTTTAATTATATACGGCGCTGATAGTGTGAAAAGTATGTATAGCCTTACATTAAAATGGAGTATCCTACCCCTCTATACAAAAACCAGGTAAAATTCTCTTGGAGACGTCCATGACTGCACTCAAATCCGTAAGTTTAATATCATTTTTCTGTGAAGTTTCTCTATGAATGACTTTCATTTCTCCTAGCATTGCTTTTTCTGCTCCGTGAGTCTGTTCTTCTTCGGGTGCTAATACGGATTCCTCTTCCTCCTCGTGTTTATCTGCGAACTTTCCTGACCCTTTATCTTCTTTTTCGACTTCACGTGTTGTAGAACTTCAACTTTGACTTCTTTCTGATTCAATTTCGGGTACAGTCTTCTTATTAAAGTACGATTCTCGTCTTTTTGGTAAGCTCTAGTTATTACTATTTTCGAAAGCGCTAGACAACGGTGTATTGGAGCGTAACTAGACATAAGTAACAATCAGCTTATAATTAGACGAATTTAAAGCCTTTGCAAACGTTGTTAAAGTGTTAGCAACAAACAAGGTCTGTTTTGCTGCGAATTCACGTAGCATTTACACCACGGTTTGTCCATCACAACCCTAAATGTCCTGATGCAAATGATTTTTTACTAACCTATTCCTATAACCTACTGGTATATTGATATAATATGGATTGACAGACATCCACTTCTTCACTCCTTTTGCGCGTATCTGCGTCATTTTATCAATAATACGATGCTTAATATTGGGACAAGCTGTAATAGACAATAATAAATAGTCTTGTTTGGCATTTAAACTAATATCTATATAAAACATGGTCCACTATGAATGTGCTTAATAACTTATCTTTTTTCCCAATGAAGGTATTACTCGTTTCTCTGGAAAATCATCTAAACATTGTTTTACACCCGGTTGAAGAAATATATCATAAGCTACGATCGAAACATTGTCTACGAAAACAATTTCCAGATAAAACAGGATATACAGCCCTTTTTTGATTTTCTTACACGTTCAATCACATACCTTAAACTCAGGTACTTGCAAATCAAATCTAGTAATGATATATCTGGGATCATTCATACACATACTTAAGATTTAGCATTACATATCATCCTCATGATATAACTGATACTTAATATCCTCCTTTTACTTATTTTCTTCATTTATTGGTTAACCTTCCTGTAAGAGTAAATTTATTTCATACAGTATCATTTTTTTATACAAAATTCTATTAGTGCTAAATAGCTATACAGAACGTTTAACTGCTTACTTCATCACAATAACTTGATTACCTTGCGTCAATTACGACAATTGGCTTCAATTTATTTTTTACCTGTACACAGCCTAAACTAATAAACCCGACCTACGGCATTCAGCGCTTGCTAGAGTTATTTTTGGGCGACCATTGTCAGAAAATTTTCTAACTCGCTTATAAAATTTTCAATGATGTGTACATTTTAGGTCCATAAGGTAGGTTTCCATGTACCACGCATAAACTCCTTTGGAATGGGGCTTAAATTCCACAATTCGTTTTGGCTACAATTTTCAACAAAACACTTGCAATTATTTCCAATTTCCTTTATCTATCGTTACCTACCGTTTTAAACCAATAGAATCTAGGCGTAAGAATAAGGCGTAAAATTGAAATTAGTAATGCTTTTGAAGGTTTTCTACTTGAAAAATGTAATGTTCTGTCAGTGCAGGAACGTATTAAGTATTTTAGTGCAGTGCAACTATTCAATTATCTCAAATATAATTCTGACTCTACCACTTACAATAACCTATTTAAATATGAATACAGTGCCCTAAGCTTAAGATATTTAAATGAAATTAAACCGGCTCTTAAATCATCTAAGACCTTGATTTCACTAGAAAAGTTAACCATTGCTAGCCTTAAGAAACTCGCTTTCAGATTTAACAATGGTTAACTCTGAAAGCGTGTTTCTTAAGGCTAACAATGGTTAACTTTTCTAGTGAAATCAAGGTCTAAGACTTGGAAGTGCAGCATCATCTCAAGATTTATTCACAACTGGAACTCTCTTCCTAATGACCTCCGTGACTTTACTTGTTGTGATTACCGCGTCAAACTTTCAAAGTGGTTAGTAGAAAAACGACAAGAAAAAATGAATAAATGCCAGTAAATATGTAAATTAGTTGACTAATCAAATCGTCTCATCCCCTGTAGCCATAATTGTTTACATTTTTGTATCGCATTCTAGTAAATGTAAATTATATTAACTAATTAAATTGCAGTTTGTTTTTGTTGTATTGTCCGATTTTGAAAATCATTGGTTAATTTCGATGAATATTTTGACAATTGAATAAATCAAATCAATCAATCCATCAATCAATCAATCAATCTGTTATACCCTAACAACCTCCATTTCTGTGTTTTTTACAGAAGAAGTACCACATTTTTTGGCAGGTTCTTAGTGATCGAAATGGTCTGGTCTGGTCCAGGTTTTATGGTTTGGTCTGGTCCGATATCACCAGACCAGACCATATCGTCTGGTCCGACCGTCGGACCAGACCAGACCAGACCAGACCAGACCACTTCGGACCAGTAAATCTCAAATCAATGTTTTTCTGATACATTTCGCCTAAAATTTTGCTCAGGATTTTTCTAAAAATAAATATCACTCATTTAAAAGAATCGATTTTAAATGTTTAACATAAATATATATGTACATAATTAATTTAACAAAAAAGAGCATAAAACAAAATTATTCCGCCGAATTTTCTTGAAGATGATGCATATGGTCGGACCAGTAAAATCTGGTCTGGTCTGGTCTGGTCCAAAAAAGTCTGGTCTGGTCAGAAATCCTCAGACCAGACCGGACCAGACCAGACCAGACCAGAATTTACTAGTCCGGACCAGACCATTTCGATCACTACGGTTCTCTTTTTTTCCGTGAACGTGTGCTACCTATATGCACCATTCCCCCATTTTTTACTACACACTAAATCATATTTTATGTATATTCTCATTTTTTTTTAAATTTTGGTTCACTTGAAATTCCACACTAATTTATTTTAACACCTAAGAAATTAATATATTATTTCATATCATTTTAAAACTGTATTGAATATCGTTTCTACTCATGACGTACAAATTTTTTACTGAAAAAATCTCATTCCAACAGGCACCGTCTCTCTTACACGCTTAGTCTGTCCAAAACAGACTGTGCCTATTATTTTAAAATGATAGAATATGCTTGATAAAAATGTTGGCTACGAATTTAAAACCCTCAAACTTTATTAAAAACTAGATATCGTAGGGTAGCAGAATTTCGAAATTTGAGTTTTTTAACACTTGAGAGGGTCACTGTGACCAAACAACGCAAATCACAATCGAGTTTATTTGCTGCTATTGAAAATAGGCGTTATTCGTTAAAATGGGTATCTGTGAAATCTGGGTGTATCATGTCGCGTCATTCCCTTTTAAGTATACATTTATATTTGCCACTGGGATTAAAAAGACGTTTTTCTCATAATAATCAATTGAACCCCTAACTGCAACTCATTTTTAAGTCTTAAATAATGTCGGCAGGCTGCATTTTCTAACCAATTTGACAAAATATAAAGTTTTTTTACTACAGTAATATAGCCTACACACACAAAAAGTATTCTTTTGATTTAAAAAAAATCCAAAAATCAATGGTTCTTGCGACGCTGTAAAGAGTATAATATGTTACTGGTTACGAGATTTAACATTAGTGGAAAATAAAATCCAAATAGTGAAAACAATATTCATTTGGCGATAATTAAAATATTGCAAATGTCAAATGAATAAAACTTAAAATTAACAGTCAATAATACTTTTTTTGATTTTAAAATTATTGCACATTTTTTAATTTTTTAAGATCTTTAAAATAGTTTATTGCATATCCATTTTTGTTAAGAAATAAAAAAATTTGATCTAATTTTGTAGATACGTATATAACGATAACTTTATTCAAAAGAACAAACTTAACAACTGACCTCCATCAAGGGTATAACACCTTATGAAATTATTTTGGTAATTAATTTTAAAGATTGTGGCTTTCAATTACTTTAGACTTAACAAATCTCTATTAGTCTAGATTTAAAAAAGGTAGTGATCAAAATGATCTGGTCCGGACCAGAAAAATCTGGTCTGGTCTGGTCTAGTCTGGTCCGGTCTGGTTCTAGGATTTTGGACCACATCAGACTTTTTCGGACTAGACCAGACCATATTTGTCTGGTCTGACTATATGCATTATTTTTAAGAGAATTCGACGGGATAATTTCGTTTCTGCTTTTTTTAATTACCTATGTAGGTATATATCGTCAGCCAAGAATTAAATCTGATTATCTCCTTTTGGATCTAAAAGCGAAACTGACTATTACCTATTTTTGCTAAAAGCGAAAATGACTGTCTCCATTTTTCTTAAAATAACATTAAAAGGATGCATAAAAGACTTTTTGTGCCAATACAGCATGTTATAAAGCGTACGTTGTTGTTAAGGGGTCGTCCATAAATGACGTAACAAAAATTATTGCTCTTTAAGAACCCACCTACTCTCAAAAATTCTGCAGAATTTTCAATCCTAGATCCAGGAGCGTAGATATTAACTTGTTTCTAGTTATTCATCATCTGACTGAAAGCAGGCTTACTAACTACACAGTTGCTTTAAAAAAATAAAGCGGGATTAATCACTATGTTAGTGACAGGCACAATGAATAAACAAATAAATATTTCGTGTGACACAAATTCAATTACATGCTTAATATTAAAATTCTATCACATTCGTTTTCCAATCACTACAATTTTTAACAAAACTTGATATTCCAATATTGCAATTCCAACTGAAAACTAAACTGAAATATTGATTACAGAAAGCAGTAGTTACTAGAAAACCGCCAGCAGGAACATTACACACTCGTTAAGTCGTGACTTGGAAAACGAAAATTTGAAAATTTGAGCGTTGACGCTAAATTTAGTCAGTGAAAGCTTGACGCATTGATTTAAGTTACCAATAGCTAATGATAAAATCAATGGCTAAAAATTTTAAGATTTTAATATTTATAATAAGTTTTATGTAAATGATGTCACACTTATAACATGCTGCATTGCCACATGCAGTTTTTTTGCCTCCTTTTAATGTTATTTTGAGAAAAACGGAGATAGTCATTTTTGCTGTTAGCCAAAAATGGTAATAGTCAGTTTCGCTTTTAGATCCAAAAGGAGATAGTCTGATTTGATTCTTCGCTGACGAATATATTTATATATTGCATTTCAAATATTTTTTTTTAAGCTGAGTGAAATTTGTTTTTCGAAAAATCCGGAGCACAAGTTTATGTTACATTTCTCAAGTAAATTTTTTTAAGATTAACTGGTCCCAAATGGTCTGGTCTGGTCTGGTCCGGTGATGTCGTTCCACAGCAGGCTATAAAACCCGGACCAGACCAGACCATTTCGATCACTATCACAAGGTATAATGTACCTTTTAATACTCTATTTATCATTTACCTAATTTATTTATAAATTAGCTAAAAACGACTCGTTCCGTCGGAAACGTGTTTTCAAGAGAATAGACGTCTGAACCGGAACCCTGTTAAATCAATAAAACTTTAACGCTAAACAGCTCGGCTAAAAACAAATATAACAGTAAAGTAACAGAAATTAATTCTAAATTTAAAAGGATTACTGCTGGAAAATGAGGATTGCAAACATGCAAAAAGTAGGTTAACCTCTTAGCAAGAAACAATTTCTGACCCCGACCGTAGTGTTTTACTTTAAAAAATGTTTCCTCACTGGTCAAGTTTGTACTTATAAAATATTAACCTACAATTATGCAGTGTAATAATGTAATAATTAGCACAATTTTAAAACGCTTTATATGCTCTTTTTAAATGTTCTTGAAACGAATAAATTGTTCAGATAGCTTCCTTTGTATGTATTAATGTCGTAAATAATATTTTACGAATATCTTTATTTAAACTATTGTAAACGCAGCACACAACACAATAAATGTCAAATTGTTTAAGGTATTTGTTTGTACATAATATGGGACTTGACTATTTTACTATTGGCTAATATAAGCCGTGTGTTTGATTTTAAATTAATAAAACCTCTTAAAAGTACAGATAGATATTATGTATTCTCGTTTTTGCATGTACTATGTTGTTACACCCGCATTTTTTAACAAAGGTCTTCAGTGTTGCTGATGATGCTGTGAAAACTGATTTATTAGCGAAGAATCATATGCAAATAACATAAATATAAATGTAAGGCATAATTTGAGCAAGAACGTTGATGTACAGTTTCACAATTGAATTATATTGTCATCATTCCTAAATTTAGGGCACATTTATGGCAGAATATTAAAATTACAATACAATCAATTAGTTGTGCATACCACATACTTGTCTTTCGCAAGAAAATAAATCTACTTTATTGTCAAGAGTTCAGTCTCCAACCATTGCTTCCGACATATTATAGGTAGATTAAATTCAGTCACAAATTAAAACTAATTTAAAATAAATTCATAAACTATTCTAGGGTTTGTTAATACAATTGTTAATTAACTTATCAACAAATAAATTTAAAATAATAAAAATCGAGCTTTTTAATCCCGAATCTGTCTTAATCTGTAATAAATAGTACTTGCTCCATTTAATGCCCTGTTCGATATTTTCTGAAAATACTCAGGATGGGACTGGGATAGGGCTAGGGTAGGCAATTTTAAAACTACCAGGAAGTTTGGGAGCTTTGGGAGGTAGAGAAAGTTTGGAAATTAAGGAGTTTTGACGAGCGAGAGTTTTGAGAGAGCTTCTTCCAAAATCTTCGTAGGGAGGTCTCTTACCGCTGGGAGTTTTTACGCTGGGAGTTTTGAAAGTTTTATAGGAGCAAAAAAGCTAAAAAAGCCACAGTATCTGTGATTTGCATGCCAAACCTTTAGAATTAGGATAATAGGGCTCCCTGGAGAGCCTTCAATACTCTGGGTGCGAATCACTTGAATTTTTAAACATCCCTAGACGCGACCATCCCAAAGGCCAAAACGTTGGTCCTGAAATACAAGAGACGGGAGGAGAAAATAAATTCCGGTCCTGTTCCGTTCCAGACGAACCACTACGTACGTCAGAGTGGCGTTCACGGACAACTCTGTGATTATGGACAAGTGAGGAAAATAAGGAATATAATAATAATAATAATTTATTGATTCAGTCGATTTGGCGTCAGCCCATACAACATTAAGTTTTTACAAAATAGGTTATTTACAAATTGATCAAAAATTGATCAAAAATCCTTGGTAATTGATAATAAATTGTCAGTAAAACGTTTCTTGCAAATAAGGAATATACGAATATGTAATTAATATGTGGGTGCATAGTAGTAAATCATCGTCTATTTGCATTACTTGTGAGAGTGGTAAGATAATACTGAATATACACATTAGAATCATAGGGGTAGTTATAGTTAGAAAATTCAGACCAATTGGATTAATTGTTCGGGTAGTAGCAAGATACCGAGTATAGGTAGTAACCACTGGGCACTGGGGGTAGTATGAAAATACCTACACGCCTTAATTGTTTGGACAGTAAGAAATTACCCACATATTTAATAATCACGTGGGCTACAAGAAAGTTAGTAGGTCTGTGTTGACCTACTTGACGCATTTTTAATTAACGCAGTAGGAATATTTATACAATACGCGTTAATTATGAGCATAGTAAGATAATACAGACCATTAACGGCAATTATTTAAATATATCTAGTAATATGATTTCTTTAGTAGTTCATGAACTATTAGTTTCATTTGAAATATTAGTGGGATCATTTTGACTATTTTACTGAAGTTTCGGAAGTAAAAGAAAAACTTTAATAGGAAAGTTGTAAAGTTGGAGGCTGTAGGAAAATTATGACCAGTAAGATAATTTTTGTAGGGTGGTGGGTGGTGGCAGTGATGTCGGTTTGCTTTGGTACAACCCTACCCTAGTACTATTTGTAACCCCCTAGGTACTAGCACTATGAGAGTAATTACTTTTTCCATGACTGCTTTGAAAATCTAGTACTACCCTTTCCCTAATAATAAAAATTAGCGGTGGTACTAGTACTAGTAATAGTACTATTTGAAATTTCCATTCCGCTATCGCTATTGTTGCACTATTTAGGTAAAGTACCGTAAAGCTTGTAATAGAAGCCCCGGCTTCTATTAAAAACAGGTCCTCCCGCCCCCGGCTTGTATTGGAGTCCCGGCCTTTATTAGAGACCCGGCTTCTATTAAACATTTTATGTTTAAATCAAAAAAATATAACGCGACCTATCATGCGCGTAGCAAAGTTTCACTACTACTGAAAATTAAATCGTTTTTATTATGCTAAAATTACAACTATTGCTAATTTCATCCATCATTCATGGAATCAAGTGCAATTCTTAGTGGAAAGGTATACTTTTAATATATTGGAGACCTGGCTTATATTGGAGACCTGGCTTATATTGGAGACCCGGCTTATATTAGAGACCCGGTCTCTATTGGAGACCTGGCTTGTGTTGTAATTTATAGCCGTCCCCCCCGGCCTCTATTGGAGGCCCGGCCTCTATTGGAGACCCGGCTTCTATTAGAAGCTTTACGCTTTACTAAAATACCACCCCCTTTATTCTAATCGTAAGTTTAAATATATTACTGCTGTAAGTGAGGATTGCAAGCAAGCAAAAAATATCCTCATAGCATAAAACAATTATTGACCCCGACCGTCGTGTCTTACTTTACCAAATGTTTCCTCGGCGGTCAGGTTTGTGCTTTCAAAATGTGTACTCACAGTTATACAATGTAATAATGCAATAATTATCACAGTTTTGAAAGTCTTTAAATGTTCTTTTCGCGTGTCCTTCAAACAAATAAATTGTTTTGATTTCGTCTTGTATAAATTTAGTTAAACGGTATTTTGAAAATGTCTTTATTTAAATCAATTATGAACATGGCACAAAACACATTGCATAGCATAAAGCATTACATAAAACAAAAATTGCTTAATTTATTTGTTTGTGCACATGGTACATCATACTGATACATCATTTATGTATACGCTCCCAAAACTCCTAAGGAAGTTATGGAATATTATAAATAAGTTATTAATAATTTAAGAGAGTTTTAAAGTCAGGGATTATTAAAGAGAGTGTTGGGATATTAAGGCTCTCTTGAGAGCCTTCAATACTTTGGGCACGAAACACGGGGTTTTTAACCCCCTAGACGGGAACATCCCAAATGCCTTACCCTAATCCTGAAATACTAGAGCCGGGACGAGAAAATTAATTCCGGTCCTGTTCCATTAGTGACGTTGACGAGCAACTGTGCGAGTATGAACTGTAGCATTTGGAAACATTTGCTTAAACCTTTGAACTACAATTTCCTGATAATCCCGGCCATTTAGGTAAACATTTTTCACGCTTGTAATTTGACATGGAACGTTTTGCCCAAAAAAGTTGTCGATTTCAAGCAAAGACATGAACGGGCTTAATTGAATAGTGAGGGATATTAGGTTCGGAAATGTGTCTACCAGATGAATCCATCGTTGAAATAAATTCACTGGTAAATGAACTCGATGCCATGTGGTAAAAAAAAGATGTTTCATTGCCGGCATCCGTGAAATATTAAAGTCTAGGTCATACTCCAATGTAAGAATATGACAAGTTGATGCAGAGCCTGCCAAAATTTTGCTCATGACATCCACTGCTCTCGGGTATAGATCTCTATTTCTTGAATACAATGTAAACTGAATTCTTGAGAGTGCCAGGTTGTCCTGATAATGATTTGCAACCCACTCAAGTGGTTTAATTCGCTCTTCATCGATGATAGCTTTTAGCGTTTTAAGAAGGTGAATACGATTTACTGGTTTCACAAGAAAATGAAGATTTTCTGTTGGCAGCCATACTTCGACTAAATTTGGCGACAATTCCAAAATATACTGAACAAACTCCTGGGGAAGGTATTTACCACATTTGAATATCTTAAGATTTCGCAATGTTAGTGGCTGAGGACAACTGATAGTCCCATCAAAACCGGAGCTTCTAGTGTTCCTTGTTTGTTGTTTAGGGTGCGTGTAATCCATTCCCCTAGTAACTACATCGTTGATATTTTTTAGTAACAATTGTTGAATGTTCGGCGTGTGAGTGAAAAGTAATTGTTTCAGATCAATGAGCCGTACCCACCCATCAAATTCTAGCTTCTTAAAGAGTGGTCCATGATCTTGCAAGAATAGCTGTGTTATAGGATTTATCTTATCATCTTGTCTTTTGAAGGAAAACGATGTACAAGGAAATTCAGCAGATTTGGTTATGCAAGTGCTCATTGGTTCTAAAGAAATGTCTTCGCCAGTAGTTAAACGATATGATACTCGGCGACGGGGCCCCATAGGCTTTATTACTACCTCCCAATCAACGCACGTTGAGCTCTGTTTCAGTCGAATAGTCACAATCTTCTGTAATGCTTTAGCTCCAAAGTAGGCCCATCGGACACAAACGAGGCGACTTGCGAATAAAGTTTTTTCGTCTATTTCTGCAAAGTACTTGTTCCAGTATCTGATCGTATGAAAAAATATCACAAATTTTAATAAGTTAATTAAAAGACAACGGAAACGGAAACACAAATATTTGCTCTAAGGTAATGACACAAATTTGTTAATTAGAATTTGCAGTATAGTGACGGAGTACAATTAAAAAATACTAAAACTTTGTAAAATGTAATGAGCTTCAGCTATGACTTGACTTACATGATCCATTGAAAAAACACTTTCCTCAAAAAAATCAGACCAAGTTCTATTCGTTGTTTCCGCAACTTTTACTTTTTTAGATCCGATGAGAGTTTCATTTTGGAGGCTATGGCCATACTTAGAGGAGGAGACGAACTGACCATTGCGGTTTTTAGACAAATATTTCAATGCCTTTGCTGAACAATTTTCGGATTCGTTTTGTCTGCCATCAATAGTTAAACTGGGATTGTTATTAACCCATAAAGACGAAGAAGATGAGGAGGGCTGCAAAGAAGAATCCAAATCAAAAGAAGGTTCATGACTGATTTTATCATTACAATTTTTTTTAGAAAAGTTCATTGCTGTTATAATGACAATAAGATATAATACAGAAGGCAAATCAATCTTTGGGAAAATTATATTTATCTCATGACAAAAATATGATCTAGTACTTTTATAAAGTAGGTTTAAAAAATATTACACAAATGTTACAGAATACAACGGCAATAACTGACTAATAACTAAGTCAATTTTGTAACTAAATCTAACTGTTTTTGAACACCTGAAATAAATAAACAGACCGTCACTTACAGCTATAGTCAACCAGGGCCAGAAGCCTTTTTTTGTGTCACAAATAAATGAACAATTGTTAATATACCGTTACTCCCGAATTTTTCCTTGACTCACCTTTTTTTCTTCACCATCTACTTTCCTTTTCATGTCGCGACTCCCACTCCCACTCATTTTATTATGATAAAATCTCACAGGTAGCTATACTTATATTGCATTTATTTAAGATGACAATAAAATGTAGCAGAGTAACTTATAAAAGCACTAGGGGTATTCATAATCTCGCTATAACTATTTTTCGCGCTAAATAGTCTCGCATTATAACGCCAAAGTCGTCTAGAATATTGAACGCCCCATCCTGTAATATGTTATAACGTTCGTGTTGTTATTGTTGCCATAGGTAACGAATTATTCAACTAACATTATATTATAAACAAACATCTATTCTTATTATTTTTGTAGCAAAACACACTTAATATTACTAAAATATTTCATTCTCATCATATTTGAAACATTGAATGTAGTCAAGATGCCGTCTCCATGGCGACAATTGAAATTCGCTATATCGCGCTTTATCCTGCTTGTTTTGTGACGCTATAGTGCGAAAGTCTTAAAGTGCCAAAAATAGTTATAGCGAGATTATGAATACCCCTACTGTATTTGTTGCTTCAAATCCAGCAGGAAATAAACAGTTCATTGGGCATTCACAATGTTTCCTTAAAATTCAATTCACAACTTTCGTAAATAACTATATTGAACCAACTCAAAATTCAGAACCAACTCAACAGTTAATATGTGCAAACAGGACAATACTTACGATAATGATTAATAGTGCAACTTTTTGGTTAATAGCTTATAGCTAAAGCTGTTGTTGGCTGTGGTTAAGTGTGGTTGCTAAATTCGGAAAGAATGAAAATTGAATTGATTGAAAAGTTAAAAGTTTCAAAAACCTAAAACCTATAATTACATTTACAAATTCATACTGTTTGAGTTTGGCGCGTAAATGCAAGGAACACAGCAGCACTGAATATTTGTCAGTACATGCATCTAAACCTTAGCCAATAATTATTCACTCACATGATTACAAGAAGATTTTTTGTGTACCTCCTACAGCAGCACAACAATTAGAAAAGTTCTATATTTGTATATATATAAAAATATGTTGTATTAAACGAGCTTCAGATTATATAGCAAAGCACAGAATAGAAAAAGACAAAAGAACCGACAGAGATTCCAGGATCCAGTTTAGGGGTCGTTCATAAATGATCTTATAAAAATAATAAATTTTTTTGGACCTAACACTTCCAGTTAGGGGTCCCAATGGTATGGTCTTTATTTCATGGTCTGGTTTAGTCTAACTTCCTCGAACCAGAGCAGTGGTCTGGTCCGGAACTAGAAATATTTGCAGTATTAAATTTTATTATATGTGAAGCATTAGTTAAATTCAATTTTTTGGTTGAATGACATAAGGTTTCTAACTTAAAAGAAAAAAAAATAATTATTGTTGTATAAGTAAAACTGTGAATGGGAAATAAATAATTTTTCTTTTAAAAATATTTATTTATTCATTACCAAATTGAATGAAACTCACTTAGCTCCCATCTTACCCCAATAAATATATATAAATAAATAGACGTGTGTTATAATGTTCTTGATGACACCCTGTGTTCAAGGGTTATTTAAAAAATATTTAAGCAGATGACATTATAATATAATAAGGGTCCTATAAAAATGTAGATTTTTCAATGACTGTGGATGATCCGTTGTCAGAACGCAGAAGGGAAAAGTTTTATTCCCGTCAAAAGTTTAACGTCTAAGGATGAGAAACAGAACAGGCCTCATGAGCACTTATGTACGTTCGGGTAATACCTTTTTGTCAGTCTTTAGTGAAATCCTGAAGCTTCCATTACACTGTTATGTGCAGAAGAGGTAGTGGCTACTGAGTACTAATAATTTTATAAGCGTATACATTAAATTCAGTTGGAGGATTTCAACCCCAAACCCCTAAAGAATTTCAAAGAGTAATTATGGCACAATTTAGGTCTCTAATTATGTTTGCCGGCCCCTACATATAAAGCTTCCCGTTTAAAGGAGACGGTCGGTCCTAAATGTGACTTTTTTTGGAGGACGTAATATGTAGCATTAGTCCTACAATTTGGTTGGTCCCTTCAATGAGTGAAGTAAAATCAAGTTTGAACCCCAACTGCATATTTTCAATTTCTACTTTCTACTCCTGCCATTTTAATATTATTCCTTAAGGGTTTCTGCCGGCACGATAATGTACAAGGAGTGCCCGACTCCACCAGTAAACTGATTGTTACAGTATATTTAATTTGTTTGTTCATGAAATATTTGCTTCGTTAGAATTGACCAAGTTTCCCACAAAACTATCCATACATTTACCTACTGTATTTCTTAAAATAGTGGACAGGCATGACATATACTGCGGTAAAAACTGTAATTGTGAACAAAGTAATAGTCTAGAAGGTCCTAGTTTGAATGGTAAAATAGATCTACAATTAAAAGAAAAATAAAATATTTGAAAAACCAGGTTCAAGCAACATGTTAAATGACAGCCTGAACAGCAAAATTAGACCATTTGAATTCAGCAGGAAAAACACTGCCGTTAAAATCACAAAAGCGTGCATACTTACCTTCATTTCTAGGTACACACGTTGTGCACTAGAATCTCGTTTTTCTAGATCTTGATTCTGCTCGATCGTCGCTAGAATAAGGACTTTTATATTTATGAAAATAATTATAATTAAAATGACACTAATAATTGTGACTGCTGCAATGTACTCCTTATTATTTTTTTACAGAAATTCCAAACCGACTCTGAACAAAATAAGAATAGGAAGTTTGCTTTGCAGTTGACAGCCAATCAAGGAAATCAGGATGTTTAATACTGGACTAAATATTTTTTTTGAAGATACCATTGCACACCATAGCAGGTTTTTTTTACAAACAATGAATTTATTAATAAAATTTATTATTTATTATTATTTCGTAAACAAAATTCAAGAAAACGTAATATAATAATTATTGCTTCCAGAAACATAGCAAAGCTAGGATCATGTTGTTGCCGTTGCTGAATTTGGAAACAAGATAAGGTTACTAATTAGAAATAAATTTTTTTAAAGCAATCGTTGTCCTCATTTAACGTCTACTACAGCTGCCTGTGGTTCATTTTTAATTGGCCCTTCTCGTCTAAGATAATTATAGCCTATGGACTTAAGAATAAATTAAGTTTAATGGCACATCGAAATCTTTGGTGTGCCATTCAGCACTTGCCTAAAATAGAAACAAGACTTGGTTTATCTTTTTATTTTGCTGAGCATAGTATGTTTTTTAACTGTGCACTAATATTTTTCTCTGCATATAATTGTGTAAGAAATTCTGACAAATACTTTTATTCTCAGCTGCTGTGACATAAAGATACAAAAATTTTTTTTGTATTGTAGTAGGTTGATCATAATGGTTACGAGGTTACGACAGTAAAGATTTCTTTAAATTGTCACGCAGATTTTTTATGTTTTTCTTATCTGCATTATTGTCCCCTTACGTCCTAATGTTCTTTACAGTACGCTAGTAAGAAATCACAACATCCTTGTCTGTACTGATCTGACTCAATTTATGTTTTTTGTTAACCTTGAATGTAGACTGTTTTAGATTCAAAAATCATAGGCTTTAGCGTATGCAGATGCATACAATCAAATTTTACTATGAAGATGTTAGCTTTTACCTTAATAAACATAAAGACAATTCATTGTACCAATACGGTCACTATAAACTAAAAAATTCAAAACTTGTAGATTCTTAATCACTAAGTTATATAACATAATTTGGTGAGAATCGTAGAATGGTTTTTTTAAGACGACCAAGAGTGCAACCGTATTTTGGAAAGGTAGTAGGCATTGTTGGGTACATAGCGTGATTTATAGTTCTACAAAAATATTGTACGAAACCAAATTCAGAAAGTCTGTGGAATTTTTGAAGTTACAAGCAAGTTCAAGTGTTTCAGCGCGTAACGTTTTTTGGTTGAACAAGTACGTTCATTTTGTGCGCATGTGCGCAAAACATTGTCACAAGTATTGCAGAGACTGTTAAAATTGTGTTTAAGTTACTGATGTACGTGTTGCACTTTACAAAAACAAACCTTGTGATTTTTCAAGTAATATTTTAGTCCCTATTGAGCGTTTGTGTTAAGATAAAGATTGTGGAAACAGTTAAAAAAACGTATGCTTTTACTGCAGAGTTAAATCCATGGACACAAAAACTTATTGCTTATTTTGTGACAAAAATCGAAAAAAAGGCATTTTGCAAGAAATTTTTGATTACTTGCAAGACCAAAAAGAACTTCATATGTATACGATACAAATTCAGGAGCGTGGAATAGGATCCTCAGAAAATAACCAGTTATCTTGAAACAACAAAAAATTTTTAAAGACAGCAATATCTAAGTTAAAATGATGTTTAATAATATGAAATATTTAGCTCCCCAAAATCATGACATTGTAAACGTAAACTTTGCGCACTCCTATAATCGTGAACAAATTAATTCAGGTGGTGACTTTAAATCTAAAACCGCATTATTTTATGTAATACTCCCACCATTCAAAACAAAATAGTGGATTTACATATAGCCTTAACTTTTTTATCTATCCTTTACATACGCTGTGCTTAATTTTGGTTTCGTAAAATATAATATTGTACGCCGCCATTTCCTAATTTAGATCAATTCATTCTATTCTATGTATATTTAATTTTTCTAAAGGTTGACCTTGCCCTGCAAATTGCAATCCCTGCACCTAAATAGTAAGTGTTATTTTTTTTAAATATCCTAAGCAAATTTTTTTGAATTTTGTATAAAAACCATTTTAAAATACAATTTTATAAGCACCAACTCTAAGCTCGGTCAAAATTTGAAAAAAAATCTAACAAGGAAAGGTCACGACATGGGCGCTGACTTTTAGGTTAAGTTTGTGCGCGTTAGACGTGTCTTTGGAAACTAGTAAACGTGTGCTATATCATTTTTGTCTCAGGTCCAAAATTCTCCCACAGTAGCCCGCCAAAGTTTAAAAAAATTGAATTTCTTGTTTTTTGCAACCCTGTAGCTCCTACAATTTCTATCCGATTTTCAAAAAAATTGGAGTGTTGTGATCTCTGATACATTGCCTAGAAAGTAACTTCTTGGTTTTTGAAAATTCCAAAATTTTAATTTTTTTCAAAAATTTATTGTAAAAACCATTTATTCAGAGGCCTTTTTATCAGCCTCATTTTTTGAAAAAAATTAAAATTTTAGAACTTTCAAAAACCAAGAAATTCCTTTCTAGGCAATACTGTTGTATTTTGTTCACAATTGTTTGTGATAAATTGTGATTTTCATACCACAAAACAATCACAATTTACATTGTTTACAATTTATTTTACCAGCCTAGATTGTGATTGTGAAAGATTGTGATTGTTAACTAAACGATGAAAAAACCTAATTTGTTGACAATGAGGTGGGGGTGGTGTGGGAAAAGTTTCCAGTTTTATTGGGATCGTCCACAAATGACGTCCCGCAAATTACTATTCTTTTATTGGGATCGTCCGTAAATGACGTCCCGCAAATTACTATTCTTTTATTGGGATCGTCCGTAATTGCCGTCCCGAAAATTATCATTCATTTATTAGGATCGTCCGCAAATGACGTCCCGAAAATTATCATTCTTTTATTTGGATCGTCCGCAAATGACGTCCCAAAAATTATCATTCTTTTATTGGGATCGTCCGTAAATGACGTCCCAAAAATTATCATTCTTTTATTAGGATCGTCCGTAAATGACGTCATATATGGGAAGAGCGTATAAATATGAAACTACATTGCATGTACATACCTATTTGAATCCGGGGGGCAAAAATGCGAATGTCAGGGGTAAAAATCTGAATGTCAGGAGCAAAAATCCCAATCCACATAGCAAAAATCCGAATCCACATAGCAATAATGCGAATTTACATAGTAAAAAAAGCTTACGAACGTTTTGCTTATTTTGCATAGATTGCCTATGTGGAGAGTAAAAATTCGAATCTGATGAGAATATATAGCTATGTCAGAGGCAAAAATGCGAATCTGCATAGTAGAGGAAGCTTACGAACGTTTTGCTTATTTTGCATGTAAATAAGAATACCTATGTCGAATCCGTATAGTATATAATGCTATAGAGTATCTATTACACTGCTATGATATAAAGCTTAAGAGCGTGTTGTTCGATTTAAAAATACACACTGCGTACATACAACAGAGATTGAAAAGCTAGGTTGTAGATTAGAATGTTCATAGATGTTTTCAGTAGCGTACGCATACTGAGATTATATAATATGTGTTAGCAAGATTTTCTTTAGTTTTTATTAATGTTTCAAGATGGAAAAATCTGTGCGCCGATCGTATTTAAATCAAAGACTGAGTGGGAGTTTCTCGGGAATAAATTCATTTTTTAAAAACCGAAAAACTTGGGAAAATAAAAAAGAGGCAATTAAAGAGATACGTAAAATTGAAGCGTATTCTTTACACAAAGGTGTAAGAAATAAGTTTCCAAGAAGAAGAGTGTTATTTAATTTTATTAACGAGATATGGAGCTCTGATTTAAAACAAATAACTAATATAGCTGAATGGAATAACTGTAATTACTACGTGCTAATAGTAGTAGACGCGTTTAGTAAAAAGGCATATGTGAGAATGCTTAAAGATAAAAGTTCCACATCAATGATTCCCGCATTTAAATCGGTTTTTCGAGAAGCAAAGGCAAAACCAGTCATGTTATTTACTGACCAAGGTAAGGAATACAAAAATAAAGTGTTTAGTGCGTTTTTAAAGGAAAATAATATAAAAAATTATCATATTTACTCAAAGGAAAAAAGTATGTTCATTAGATTCATTAGAACCTTATTTTCGAAACTACAGAGATATATGACTCATAAAGATACATACAAGATTGACAATGTGATTCAAGACTTTGTAAAAACGTATAACAACACATACCATTCAACAATAAAAACTCAACCAAATGATGTTACAAAACAGAATGAATTTGATACATGGCATACCATGTTCAAGGATTATTTAAAAGCAAAAGATAAGAAAAAACCACTTGCAGTTTTTAAAATTGGGACCAAAGTGAGGATATCAAAAACGAAGCTACTTTTTGAGAAGGGTACAGTAGTAGTTGTATATAAATATAACGCATTAAGTACTTTTCACTCAGTTTAATAAAGTGTATTGATTAGGATACGCGGAAAGCTTTTCTCGGGAATTGTTCGTGGTTCGCAAGATTCAAGATACCATACCGCTCACATATTTGCTATCTGATCTACATGGTGAGGGTAAGTAAATACTAATTAAATTTTATTTGACTATTCACTGAAAATGACGTATTAATTGATATTACAGAGCTCACTGGAGGATTTTACGCATCTGAATTAAATAAAGTAGAATGATGTTATCAAGACTGGAAAATATAGCACTGCCAAGCATGTGCTGCACATTAAACAGCAATAACAAAACAAATGCAGCAAATACAGCCACAAATTTCATTTCAGTGTTGCCAAATGAGCTACAGTTTTTTCACAATATGTACGATGTAGGCGTTGTTAATTTAAAATATACTGCAACAAAACCTAAATTGAACAGAAAAGTTCGAGAAGTTTCTGCTGACCAAGCTGGAGCCTTGTTTCCCAACTTAAAACCACCAGTTACAAAAATTGCAAAAGTAGTTAAAATTAAGGACAATATGAGTAGTTTTCTCACCAGTTTGAATAAGCAACTAAAAACACAGTCAATTCCTTTTGCACTTGCCGAATACAAAGTGAATGAAAATTTGGTTTTTATAACAGCTATAAATACAGTCATCAAAGATGTACCCTACGTAATAATTCCAGACGAGCTAGCAATTCTCTTAGGTTTTAATCGAAATCAGTTTTCGTATGGTACACATCCAGCTTTAAGTCAAACAGGACAAGATTTGTTAGACAATGTACCCAAAGGGACAGAATATACTATACGCATGGAAACATATGTTGATCATCAAAGTTAAATAACAATTACACAACCTTTTCAAAGTGTAATTCCGTTTCAAAAAGAATTAAGCCAAGGTGACGCAGACCCATCTAAATACTTTGAAAGACTCCAAGGAAAAATGAAGTTGTATTTTCCTAAATTTGAAATAACAATAGGAGACGACAAAAAAGTTGTGTTTAAAATTGACGACGACGCAAGTTCAAGTTTTAGTTTTTTTGTCTTTTCTACAAAGTTATTAGAATGTCTAGGATTTACAAATGATACATTTCCAATGGGTACATACAAATCTGAATTTGAATTCAATACACAAAAGTTCAGTGAAATCTTGGATCACGAAGAGTTAGACTTCCGCTTTGCAATTTTTGACAAATATTACGCTGCTATGAGTGAACCTCAGTCATTACACATTGATGACATATTAGACGATATAAACAGCACTATTGAGGCTTGCATATTTAATGACATGATCATTAAATTTGTAGTACAAAGCGGAGATTTATTTATTGAAAACCTTAGACAAGACATGACAGTCACACTACCTCCGGCAGTAAATGAGTTGCTAGGAATTCCAAAGAATCAAACATTTAACTTTGACACTCGAGTAAAAGTATCTAAACAAGTTCAAGAGGAAGAAAAAGAGAAGGAGATAGACGAAGAAGAAATTGGAGAAACACGATGATGACAGCACATGCCCATCTAAACGACTGTTAATTTTAAGTGACATAGTTGAAAATCAGAGTTACAACCACATGATACTTCCAATTTTGCAAGACACTGATTTAAATTTGACTAGCAATATAAGTGAATCAAATTTAACTTACCAGCCAGTTATATATCTTCCGTTGACCCGACAACACATCCGACAAATACACATCAACCTTGTGGACGAGTTTGGAAAAGAACTCAAATTTGGAGACAACAGTGAAACTCAAATAAAATTGCATTTTAAATCACGTTTTTAAAATGAGACAAATTAATTGTGACGATGAAAACTGTTTTTTGGACGACTCTACATACAGTCACAGTCAAACAGGAGGGGGTGATGTATTTAATGGAAGCTCTGGTGTAGAAGCTAGCGAGCCCTCATATTTGATTCCTTTGTCGACTGCTTCTCAGGGAACAACTGTTAGTATAAAACCAAGGAAACGTCAAAGTATACCCAAGGGTAAAAATCGAATGCAGATAGGAAAACAACGTAAACCAAAAAAACCATTGGGATTGTCAACCAAAAGCAAAACATTGGGAGGAAAAAAGAAGAGCAAAAATGTAAAAAAGAAGAGCAAAAATGTAAAAACGAATAGCAAAAATGTAAAAAAGAACCTTGTGGGGGGTGAAAAACAAAAGACAAGTGCTGCCAAAAAACGGAAATGTGTTAAAAAGAAGTAAAAGTGCTAGTGTCTAGCTATCTACGCACCCGTGTTTATATACTAGTAGTCTAATACTATTATACTCAGAGTAGAATTGGTGTTCAAAGAAGACATATCGACGGCACTGTACTGCTTTAATATGGATATTAATAACGTTTTTGAATCCAAACCTACAATTTATGACAAATCTCAGAAATCATTAAGATCTGAGCTCAATTTAGTAGATTTACCCCCCACAGATGTTTCTCAACAGTCTACAACAGACTATATACAGTGTTATTCTTTGCTCAGCACAAAGGAAGGCTTTAATCCTCTAGAGTTTCGATTTATATTTGATGGGTATGGTAGTTTATTTGAGAGTCTCCTCGGTCTTGGAGTCAGAATAGTAAAGCAAGACGGTACAGTTTGTGAAACTACTGACATTGTCAGCCCCTGCAATTTATTCTTTCACTCGTTGTTTTCAAATATCCAATTATATTTGAACGGTCAGCTAGTATTGGATACTTCCAACTTTTACCCATGGATTGCGTATATTCAAAGAACACTTAAAGCAAGCACTCTAGAAAAAAAAGGAGTTTTACGAGATGAATTCTACTATCCAAATATAAAACCAAACGTATACAAAACCGCGGAAGATGCTGGATTCAAAACTCGATATAAAAAAACCAAGGATTCCACACAATTCTTTTTGCTGGGATCTCTCCTAGGAAATTTTTTCAACCAAAATCGATATTTACCTATAAGAACAGAAGTAAAAATTGTATTGAGAAGAAATAATCCCTATATATATTTAGATTGTGCAACGAATACCTTGTCAGGTTTTAATGGAGCTCCTTATCGTGCAGAGATAACGGAAGCTATATTTTACGCAGCAAAGAAATCAGTTTCAAAAGAAGTGATTAACTTGCATAGACATCAATTGCAAGCTAATAACACATTTAAATATGTTACAAATGAGATACAAATGAAAGCAATCTCAGTAGCAAAAGGTCTATCGTCGGTTGCCTCAGATGGTATTGTTATAGGTAAATTACCAAAACTCATGGTTGTTGGGATGGTTGAAACTGAAGGTTTCAATGGAAACTTAACAAATTCAGCGTTCAACTTTCAAGACTTTAATCTTAGCGAACTGAATGTTACATGGAATGGAGAAAATGTAGAAAACAGAGTAATTCCTTACAATTTCAAAGGCGATGATGATACAGCTGGGAATAATTTCTTACTTGCTCTGCGATCGTTGAGGAGAACAGCTGCCAATGAAATTCTAGGAAACGGTGTCAACCAAGATACATACACTAATGGTAATTCACTATTTTAAAGGAAAAGCAATAGTAAAATTTATAAAATTGAATAACAAGGGTGTTTTTTTGTATAGGAAATGTGTTGACAGCTGTGGAACTTCTTCCGAATAGTGGTAGTGCTTTAACTGTGAACCGAGAAGGACAAGTGAAGCTGGGATTGAAATTTAAGAAACCCTTAGCAAAACCAATAACAGTACTGGTTTATCTACAGTACCAAGCTGTTTTTGAGTTGGATTGCAATAAGCAAATACACTTTGATCATTAAAAATGAACACAAGTTCGATTCGAGAAGCTCTGCGTAGATTATTAGCAGATATAGACATAGATATACCTATATATATAGTTGCAGCAAATACATTACATAGCGAAGTTAAGTATAAGTCATTTCCTACTTGTATTGTACAAAATACTTCTAATATAGAACAAGTAGGAGATCATTGGATTGTTTGGATAGTTACATCTAAATCTAAATGTGAATATTTTGATAGTTTTGGTTAACCTTATACATACTATAATGTTCAGAAACCCCCACAAAAAATTGTAAATGAGAACTGTAGACAATTACAGTCTTCTTATTCATATGTGTGTGGTCAATACTGTATTTTTTATATATATCATAGAATTATTAGTATTTCGTATAAAAATATACTCGGTTCGTTTTCATCTTTTGAAAATATGAACAATAGTAAAGTAAGACGATTTGTTCAGTCTATACCGGACTTTAATCCATACAAAATATATAATTTTAATTACAAATGTCTAACTAATAACTGTAAAAGTGAATGTGTAAAGAATAGATACTAATATATTTCAATTGATAACTGTAAAATGAATGTGTAAAGAATAGATACTAAAATAAAACCATATAAATTACCAGTTTTTATCATTTTAAAACTAGTCGTTGCTTGCACGTTATTCAGCACACACACACTATGGATTTCGTTCACTTTGAATTGCATCATCCCTTTACAATGTCTGTAATTGGGAGCACAGGAAGTAGCAAAACACATTTGATTCGTGAATTAATTCGTAGGAGGGATGAAATAATCACAGAAAAAATAAAGAAAGTCATATACGTTTACTGCGACTTTCAGCCTATATTCTACAAAATGATGGAAGAAAACGATAATATAGTGTTTACTAATAGAATTCAAGATATAGAAGAACAAGCTACAGATTCGACACTAGTTATTGTCGACGATTGTATGGATTTATTGACAAAAGGTCCAAATCTTAATTTAATCACTAGTTTTTTTATAAAGCACAGCCATCACCGAGGTGTAAGCATTGTGCTTATACTTCAAAATGCATTCAAAAAACAGCTTCGAGATGTAAACATCAACTCTCAATATCTAATTATGTTTGACAATCGGAGAGATAGGTCAACAATATGTAAAATAGGAGCTCAATCATGCCCAGGACAAGTAAAATTTCTACAAGATGCATATATAAAGTCTGTCACACTCAGACCTTTTGGTTATTTAGTCCTTGACATGCACCCGCGAAGTAGCAACCAGTACTGGCTTCGATCACATCTTTTTTCAGACGAAAATTGCAATGTTTACGCTCCAGCATGAGCACCCGACTAGAAGACGAATGTGAATTTTTATATAAAATTGCAATTCAAAGACCCATAAAATCTTTAATAGCTAACGCCACTAAAAATCAACTGCGTTCTATTGTTGAATGCATGCAGAATCTAGATATATTTTGCAACAATACAAAAATTAACGAGTCAGTTAAAACATTTATATCAAAACTAAATAAGAATAAACTAAAAGAGAGTTTGCTTAAAAACATACCATTAGTAAGATTGTCAATTGCTAGTGTTTTTTACTGTTTATTTAAACACACGTATGTATGATGGCCAAGATTTTAAAATGTATAGAACCAGAACTGTATTCTAAACTAATGGATATATACATATCGAATTGTAAGACTAGTGTTGACTCAGCATCTACTCCTTTTCAAACCAAAACTGTGAATGCATTAGTAGTGAAAGAACAAGATAAAATAAAAACCAACCCTACTATTCGAGAAAATACTACAGAAATAAAAACTAATCCTACTATTCAAGAAAATACTACTGAAATAAAAACTTATCCTACTATTCGTGAAAACACTACTTAAATAAAAACCAATCCCACTATTTTTGAAAATACTACTACTCAAAGAAATTCAGCTGCAATAAAAACCAATCCAGCTATTCAAGAAAACACTACTAGAATAAAAACCAATCCAACTTCACATGAAGAAATAGAGCATAGCGTAAAAAAACCCAAGATTGAAAACACTCTATGGTTTCAATTTGAAACCCTGTTGAGAAGCAAACCACGAAAGCAAGCAAGTAAAAAAAAACCCTATAAACAAAGCGGAAAGACTAGAAAATAACTATTGTTCTTGAAACATTTGATGCGTCAACATGGCAATACAGTGGGTGTTTTTGATATTACTCTGTGCTGCGAGTATTCGCAGTGACAGTAGTGCAGATGATACTATACTTGATCTTGAACATGCTGCGTTTGCCAAGCAGTACGATCAAATACGACAAAACTTGATGAAAGATTCTCCACTTCAACTAGATAGTCATCAACTGACAACCTCAATTGCAGACGCAGTTCAATTTCTGCTGTGGAACCTGTGGAAACAAAAATCAGCAGACAAGAATCAGCAGAGTTCAAACGATCTTTTCCTTGTATATTCTTCGTTTGGACTACTAGTCGTACTGTTTATACTAAAGCTTTACAAGCTTTTCAAGCAACGTTGGCGTGATTGGAAGATCAACTCTAATAATTTACCTGTTGAATAAATAAAAAAAAAACAATGGATGAAAACGGAGATTTGTTTGCTCCACCCCAACCGCAAGTGATTTTTGCAAATCCAAAATGTTCTTTTTTTAAATGTGTAATGCGCAGATGTCCTTTCAAATGTCAACGTCATCTGGGATATGATGCGCACATTGAACGTGTGCATTTTTGCGAACACTGTGCAAGATATACAGCTAACAAGAACGATCATAATTGTTTATTCCCTAGACAATTTGGGGGTCATGTCAACCACAACCATGACATAGATTTGTCGTTCTTTAAAGAGTATAATCGTTCCCACTTATCTACTATTGTACACTACATATATACTTTACCTAAAGATTTAAATTTATTTGATGTTGAATCTACTTTTGATTATGTTAATGATCCTGCAGTGAAATTACTAGAGCAAAATCTTGTTATCTACACATCTCTTCGTACACAAATTGGAATTGATATTCTAATGATAAAGCAAATGAGTGATGAAGACGGTGAAGAAACAGTGCACAAAGAAACTATCTACTTAAAAAGTGATAACTTTGATTTACTACATAAAGACGACATTCAAAACTTTCTTCTAAAGTGTGCTGATCAAATTGTGACAAAAAAGAACGTATTCACTAAAGACTCTAGCGGTTGGACCATAAGAAGAATTATTTCGTTTCAAATTGAAATTGGACAGCTTAAATTATTCTCCTCAGCAAGAGCGTCAAGTTATTTACCAATGCCATTTCACAAAAAAGGAATTATAAATCTTCACAATAAAAACAACAACAAATGTTTTCATTACTCCATTGCTGCTGGTATATATTTAGAAGAAGAACAAAAATCCTACTGCAATGAATCAACATCACAATCCGGATGGGTTCATTATTGTCAGAGATGATAAACTTGGGCAAAATATTTAAGAAACTTTAATTTCACAATGCTACAAAGCAACGGTGTAAATATATATCTCGACATACCTGTATTTGAAAAACGTAACAATATTCGTGTTAATGTATTTACTCATAAGGAAAGAGAGATTTTATTAGTAAGAAATAGTGAATTTAAAACAGATAAAACTGTCAATTTGTTTTTAATCCATTCAAAAATTGACGACGATGAAACCAAATACCATTTTGCTGTAATTACTAATTTGAATAAATTTTTGGGTCATATTAAACCAAATAAAGTGTTTGTGTGTCAAAAATGTTTCAGATACTTTAACCATAACAGAGATCAGTTAAGACATTGTTACTCGTGCATGAAAATTGAACAATTAACTGAATTTCCAGATAAACAATTTAGAGTGAAATTCAGATCCCCAGCTATGACACTTATGGTGCCCTTTATTCTGGTTTTCGATTTCGAGGCTTTTACAATAGCAGTTGAAGCTGAAAAAGGTGGAAATGTTACAACAGTAAAATCAGAGTACATACCTGCAAGTTATTCAATTGTCATAGTACAAAATAAATGCCACACTCTAAAGGTTATTCATGTAGAATATTACGATGGCGAACAAGTTGTTGAAAATTTCTTCAAGTCTGTCTTTTCATGGGCACATAAATTAATCATTGAAGTTCGCAATACAAACAATTTTAATGAACCAGACGAAGAAACTTTAAAAAAGCATAATGAAGCTACTGCGTGCGAGATGTGCAACCGCGAATTTACTAAAAAAATAGAAAAACGGTCTCATGATGATGATCTAAATTACTGGAAAAAGAAACCAAAGCCTGTAATTAAGACCTTTCATCACTGTCACATGGATGGTACCTACATTGCTGCGTTGTGTCAAGGATGTAATCTGCAAATAAAATATCAAAACGAGCTTGTATGTATATCACACAATGGATCCAAATTTGACCATCATCTTTTAATTCGAGGCTTTAAATCCAACTTGTTCTCAACAAATGATGTTGATGTCATAGCCAAAAGTTCTGAAGATTTTATTCAAATGACAATTAAAGCTAAAAACTTGGAATTAGCACAATTGAGAACAACGTTTGATTCAGACGATGTTAATGAAGATGAATACGATAGACGAGTAACTGTGAGATTTATCGACTCTGTACAATTTTTACCAGGAAGCTTAAGTAACTTAGCATGGGGATTGAAGGAAGAAAAATGCAAGGCATTAACTATTGTGAAACAATGTCTGCAACTTACAATACCTACGATCAACAACGCCACTGATGAAGATATAGAACTTTTACTTGCTAAACTTCCATTTCCATACACATACCTCACATCAAAATCTGTATTTGAAGATGGACACAAGATCCCAACCCGTGAATATTTTAACAATGATTTGACAAATACTAAAATAACAGATGCCGAGTGGGATCTTGTGAATAAAATAATAATCAAATTTAAAATTAAAGATTTCCGAGAGTACTGTAAGCTTTATACAGTTCTGGATTCTGCTCTTCTAGCAATGATATGGGAAAATTTTAGGAGTAATGGACATAGACTGTTTGGTCTAGATCCTACCTACCGTTGCACAACATCAGGATTTGCGTGGTCATGTTTTCTTTACAGCACCGGTGTTGAAATTGACGTCATTTGCGATCTGGAAATGCCTAATATGGTGCAAAATGCCGTGCGTGGTGGAATTTGTTATGCATCTAGAAAAATTACAAAAAGCAATTGTGAAAGAGACATGAAAAACTTTGACGCTAGTTTGCCACGTAAACATTTATTATATGCAGATTTGAATGCATTGTATGCTCACTCGATGCAAATGAAGTTCCCTATCGGGGATTTTAAATGGGTAGATAATTGCGAGCTAGAAAAAATTGATTGGAAAGATGTAAATCTTGGTAATAGGGAAGGAATAGGATACATCCCAACAGTCTCACTTGATTATCCTAAAGAAGTTCAAGATGCAACCGTGGCAATGCCACTATGTCCTACGCGCAACCAAATTAAAATTTCGGAATTATCTGAAGCTCAAACTGAAGGCGTGCACAAACTTGGAGCCCTAGGAAAAAGTTTCGTAACTCAACCCAAGCTAATGCTTACGTGTTATCCAAAGACCGACTACACTCTTCATCATCGATCTTTACAATATTATTTATCGATGGGTATGAAACTAGTTAAAATTTCAAGAGGTTTCAGCTTTCAAGAAAGTGATTTTATAAAACCTTATATAATCACAAATTTGGCAAAACGAAAAGAAGCAAAGACTGCATCGGAAAAAAACTTTAATAAACTATTGAACAATGGAGTCTATGGAAAATTTCTACAGAGTGACAAAAATCTAATAAAAATAAAATTTTGTTGTTCGAGAGCTAAAGCTTTAACTTTAATTTGTTCACCGCATTGTGTGGACTTTAAATCCCTCACAGACAATTTGAGTTTATTCGTATTTAAACCAATGGTGTTAGAATTGGATAAACCTATAGCATGCGGTGTCACATGCCTAGAAAACTCGAAGGTTATTTTGTATAAGGGGTTTTATGAACAATTATTAGTTGCCTTTGGCAAAACTAATGTAGATCACTGTTATACAGATACTGATAGTATGATTATATCGGTCTTGGACGTTGATAATACCTATTTTAGCAACTTAATAAAGTACAGAGACTTTTTTGATTTTTCTAAACTAAAGAAAAATCATGAGATATTTGTCAAATATCCAGAGATTACTGACTTGTATACTTTCAATGAGTCAGTATCGGGAAAATGGAAACTGGAGTCATTGGATATATCGTCTGTTTGTACTTTGAAAGCAAAACAATATTGCATAAAGTACTTTGACGGCACTTGCGAAAAGAAGTCCAAAGGTGTACCTGCACGAAGTCTACAAAATTGCAACGCAGACACGTATGCAGATGTCGTCAAAAATAAATCTCTAGTACGCTTAAATGTAGACTGTATCAGATCGAAAGATCATAGACTCTTTCGTATGAATATCAACAAGATAGGTTTTCACTCGTTGAATGTAGCCCGATGCTATCCACATAAGGATGACTATAATAAATCCTACCCCTATGGTTACTACAAACTGCAAGCAGGGAAACTTATAGACTCTCAACCATTGAGTCCACTCGAATACCGAGAGCAATAGTAAGTTTTGTGCTTACATTTGATAGCAAGAGGACAAGCAAATTTCTACTGACATTGAATATCAATAGAACAAGTAAAATTTTACTTGCACTGCATATCGAGAGGACAAGTGAATTTTTACTTTTACTGAATATCAAGAGGACAAGTAAACTCTTGCTGAGACAATAAATGCTAGCGTGCTTTACAAATCTGACAAGTGAGTATTTTTAAGAACATGAGTAGTGTCAACTCGAATGTGGTTATTATTTTTCACTATATATAGTAGAACTCAAACTATAATTTTGGTGTCAGTCTGTTTTCAAATTCTCAACTAAACTGAACAATATTATTTGAATCAGTCATCATCGTGAGCCAACAAAAGCTTTTTCATCCGTTGAGTATATTCTGTCTCATTTAATACTTTGTCTAACAAATCTAAACCTGTTTAAATTAAGGTTGGATGTATACCAAACAAAACCTGATTTCTACTTCTGATCTCTACAGTGTAAAGTTTATAATTCGTATTTACGGTAAAGTAGCTATCATAAACAGTCTACGCACAGATACTCCAACTGAAGAACCGCAAATTATATGGGAGAAAACTTGTGAAAAGGAAGAGTGTTTAAAGTTTCAGTTAGAGAGAATATACAATAAAATTGAATCTGTTTCTAACACTGAAGTGCGAGCATATTGTGTAAATCTTATGGCACGATATCCTTCAAATATACCAGGAGTGACCGATAGTATTTGCTAAAATAACGCTAGTGCCAAAGCGAATGTGGTAGTTGTTTTACTATATATAGTGCAAGTCAAACTCAAATTTAAGAGTCAGTCTGCTCTAGAATTCTAAATTGAACGGAACAAGATTATTTAAATCAGTCGTCATGAGTGAAGCAAAGCTAGTACAGTATGATGCTTGCAAATATCAGGATTGGGAAGCATCTGACAAGTTTGAAAAGACAAACTTGTGGAATTTCTACACAAGTTCAGATCATCCTTCTTATGTTTTAGGAGAGAAACTGCTGATACGAAGTTCATGGGATACTTTCAACAAGACTAATTTTTTCTATATTGGACGCAAGACAAGAGGAGTGAAATGCACTACTGTCAACTTCAGCAAATACGAAAGTAAGACAGTCGTTGCATTTCTGGAAAAGATACTCCCACAAATTGGTGAGTATTCAGCCCACGGACGTACGGATTTGATTCCGCACTTTGTTGAAAAACCAGTCGGACATGCTCATCAGAATCCGATGAGCCTGGACTATTATATGTATGCGGACGAGCATCTTGTTTCTACCCGTTTCCGTCTGGGGAAAAATAGCATTACGAACGAGTACGAGCTGTCATTCCATTGCAGCGTTTCAGCTGCAACGTCGACCAAGTTTGGAGGGTGGATAGGACCAGTGGTCAGTCTCAATGTTGATGAAATGATGGCCCTACGCGATGTTCTCAAGATTGAAAACACTGAAATTTGAATAATGTATATGCACTAGTTTGTCTTTACAAACATTTGGAAGTAATATGTGTGTAAAAGTGAAATCCTAATAATATTGGCGATAGCATGTGTCTACATAATATCTCAAATTTTAAAAAATTAAAAAAAAAACAAACGTTTGTCTTTTAGTATTAGTTATAAATGTGAAAGTTTGTGTCTGCGTACTATCTTCAATGTTTTGTATGTACAAAATAATAATTTTTATTACTGTAAATTAAATCCTTTATAATTCCAATTGTATTTACATAAATATTATATAATGCAAAAAACACTAATAAAAACCACTAAAATGTATATCGCTTGAATTCTTAAAAATGTTTTTCTTTACAAAATTAAAAACTTTAGTTTATCCTTGCATGTACATGCTATAATTAATTTGATTTTTTTTTGTAGTTTTAAATTTTTTACACTTGAACACCAGACAAGACATTTTAATTCGATAAATATTTTAAAATATTTGAATTTAAAGTTAGCTTGATTTTCAACATCTTTAAACAATATTAAACGTTATTTGAATACTATATTTTGAATATTTAAACGCAGTCATGAGCTTGAAAATAAATTTTATATTGAATATTTACATTGTATGATTATAAAATTGAAAATGAATTATATGTTGAATGATTATAAAGTGCTTGATCACTAGACAAGAAATTTTGATTTGACTATTAATCTCAAATATTAGTTAGCTTGCTCTCATAAAAAGAATATAATATCATCTTAAAACTTGAAAATAAATTAAATGTTATCTGAACACTATATGTGAAATATTTACATGTAGTCATAAACTTAAAAATGAATTATATGTTGCATATTTACATTGTATGATTATGAGTTTGAAAATGAAATGTATGTTAGATATTTACACGGTATGATTATGAACTTGAAACCTCATCGCTAAAATGATTTACCTAAGAATAACCAGCTATCTTCAAAAATAGGAAACAACGGAAACATTAACTAATCAAACCAAAACTCACTTAAGTCGTCCAAGTTGGGCATCATACTGAGTTCAGCTGCTTGTAGAATCAAATCAGTGTTGTAGCTAGACGCCGCTAGAAGGGGTTGGTATGCAGTAGAAGTTGACGGTTGTGGCTCTTGTTGACTAGATTTATTTACTGGAGGAGTTCGTGGATCAGCAAGATGTGGTAAGTTAACGGGAATATCGTATATGGCGCGAGCCAAAGGCGGAATATCTTCCTGGTTGTACATTATTTGATATTTCTTTACTGCTGCTGCTGCTGGCGGTGGTGTTGACTTTGACATTTCCGAGTTATCAAAAAACTCTGCATCTTCTTCTTCTTCGCCTCTGTGAAACGTAAGTTGTTCAAAATCGTCTGGTGAAGGTGGTGGCGGAGGTGGAGGAGGAAGCAACATCTTTCCTGCAGGCTTTCCGCAAGACGTCTTCTTCTTTGTGGATGATGTAGTTGAAGACAATGGATAAAGCTCTGTCATTAACTTTGTATTGATGTTGTCTTCAGACGTTTTGAGCTCAGTGGAGACTGAAGCTGCTTCATTGCTCATAAGATCACCGACAAAATGATTTGCGTTGGACTTGTGCGCTTTCATCTTATCGCTCAGCTTCTTGATGTTTTCTGAGATACTGTTCAAAACAGCTTGACATGACAGACGGTCTTTTCTCATTTCCGCCAAATCGGCTTCTGCAAATATATATCAAATCATCTAGTAAGTAACTATTTAATGTATTCAACTTTTCAACTATTGTTTGCGTATAAAATTAAAGCAAACAATTCTACACAGATGTATATAATTGACTGTTATTTGTAATTGGTTAATTGGCTAAAATTAATAATTGATTGACTAATAATGTTAGTTTATTACATAATTTCTTGATTTTTGAATTTTAGTTCCTAAATATTTTGAATAAATGCTTTCAATTGACTAATTAATTATATCAGCACAACGTGTCATTAATAATTATTCAAATGACTTCTGTTAACTACCAAGTAATTAGTATTCTATTAATTAAATATTATAACTCTTATGATTAAATATAAGAAATAAATGGATTACCCAACGATTTGACTTCCAAGTCCCAGCTTCTGTTCGACATGTAGGGAATCGGTGTTAGATCACTTAATTTTGTAAAAGTAAACTTGCTACACTCCCTAAATCTGGGGCAGAACACTTTTAATGGATTTATTTTTATAGGTAATTTTCGGGTTATATCTTTTATTTTTTCTATGTATAGTTTAATATAATCTTTATGCTTATTTTGGCTATATTTCAGCATACAGCTGTAATGGAACAAATGTTCACAAGGACAGGGAATTTTAACGAAAAAATGTGAATTATAAATTAAACTTCGTTTTTTAGGCTCGCATTTTAATTCATCGATAATTGAAAATGAAGTTATATTTTTACTTAGTTCAAACACTGTAGTTTTTGTGGTATTGATAATAAAACTTTTACGAGGAATACATTTTAAGTCTTTAGCGCACAATGTGCAAATGTTTATTGTTGTCATAGTTTAGATAAAATACACAAGTCAGAGTTTAAAAGTAACTTCCTGTTATTTTTATATTTATGAAAATTCAAAGCACAGAAAAAATACAGAGATTATAAAATATCAAAAATACACAAGGTAGATTTTAAAGTCACTTTCGGTAATTTTTATATTTATAAAACTTTTAAGATTTGTAGCACAGAAAAATACAAAGACAGTAGTCCTATGTTGAAATAGAAAACATATACAAGGTAGATTTTATGAAATTTTGAAAGTCACTTCTGGTTATTTTTATACTTAAAAGACTTTTAAGAATCGTAGCACGGAAACAGAAGTAAGTGATGAGAGAGTGAAAGTAGGAGATGACCATGATGATGAAAAATTTGAAAACAAATGAGCTTGTCTGTCTGATCGAGAGATCGGCCAAGCTTAGATTGTGTGTGACGCCGCATTTGTATAAAATTATCATATGTGTAGTAACCAATGCAGTGCGAGTTATTAGGGTGACAAAATATTGAATATCCAATAGAAATCCACTAAATTTATTCAATACATTATACAAGCTATCCTCATACAATGTATTCATATGATAGGGTGAAGCAAAACCCTTCAGTCGGCTTTCCTTGATCGATCGTGGGAAAGCATTAGGGTGAGATTAATTATTCTATACATAAAAATCAGCATCTGCATTGGTGAGCTATATGCGTTGAGTGCATCTGTGTGACTTTGGTTTTACAATAGTAACAATGAATAAGATTTTCATCACCTTTTATGCTAACAATAGCTGCTCAAGTAGGGTCACCCTAGCCAATTGCTATAAAAATTGACAAGTTTTTAATATTTATGAGCAACGGTCACCGCAAAACTCAGATTTTCTTTCTTTCACATTTTCCTTTCATTGTACTCACACGCACCCTTGCTATTGTTAACAATGTATGGTTACAATAGCAGTCATGTACATACTATAGTGTGGAGTTCGGCTGTACACTATACACACTATTGTTATGTTATGTACATGTATATACATATTATAATTTATGCAGGCGACCCAACCTTTTTCATTCAGACTCTCACCCTACACATGGCCGTTTTTTTCATGTACATACTATAATTTATTCAAACCCAACCTTTTTCATTCGCACGCTCACCCTTCACACGACCCTTTTTATATACATAGTGCTGAGGGTTTCTTTTGTTGCGCACCCTCATTGACGCTATTGTTATTGTACAGCATCCCCAACCACAGCACGTCACCTCATCATCAAATCAATAATCAATCCGATAATATTTTCAGATATCAAAAATAATAATTCGATATTTTTCCCCATGCAATTTGATCGACAGACTCTTAAGCTTTATACCATAGCAATGTAATAGATACACTCTTAAGCTTTATATTATAGCATTATATACTATACGGATTCGACATAGGTATTCTTATTTACATGCAAAATAAGCAAAACGTTCGTAAGCTTCCTGTACTATGCAGATTCGCATTTTTGCCTCTGACATAGCTATATATTCTCATCAGATTCGAATTTTTACTCTCCACATAGGCAATCTATGCAAAATAAGCAAAACGTTCGTAAGCTTTTTTTACTATGCAAATTCGCATTATTGCTATGTGGATTCGGATTTTTGCTATGTGGATTGGGATTTTTGCTCCTGACATTCAGATTTTTACCCCTGACATTCGCATTTTTGCCCTCCGGATTCAAATAGGTATGTACATGCAATGTAGTTTCATATTTATACGCTCTTCCCATATATGACGTCTCGAAAATTATCAATCTTTTATTGGGCTCGTCCGTAAATGACGTCCCGAAAATTATCATTCTTTTATTGGGATCGTCCGTAAATGACGTCCCGAAAATTATCATTCTTTTGTTGGGATGGTCCTTAAATTACCTCACTTGAATTATCACATATTTAGGAACCACTTACCTCCGTGACATCGTTTGCACGTTTTGAAAACGCTATTTTTTACATAAAGTTACCCGCCTGTGTAGACGCACTGGCCCTCCCGTTTACATATTTTATTCATGATCTCAACTGTTCAGATCACAAAAGTTAGTTTTTCGTTTTTATTTTGTGTTCTTTTAAACTGAGTCGTAATCTCTACTCTCCGTATATTTAACTACGAACTATTATTAGTGAGACTAAGAAACTAACTGACTAGACTACAAAGTGCACCATGAAAATAGTATCGTCAGTGAAGAGGTGTTTGCCAATGTCCATTCGTTTCTTACACGCGCTTTTTCCCAAGTCCATCAAAATGCATAAATGCATTAAATTATTGGTACATGCTTACAATGTTATAACAAGAGTGGAAAATGTATTACCTGCACCAGTAAAGTGCAAAATGGAATATCTACACCTTTGAAGTGCAGAATTTGATATCTAACGCATTTAATTGTAAACCAAATAACGAACTAAAATCAGGAAGTTATAGTAATACTTTCATATTTTTATCATTTACTGATACAACATTTTGGTGTTCAAAAAAGTATATAAACCTGATTCTAAGTTTTACTGTCCAGTAAATACACAATATGATGAGTGCATTTTATCACATTGTACACTTATATGATCATATTTTTGGTGCAATATATATTGAATTTCACGAAAAATAGGATCCAGATATGATAATGTCAACAATAGCTGGTTTGCTGAAAATAAAAACGAAAATGGCACTAAATGAAAACAAAATGAGCTAAAATTTGATTCCGTCAAATGTAGAAACTGTAGTGTTGTAGGTACTGCATTTTTAACTTTGCTGGAGCAAATATCACACATAAAAATCTATTAATAACACTGTACACATACCAATAACTAAATTCACTTGTGCATTCTGCACTGGAGTTAAAAAAATTTGTTTTTACTGACAAATTTTATTTAGTTGCACACTTACTTTGAGTATACATACGTATTTTTAATTTGTGTGCAACAAAATAATACGAAGTGAAGCGTATAAAGAAAATGATAATAATAATTTATTCATTTTCAGCAGCAAATAAATCATAAAAAGCAATATAGAAAATTATCATTTACAAAATGTGCAAAGGAGTATGTGGGTCCTGAAATAGTGATAATTTAGGGGACGGCTTTAACAGACGACCCCAACAAAAGAATGATAATTTGCGAGCCGTCATTAATGGACGGTTTTAATTAGGGATTGATAATTTGTGGGACGTCATTTATGAACGATCCCTATGAGGAAATGGTAATTTGCGGGACGTCATTTACGGACGATCCCAAAAAAAGAATGATAATTTTCGGGACGTCATTCACGGACGATCCCAATAAAAGAATGATAATTTTCGGGACGTCATTTACGGACGATCCCAATAAAAGATTGATAATTTTCGAGACGTCATTTACGGACGATCCCAATAAAAGAATGATAATTTTTGGGACGTCATTTACGGACGATCCCAATAAAAGAATGATAATTTTCGGGACGTCATTTACGGACGATCCCAATAAATGAATGATAATTTTCGAGACGGCATCTACGGACGATCCCAATAAAAGATTGATAATTTTCGGGACGTCATTTACGGACGATCCCAAAATCATTTAGTGCTCGTTTGTTGTTGCTTCGTTGTGATGATCTTGTGATTGTGCACAATTTCATTTTAGTAGTTTGTGATTGTGATTGTAATATCACAATCACAAGCGAAAAAACAATCGCGATTTGTGAACAAAATACAACAGTACTAGGCAATGTATCAGAGATCACAAAACTTCAATTTTTTTGAAAATCGGATAGAAATTGTAGGAGCTACAGGGTTGCAAAAAACAAGAAATTCAATTTTTTTAAACTTTGGCGGGCTACTGTGGGGGAATTTTAGACCTGAGACAAAAATGATTTAGCACACGTTTACTAGTTTCCAAAAACACGTCTAACGCGCACAAACGTAACTTAAAAGTCGGCGCCCATGTCGTGACCTTTCCTTGTAAGTTTAAAATTTTGTTTTTGAATTTAAAATATTCTAAAATGGATTTGTATACAAAATTTTCAAGAAATGTACTTAAGATGCTTTTAAAACAAATAATCAATAAGAACAAAAAACCATTTTAAGGCGTTTTATGATTTAAAAAAAAAATTTTAATCGGCGAAAACTTATTACGCGCACCTTGTTGTTAAGTCGTTCTTAGTTTTCTTGGACTCTGTTTTTGAAACAAAATATCATATGGAAAACCTTGCTAATGGTTTGGCGAGTTATGCTTGTAAGTTAGGGTTATGAATTAATTCTCCAGCTTAAGTGCGCTATGTTTATCAAGTATGTGTATTAATTGTAAGGTATGTACTTGATTAAACTTAAATTTGACTTTAGAATCAAAATGTGTGTAAATAAAGAGATCTGGTGCAAAAGACCAGCTATACACAGTACATTTAGTACAACCTTGTGCTAATTACGTGTTGCTTATTGTGTTATTCACCCCTCTACGGTTGTTGTCCTCACAAACGACCACTAAATATTGTGCATACCCCACTCAAATTTTCTAGGATATTTCAGGAAGGTAACACTAAGTCTCAGCTAGTTAAATTAAAACATAACAATACAAATAAAAATCTTGGGAAGTCTTGAAAATTGCAAAACTCTTGGTCTTAATTTTACAAGCCGTAATTATTAATTATACAATATCCCTTCAAAATTGAATACATTGCCATGTGTGTGTTATTTGATGTCAATTCTTTTCTGGGTAATTACGTTATTAATTAATCTTGTAGAAAAATGAAGTTTTAATCTCTAGCCTATTTAGAAAAGCTCATGGTAATTGTGAAGTACCGTATTTCTTAAACCTAATCGAACAATTATTGTCAGTGTGAATGTATAAACACACTTGAATAAAGAATTTGTTTATATGTATATGCTGGGTATTGGTATTTGCTATATTTTCATATTAATATTGCTACATTTACCCATTTATCTGAATTAGAATAATTTCAAAATGTAATGTTGATTTTTTTTTAAATTATTATTATGAATTTCGTGAGCGATGCTTATCTCAATAGCTTGAACATTTAAAAGAAATATAAAAGAAGTAGTTAATTTGCATAATTTTACAGTTTACAGGTTTCTGTTATATGTGTTGCTAAGGAGCTGTTTATGACGCTTAGGAAAAAGCTAAAGTGTGTACTTCTAAATGTAGGTACTGTTGTACTGCATTTAAATGAAAAAAATCCCTAAATAACTATGAGTGTCATACGAGGATTACTCGGGCTAGATTTTCCACTCTCCTAATCCAAACGTCATTGATGTACGCCAATTACTACTATTTTTAATGCAAATGTCATATAAAACTACAACAGATGGATGCTAGGCAATGCTTCATTTCTTGTTGATTTTTAGTTTTGCCTTATTACATTGTGGCATTTCTAGAATAAACTAGATTAAGATAATTTTTTAAATGGGAATTTAAATTTTGAAACGCGAATTTATTGAATTTTTTTTTGTAAGTAATTATTTTTTATTTATTTATAAACATGATTATACATAACCAACAATGTAATCGTATTAAGTATTTCGTACGATCAGTCGAAAAGCTCAAGCAAAGTACTTAAACGCCGTAGTGTGCACACATGTATATACATTTAGTTTATCATCATTCGAAATTGTTTGTGAACAAATTACACTAGTAGTAATATATGATTGTACGGTTTCAGTTCTTTTGTTTGCTGTTATACAGTAACATTGTAATTTTTTAACTAATTTTGTCTTCGTTTTCCGCAATTGCTTTCGCTATATACGTGTACTAGTGTTTAGTTTTTTTTAATTTTCTGAATAGTCCTATAAGTCGAAAAGTCCAAAAAATACTAGATTACTAGTAACCTAACTTGTTTATATATTAATTTTGCATGAATTTCTAGTACACAAAAACTAATAAATCAAACACTTTTGGAACACTTTAAATGTTCTTTTCAAGTAATTATTCTCCAAACAAATAATCGAGCAAGTAAATACATAGTAATACATCGATATACAGTTTTACATTTGCGTTTCATTGTCAACATTTTTAAATGTAAGGCACATTTATGGCAAAGATATAAATACCTAGTTAAAATTATTCGAATTTTTTGAAATTCTTTAAATTTTAATAACAAAATAATATTATATTTATTCATAATTAAGTTACGACATTCATTAATCAGTAAAATTCACAAATGTTAACACTACAATAAAATGCAATCTTTGTGCAGACCATATACAGTTTTCTTTCGCGAGAAATTCAATTATTTCTATTGTCCAGAGTTCAGTCTGCAAGCATTGCTTCTGACATACGTACAATTAAATTAAATGCAGTCACACATTTCAAATAATTGTGTAAAAAAAATTAAAACTATTTTAGCGTGTGTATAAAACATTTTTGATTGTTCTATCAACAAATAAATTTAAAAGGATACAAATAAAGTGTTTATTATTAAAAACGTAATTATTACTAGCTTATTTTATTGGGCTGCAGATGTGTAGATTTGTTAAAATATGTCGGGACAGGACGGAGCTAGTCTTCCAAAGACCGAAAATACCGTTCTAAAACATAGGAGACAGGGCGGGAACCAGAATTTCTGTCCCGTTCCGCCCCAAACGAACTCCTACTTTCGTCAGAGTCAGAGTCCCGGTCACGGATAACTATGTGATTATGAACAGAAGCATTGGGAAACATTTGCTGAAACCTTTGAACAACTTTATCCTCATACTCCTGGCCTTTTAGATAAACATCTTTTACGCTTGTAATTTGAGCAGGAACAATTTGTCCAAAAAGGCTGTCGGTGTTTGGGCCTAATATAACAATTTCAATGGTCAAGGACCTTAAGTTGGGAAATGTGTCAGCAAGGTTGATCCACCGTTGAAACAAATGTACTCGTGAACTTTTTCGTTGCCTTCCATTCAATGAGAGATGTTTCATTGCCGGCATCCTTGGAAGTGTAAAGTCGAGGTCACACTCCAGTGTTAAATTTTGACATGTTGCTGAGGAGCCTACTAAAATTTTACTCATCACGTCCACTGCTCTCGGGTATAGATCTTTATTTTTTGAACACAATCTGAACTGAATTCTTGAGAGTGTCAAGTTGTTCTCATGAAGGTTTGCAACACACTCAAGTGGCTTAATATCCTCTTCATCGATGTCAGCTTCAAGCGTTTTCAGAAGGTAAAGACGATGTACAGGTTTCACAAGAAAATGCAGATTTTCTGTTGGCAGCCAGACTTCAACTAAATTTGGTGACAATTCCAAAATATACTGAACAAACTCCTGGGGAAAGCATCTACTACATGTGAATACCTTAAGTTTTTGTAATGTTGGTTGCTGAGGACAACCAAAAGTCTCATCAAGACAAGAGCTTCCAGTGTGCCTGGTTAGACGTTTATTAGGGGGCGTGTAATCCGTTCCCATAGCCACATCGTCGGTATTTTTCAGTAACAATTGTTGAAGGTTCGGCGCGAGAGTGAAAAGTAGTTGTTTCAGATCAATGAGACGTACCCACCCATCAAATTCTATTTTTGTAATGAATGGTCCATGATTCTGCAAGAAAATCTGTGTTATAGGATTTATATGAACATCTTTTCTTTTGAATAAAAAAGAGGTACACGGAAATTCAGCAGATTGGGCTATGCAAGTGCTCAATGGTTCCAAAGAAATTTCTTTGCCAGTGGTTAAACGATATGATAATCGGTGACGGGTCCACCCGGGTTTTCTAACTCCCCCTGTGGTAGGAAACGTTGAGCTCTGCTGCAGTCGAATAGTTACAATCTTCTGTAAGGCTTTAGCTCCAAAGTAGGCCCATCGGACACAAACGAGGCGACTTGCGAATAAAGCTTTTTCGTCTAATTTAGACAATATTTGTTCAAGTATCTAATCAAATAAAAAATGTAATAAATTCTAATTAGTACCTAATTATTAGAAACCAGAAACAAAAATGTTCGCTCTAACGACAAGTAGTAAGGTAATCTTACAAAATTGTTAATAATTAAAATTAATGTTTTACAGTACAAAGTAGTTTTAACTTGAATTGGATTTACATGAGCGATTGAAAAAACATTTTCTTCAAGAAAACCAGAAGAGTTTCCTTTTGCCTCTACAACATTTTGTTTGCTAGGTCCAGGTGCAGTTTCATTAGGCATGTGGCCGTTCTGAGAGCGGATTGCAATACCATTTTTCATAAACCAATTTGCAAATGCCCTTGTTGAACCATCTTGGGATTCGGTTTGTGCGTTAGCGTTAATTGACGGGGGATTTTTCATAATCCTTGAAGAAGAAGAAGATGAACAGGGCTTCACCGAAGAATCAGAATCTAAAGTAGCTGAACGAATTCCTCGATCATGTATTTCCTTTTTAAAAAATTCCAACTTAGTTTTAATGACAATTATTACATATGACGAATTAAAAAACAAATTTAGAAAAATTATATTTATCATATGACAAAAATATTACATATAGTGACAGTAAGTACATCCATTAAATAATTTCGTTAAATTAGTAAATGTTATGGCATACAACGACAATACCTGATTGATACTAACCATGGTTATTTAACTGACAACTGAATTCGACTGTCGATTTAAAATAAATAAACGAATTGTCACTTACAGCCATAGTCACCAAGCAGGCCTTAGTTCTCCAGTCTAGAAGGACAGGTGGATTGTTAGTCAAATCTGGCATATTACCTTCGCCTTCGTTTATTTGCCCATCCTCTGCTTTCCTTTTCCTGTCGCGACTTCCACTCATTTTATTATGTTGTAGCTGCTTGATCCTAAATTCAAAAACAAATAAAATTAAATTGATTGAAAAGTCAAAAGTTTTGAACCTAAAAATCTCAAATCCCAAAATTGATTTTGTTTCAACTGTTTAAGCTTGGCGCGTAAATGCAAGGAACACACCAGCACTGGAGAACTGAATATTTTTCAGTGCATACATCTTAACCAAACCGTAATGTTCAATTATGCGAAAGTGAAAGTACACAACTTTGGTTGGTATTTATTAAGTAAAAATACTACTGCTGGAAAATGAGGATTACAAACAAGCAAAACATAGATAAAGCCAGAAACAATTTTTGACCCCGACCGTCGGAAGGGTGCTTTAATTTAAAAAATGTTTCCTTATTAGTAGTCAAGTTTGTGCTTATAAAATAGATACCTACAATTATACAATGTAAGAATGCGATAAATAGCACAATTTTAAAACTCTTTAAATGTTTTTTCATGTATCCTGCAAATAAATAAATTGTTCTGATTTCTTCTTTTATAGTTAAATGTTACTTGAAAAATGTATTTATTTAAATCAATTATAAACATAGCACGAAACACATTGCATAACATAAAGCATTACATAAAACAAAACTTGCTTAATTTATTTGTTTGTACATATAGTGCAGTGCATCACTATTGCACAGGCAAATATCAGCCGTCTGTATGATTCCCACGCAATTAAAAATTACAATAAGATATAAGGTATTTACACTTTCATGTACAGGGTGGGCCATTTATTCTAACAAAAATTAGAATCCGGCGCAATTTAAAAAAAATAAAAAACAACCATTGGAATTGGCCAAAATATCTAGAAACTGTGACGTTTGTAAGTTAGGCCATTTTGTAACTTATTCTCAACCGATTTCAATAAAAAAGGTGTAAAAAAATCTTTTAAAAACTGTCTTCATTTTTGTGTATTGGTTACTCAAATTGAAAGATACACTTAAAATTTATAGCATGTTATGATGTTAGAATCCTCTGTAATAAATGGCCAGCCCAGCACAATGTCGTTACATCCGCAGTTTCAACGAAGGTCTTCGGTGTTGCTGTTGATGCTGTAAAAACTGATTAATTTGCAAAGAATTATTTTGAATTATTTGTAAAAAACATAAATCTTATTGTCACTTAAAATTCGAGCAAGCACGTCGATGTACATTTACCCATTTGCAATTTATTTTCATCATTCTTAAATTTAATGAGCATTTATGGCAAAAATATAAATACCTAGTTAAATTCATTAAAAATTTTTAAAACACTTTAAACTTCAATAAAAATGTAATAATTTAAATGTAGGTACATACATAACTAGGCTACGACATACATTAATCAGGGATATTCACCAATTTCAAAATTACAATAGAATCAATTACTTGTTCAGACCCCACAGTTAGTTATCTTTCGCAAGAAATTAAATCTTATAATCTAATATCTATAATATCTCTAATACAATGAGATATTAAGGGTCCCCGGAAAGCCATAAATACTCTGAGCGCGAAACACTGGGAGTTTTTTTGCACTCCCTAGACGTGATCATCCCCAATGCCGAAACTTTGGTCCTGAAATACTGAAGACGGGACAAGAAAATGAATTCCGATCCCGTTCCGTTCCGGACGATACGGACGAACCACTGCTATCGTCATAGTAACATTGACGGGCAACTATATGCAAGTAGGAACAGAAGCATTTAGGAACATTTGCTTAAACCTTTGAACCACAATTTTCTGGGTAGATTGGCTATTTAGGGAAACATTTTTCAAGCTTGTAATTTGACCCGGGACTTTTTTTCCAAAAAGTTTGTCGATTTCAAGCAAAGATATGAATGGGCTTATTTTAATTGTCAAAGATATTAGGTTGGGAAATGTGTCTGCCAGATTAATCCATCGTTGGAATAAATTCGCTGGTGAATGATCTCGGTGCAATTCAGCAAAAGTAACATGTTTTACTGCCGGCATCCGTGGAATTGAAAAGTCAAGTGTATACTCCAATACAAGATTTTTACACGTTTCTGAGGAGCCGTTCAAAATATTGCTCATGACGTCCACTGCATGTGTTTAGAGAAGATATAAGGTAATTCGTTACAATATATATTTTAAGTATATAAATTATTTGCACTATTCTTTTTATTATATTCAAAGCATTTAATTTTTAATTGTTTGGTTAAATGACATATACAAAAATTAAAATAAATCAAAATACTAGTAGATAAAATGGTAAATTATTGAAACATAATTATGTATTAATTTATTTTAAGAAATGACTGAAAGTCACTTAGCTTCTATCTCACCTTACATTGAAATTTGAAATTAAATAAGCAGTTTTATTTTGGTCACTTGTACTTTATCAAACAACTGCGTAATTTCAATATATTTAGTACATATTTATTTGTTTTTGCATGACATTAACATTTATTATCTACATAGTTTCCAAGAGCACAACATACATATAAAACTTCCTCACATTACGGAAAATTATAATGTTTTAGTACCTATTAATTTTTTTTAAATAGCAAATATTAAATTTACAAACATTTGAAATTATGTACCATTGCAGAATCCCATCCACAGTTATATACAAGCAATAATTCCTATTTCAATTCAGGATTATATGAAAATCAAATAAATAGTAATGCACAGCATATACACCTATAATCGTAAAACGTCATTAAACTGTATTGTTGCATATAATTATTTAGTCTAAACTAATTTTATATTTTGGGGTGTTTATACAGATATAATCAAACTAGCAGTGATAGTGCGCTTAAGTTTATTAAATAAATTACTACCCAATTAACATGAATATTCCAATATACGCTGTATATATTTAAGTTTTATTTTCCTATGTAATAAAGTCATAGCATAATTACCTAGAAAAGACTAAACAAAGAATTTAATACATCAGAACGCATCTCCTTCTGAAGCAGAAAACAATAATCTTGTACGGTACGAGGTCCTAGGGATTGTCCACAAACGACTTCATCTGTATAGTCAATGGGCTTTCTTATTGCTACTAATGACACCACCCTATGTTGAACTGCCGTTTAAAATAGTAAAGCTAATGACAAATAAAGGGTCTTAAAAATGTGGATTTTTCAATGCATTTATTTGTGGATGATCCCTTGTTAGAAGGCAGAAGGTACAAGTTATTCCCGTCCAAAGTTTAAGGTCCTATAAGAAAAAACATAATAGGTCTGAGTCATTATGTACGTACAGGTGATACCTATTCAGTCCTTCGTGAATAAATGAAGGTGCTATTGTAACGTGAGGTGGAGGCTGTGAGGGCACTGATAATTTTATGTAATAAGTACACTTCAAATACAGTTCGAGGGTTTTAACCCCCAACCCTTGGAGAGGAAAATAGACTTTTTCCTACAAATCCATCAACCACTCTGAAAAATGCAACCACTATGAAAATATAGAAACTGAAAGCACAAAAATACTTACACAGAGTCTGTTTCATTATCCACCCGCCACACGGTAGAAGCCCTGAATAATTTTCTACCTGATAATATGGGGGGAAGAGTACGCCACAAATTAAGTTTCCAACTTTCTTAGTCAGTCCCTAAAAGCTTCCTGCCTACAGCAATGGCATATACATGTCGTACACGATGGGGTGGGTCAGTCGTAAATCTGATTTATTGGAAGGATATAATATATGGAATATACCTTTAATTGGGTAAAGTTTCCTTTAGTGAGTAAAGTAAAATTAATTTTGAGCGCCAACTGAAGATTTCCCATTTCTTCTTTCTACCCCTGCCGTGCTGAGAGTGATATAAGGCTCCTGCCCTACAAGACACTGTAAGAGGATTGCCCGCTACTTGACTAGTAAACTGGCGCTGCTTTAATTTGATTTAGGAATACGAGTAAGTTCACAGTTTTGGAAATTTTACAATATTAGTTTTTGAACTAATTAATTATTTGTCATTCATTTATGTATTAATTACTTATACGGAAATATTGAAATTGCTTTTAAAATTGTAATAAAGTTTATTCTTTTATTTTCCTGCCGAACATAATATGTCCGTTAGTGCGTCCTGCGCTTTGCGTCTAACCTTTAAATAGAGAATTATTTAGAAAACAGACACACATTTAAATTTAATAAACAACACTGATGCCAGGAGAACGGCTTAAAAAATTAAAAATTCTGCTTTTCTTGCATTTAGCGCATTGCATTTTAATACTTATTCATAAAACTCAAACATTTGCAATTTTGTTTTACAGAACTCAAACCTGAACATGAAGGTGCTGCTGAGCTACATGGGATAAGTCACCTTAAATAAATAGCAGGTGTAGATCGAGCTTTTCACACTCGAATCTAAATCAGATCGCAACTGACAAATGAGCTAATTATATTCTAATCACCAGCGTCTAATTCCTTATTACAAACATCCTCAGAAGGCAGACGATTATGTGGACAACTAGTAGTAGGTCTGTGGGACTGCATACATTGAATAAAGATGTAAGTTTTTTCATATATATTTTTAAGTTATTAAATCAGATATTTTAAGCACCCACAACAATACGATTTTCAATACTAATAGCCGTGAAAGAGTAAGCAGTGGCAATTTCAATGCATAATTGTAAATTTTAATAAAAAATGTTTAATGTGAAAATGCGTCCAGGCGATTTTCAGTTTTTGAAAAGTGCATTTTTTTAAGTTTCCCGCTAAATATTAAAACTGAAGTTTCCACACGCTAGGCAATGCAAGTACACTTGAATGGTATAACGTTGAAACTGGAATGAATAGGCAAATCTTTTTAACTTTTAGTTACAGCTCAGAGCATGATTAATTTTAAATTGTAATCAAAAAACTGAAATATTTTTTTTTCAAAATTAACTGATGTTCATGCATGATATATCATTTCAAAGCCCTTTCAAAATTAAGAAAACGTGTATTTTTTTAGGCTTCCAACGCATACACAAACTTTTAGGCGGAATTTTCAAAAAAATTGACGGTTTTAAAAAAAAATGGCGAACGTTTGTGAGTAAAATCTAGTCGAGTCTGTTACTCGGATTCTACTCGTCGTTGCCCTTCGAATGGTATATAACACGTCGAAATGGGTCAAATATTTCGATATCGTAAAAAATCCGGTAAATTATGTATATGGGTGGAAACATTTACGAAAACAAATATATTAAAACTTTGAATCTCAAAAAAAATTTGATGACAACTAACTCAGTAAAAATTTAATTAGATTTTTTGATTTCTTTTCAGAAAAGAAAGAAGAAATTTTTTAATTTCAAAAGTGTCTAAAATTTTAAAATGTTGACATTTTAAATATTTATTCCTATTCATAAATGCAAAAGTATAAAGTAAAATTTGCATGTATTGATAAGTAGACCTAATTGCTTCTAATATCTTGCATAAAACTTTTGCGTTTAAATTATTTCATATTGCAGATCATCTCCTTAATAATTGACAACCTGGAAATTTTTACTTTACCCGAAAATGATCCGCCTAATCTAGGAAGCGTCAATCAACTGAATCAACGCTGGAGAGATAAAGCTACAGAAGGATGTGTTCTTCAGTTACACATCGTTATAGATTTGTGGAAAGTAGCTCTGTATAATAGATAAGGAGGACACCGACAGGGCCACTGGTCAACATTGTCACATGACCAGATGTAACTAATATAGTTATTATTAATATATGCACTTCCTAAAAAACGTCAATAATAATTACATTTGATGCTAATATTAGTTAGCATTTCCTTTACGAAAATAAAAATAGATAGTATTTAAATATGAATTTTAATTTAATATTGATTTTAGAAGCACCACATATTCTGGATTATGTTGTAAGCAACGCCGAACTTGGGATGAAGAATGTAATTAGCATTTACAGGAAAATGTGTTCTTCTTCAAAAAGTGTCTAATAGTGCGTTTGGCGTTTGGAAATTAACAATTAACGCGTATTGCCAGTAATATTTAAATAATTTTTATTCTAAAGAATATTCTTAGGATAAGATTTTGTGTAACTATTTAGTTGTATGCTCCCTAAAGTTAAACACATTCATTTTTGCTCAACTCAAGAAAGTTCTAACTTAACTTCTACTAACTCCCAATTGAGGGATATACTGTGCGCTTTTAGGAAAGTTGAGTTACCTAAACAGGTTAAGTATTTAGGGAGCCCAGTAGAAAAACCTCAACTTCCTGTATACTTGAATAATAATAATGCATACAAAGTAAAAGGCACATCGGTAATTTCCCTAATTTTTATTACCGAAAATAATTCAACCTTGTTACCTTGGGAAATATTTTACATGTTTCTTAAGAATTTAATCAAAAGTTATTCAGAAACGGACAGGTATATATGGCCCGGGTATTTTTTATGACGGGGTTTAGAAATTTACCTGACCTTTAATGAGCCAAAAAGCCCGTAGCTCAAGGTGTTTTTAACAAATTGTCCTCTACTACTGACCCTAAACTCTTCCACTAGTATACAGATCTGAGTGCATTTTTTGCTGTTTGTAAATACCAGCTGCGCGAATTTTTGAAAAAGTAATGACATTCTGATTAACTACTGAATCCTTACCTGACTTTACTAACATAGGAAAATCACAAAATCCCGATTTATTATTATTTTGTATTTAATTTTGACAAAATCATGAAATCGCAACAAATAATTCCAAAAATAGTTGCAGGACGTTGCCATTACGAATTTTAAAAGTAAAATTTCTAGGGTTCAAGGATGGTTTTAACCACTGGCTTTAACTTAATAGGGAACCACTAAAGTTTCCTTTTTTTAGGGCAAAATGCTTTTATTTACGGAATGAACTTAAACGTATTAGGTATGTAATTCATCCGTAGCTAATGCAGCTTAGTAATAAAATGCCAAACTAATATAAATACGTCTGTAAAATACAAATACGGAATGGCAAAAGTGAAGAAATAATTTCAGTACGCATATTTTATATACCACTTTAATTTAAATAACTCACGATCAGTATAGAATATAACTATAGACCCTATACTAGAGTCCGTGTGTCGCCGTTTGTTACTTATGTTAAAATCAGATGCTATTCAGGTATTATTATAACGTCATTAAATCCCAAATTCAGGTATTACGTGTGTCTCATTAAATAACAGCATTTTAATCCTAACAAAGCACTCACTATTTACTATTGCATCCGAAATTGTGCGAGATCTGAACAAAATAGGAATTAATGGTTAATCCAAAGTTTTGTTGCAAGCTCATTTTTGCAACTAACAAGGGAACCACTTCATGTGGTGAAACCAGATTTTAAATTTACCCATTCTATAAAATCAGGCTACTTTTGAATAGTACAGAACCAAAGTAACTCGACTGCATTGGTCGTTGTTTGGTCACAGGGACCCGCCAAAGTTTTGAAAATTTTTAATTTTAATATTTTGCGACCCTTGTACTTTTACAGTTCTTGCCTGATTTTGATAAAATTTTGTTTTTTTTAACCTTAGGCTTTTTACTAAAAATCAATTTCAGGATTTTGAAAAATTCGAAAATCTTCATTATTTCGAAAAAAATCAAAGAAATGAGTATATTTGAGGCCCGATTTTTTTAAACCGTTTTTCAGAATAAAATATTTTTTAATTTAGTTAAAATGTTATAATAGTTGCTTCCAATAATTATCAAGCAATAATCAGTATTCCTTACAATTGTATTTCACATGGTCACTTTGACCCATTTACACGAAGGTTGACAGTAAACTGATGAATGTTCGTGAATTAATTTACCTCAATCACCGATTCGGAATTTTAGTTTTTTACTGAACTGATATTTGATAAAAACTTTTTAAAGTTTAAAAAGTTCTGTACTTTTTATTTGTTAAATAAAAAGCTTTAACTGCATTTAAATATTTCGAAAATTGTGACTATACTTATGTCCTATTTTTAAAACGAAAATCTAACGATAAGATGCTTGTTGAAACTAAAACCCTTACATTAATTTTTAATATAAATTCAATTCATTTTTTCTGATGCATTCGCTATGGTTGAAATGTTTTACTCGGTTTTACTAGGTTAAAACTTGTTCTAGCCGGTTTTACCTGGATAAAACTTTTTTTAGCCGGTGGGCAGGTTTTATTTAAATTAGGCGATTTTTTTTGCAAACCCTGAATTTTTAAAATTTAAGTGTGTTCTCAAAAAATGTTTCCGTCAATTATAGATTTGTTGGGTTGCATTCAATACAATATGATAATATTAAACTGTAACAAACCGTTTTGCTACCTATATGTAAGTATACGGCTCTGGGTTCCTGAAGACAGGTACTCGATATGGATGGGATAGAGAGATGGCAAGAATGAGAGAGTAGACGAGGACCGATATGTGCCAAAGGAGTAAGGGATGATGAGGCAGGCAGATTGTGACTGTGGATGAGAGTACGATTGTTGTCTCTAGCTCTCTGTGGTCTAACTGCCTGAGTCTCCTCTTTAACAATAAGATAGCGGGGTGTAGGATAGGCTTAAGGTTTCCTAGGTATAAAATTTGTACCTTAATGAAATCTATGGCGCCTATGCTGAAAAGATACAGAGTGAGAGAGTGTAGTAAGTCTAGAGCAGTGTTGTTATGGGCTCCTCTGCAGAGAATAAATAATTTAGAAGGAGCGAGAGAGAGATTCTATTCTTTGTACTGCTGCCCTAAAACTAACTATGTTTCAGGATACGTCTTTATTTATATCAAACATTTACGTCATTTAAACTAAATTATAAAAATGCAAGTGGTTTTTCCATAAGGAAAATCCTGCATATAATATTCTTTCTGAATCCTTATCCATGATATACTTTTATATTCCATTTTACGTAACGATGACTTTTAATAGTCGTCGTAAGGTTTTAAAGGTTAATTACATAACATGTATAGTATTTAGGTAAAAAGAAGGTGTGATATCTCTTTTTCTACTAAAAAAAATAGAGTCAATCCTCAGACTCAGTGTAGGCATAACAAAATTGAAGAATATAATCTAAAATGGTAAGTGTACAGATTAAAGGCAATTACCTAGGATTGGTAGGTAGTAAGTAGTACATATATATACATTAAAGTCAAAACGTAGGTGTTGTAGGTATATACATACATAAATGGGGTACATAAAATGAGATTTACAAATAGAATAAGGACGGAAACACAATGTTAAATATATAAAGTGAACATTATTAGAAATATACATAAATTTACCTATAGGTATATAAAAAGTGCCAGTTTTACAGCATGATGAGAACCAGGTTGTGATCGTTGGTTGTAGTAGTAAGAATTTGTTTACGAATGTGAGGCAATTTGTTGCGTATGTACTCCGCAGTACATGCAGAGCAGTTGATATATAACTTTGTGTGTGAACATCTCACTGGGAAGCAGATAGTAGGAACGAGGCTTGTGACGGGGTACAATTTGGATGTGACCTAGGCATCTGTCTATGTGATGGAGTCAGAATCAGGATAGTAAAGTAGGTTGAGGAGTCGGCGGAGGTAGAATGGCACAAATCGTTTCGTCACTTCTGATGAAGAAAAACAATAGATGATTTTAGTGGCATTTCGCAGGAGCTTTGTGGGCACTTCCCGTAGGTCGTGGTCCAAAAATTCGAAGTTTCGGACTTTATGAGGTACATTAGAAAAGACGTTTTGCCGTGTTAAGTTGAATGAGAGTGAGTAGGAGGACATGGAAGAGCAGACTACAAGTATGAAGGTAGATGGTTGCCTATGCTGAAGAGATACAGAGTTAGAGAGTGTAGTGAGGCTAGTGCAGTGTTGTTATAGGCTCCTCTGCAGAGGATAAATATTTAGAACCGAGCAAAAGAGAGATTTTATTTTTTCTACTGCTGCCCTAGAACTAACTCTGTTCCAGAATACGTCTTTATTTATATCAAACATTCACGTCATTATAACCAAAATATAAAAATGCAAGTGGTTTTCCATTGAAAAAATCCTGCGAATAATATTCTTTCTAAATCCTTATCCATGAAATACTTTTATATTCTATTTTCTTTAACGATGACTTTCAAAAGTCGTCTTAAGGTTTTAAAGGTTAATTACATAACATGTATGGTACTTAAGTAAGAAGTAGGTGTGATGAAACTTATCAGTCGGGGAATTTGATGTTGAATGGGTAAATCTTACATTATCGTGAAAGTTAAGTTCTGATCGTTGTAGTTGTCTTATTAAAAATGTGTTTTTTTTTAATGTGAGGTAATTGTGTCCGTATGTAATAATATTATGTTTAGGAATGGCTTTTTGTAAATTCCCTGGGAATTTGGAAATTTTAGGAGGGAGGGAAAGTAGGGAATTTTGGAAATTTAAAAAGGTGGGAAATGTGGGAATTTGAAAAGGTGGGAATTCAAAGAGAATTTCTAATACCTTTTCTTAAAATTCGCCTGTTTAAAGGATTTAAAAAATGAATTTTTAAAAATTTAAAATGCAGTTTTCAAAATTTGTTTAGTTTAGTCAAAAACCAAGTTTTATCGCATATCGTATTTAGTTTTTTTAGTATATAAAACTTGAATCATGGGTTAAAAGGCATAAAATTTTGATTCCTAAATCCTCAAACAATTTGTTTTCACACGTTATCGGGTTCCAGTTTGTATAACAACACAAGCGCAAATTCTGAAAGCAAACGTAGATGCTTTAGATGTTCCCTACTGTTTTTGAGTTGGTATCTGAAAGCTTTGCGACAAAGTTTGCAGAGACGAAATTTAAAACATTTTTTTCGTGTTTAGAAGTAATTATTTTTGAGCGTAGTTATTACTTAAAACGCAATATGTATTGTTTGCAAAATAGCTTTTCTGCAGTGGAAAATAAAAAGTAGAGTAAATTGCTTGAAAAACAAGCTATTTGTAACATACATTTTTTAACGTAATAAATTGCATGCGATTAAATTTAATTATTAATTCCGAATATTCCTAATAAATTCACAATATTCCCAATAAATTCCTTAGGCAATTGGAAATATTTGAAAATATAAACTTAGAGAATTTATAGGGAAGATTGGGAATTTAGTAGGAAAAAAGGGAACTTTGCGCAAGTATGGAATAAAAGCGCAGGGAGTGGGAATTAGCCATTCCTTAGTATGTCCGCAGTAAACTTAGGGCAGTTAATGTATAATTGAGTGTGGCGAAATCGTACAGGGAAGTAGATAGTAGGAACAAGGTTTGTGACAGGGTTTAATTGGGTTGTAATAAGTTTATTTGTCGATGTAATGGAGTCAGTATTTAGTTTTTTGAATAGATTTAAGAGAAGAATAGGTAAAATAGCAAAAAACAATGGAGTCACATCCTATAAAAGGAGACAATAAATGATTTAAGTAGCGTTGTCTAGGAGATTTGTGAGCGCTTCACGAAAGTTATGGTTCCAAAAGTTACAGGTTTTTACTTCATGAGGAGTTAAAAATATTACGTTCTTGAGGGTCAAGTTGAATGTTAGGGAGTACGAGAAAATCAAAAAGCAGATCACGATTATGTAGGTAGATGGTTGCTGATACCACAAAAGATTTTTTGCGCGCACTCGTTTCTTTTGCGTAATATAGGTTAAATTGTGGCGATGGGGCCTGTCATTGGATCCGCCCCCTATGACTTGCATTGTATCTCAAGCCTATGCCTGTTATTTACCCTCTACCCCTACGTCTGCTATTGACCATTACTCTCATTAGCTCTTAACCTCCCCCCCCCCTGTATGTCCGCCGTTGACTTTTACTCTTTAAAAATTTGTAATAGTTGAATTATCTTAGTATATAGGCAAAATTAAATGTAAGTAGTTAATATTTTTTTAAAATATTTTTTCTTTTATTCATAAAAACATTTTGTATTCCAGCTAAAATAAGTTGAAACATTTTAAGTTACAGAAAATACTTGCAGAACAATTATTTGAAAAATATTTTAGTGCAGATAATACTAAATTTTAAAGCAAAAAAACCTGAAAATATTACGAACAAATGTTTAAATAATTAGTCTGAATGTGAGCATTCTAAAATATCATTAAATGTGTTAAAAAATCAGACAATATGAAAACACTTCACTTTTGAAGAGTAATCTGGCCCAATCATTCACTTAATTTAAGTTCCTTTGCTAATAAAACGGCCATTTACTTCGAAAGCACCAATAGGCTTCGTAAAATAACAAGCTTTTTTGAAAATAAATACGATAATTTCTAGTTCAAATAACTAAATTTTTAAAACTAGGAATTATAAAACAGTTACTTACCATCAAACTAATTCATGTCAAAATCCTCATATTTTAGTTACATACTTGTAGCTGCAACCTGCAATTCAAGTTCAAAATTCCATGGAGGATAGACGTAGCCGTTCATAGTTAAGTGAATTCAGCTTCGTCCTTATGCATAGTAGTGTAATCCGTAGAAAAAAAACATGTTTTTTACTGACATGCTGATGGTATACAGCAGCTAAACGGATGAGTTCAATTTTTTGAGCTGAAACTATTGTGTTTGAAGGTCTTCGTGGTACTGCATAAGGCTGCATTACATCCATTGTGTTGTTCTCAGCCACCTTATTTTTCTATTTAGTGCTTGCAAATGCAAATAAATGTGAAGCAGCAGCTACAGCGACTTCATTTCATTTGCTTACGCACTCGAACTGTTAATGCAGTACTTTGTTATGTTGTTTTAAACACAACTCATAATACAGTGCTAAAATTTGTCAGATACAACATGTGAAAAGCGTTTAGGAAAAAACTTTGCGTGACTGTAATAAATACAGCTTTATTGTTCTCTCTAATGTTTTATTTCCAGTATATTAAGCACCTTCACGCTAATATTTGGTTACAGTTAAAGTAATCCGACGTGACAAATATATGTGTGAATATTGTAATATCGGTTTATGCTAGGTTAGGGTAGGTTAGGTTAGGTTAGGTTAGGGCTCCAGTATAAAGGCATTTAAGTTAAAGTAATGAAAATTAATCTAAAGTTTAAAATAATTACTGCTCGAAAATGACGACTGCTAGCAAGCAAAAACTAACTAGCGCGCATAACATAAAAAGAAACAATTTCTGACCCTGACAGTCGTGTCAGGGCGTGTTGTCGTGTTGAAAAAAAAGTTTTCCACGTGGTCTTTGTGTTATTTAAATATGAACCTACAATTATCCAATGTAATAAAATTTATTACATAGCACAATTTTAAAACGCTTTAAATGTTATTTTCAAGTGTTCTCTAAACAAATACATTGTTCTGAATTCCTTTTGTTATAAGTTTAGTTATACATTATTTTAAGAATGTCTTTATTTTAATAAATTATAAACATACTACACAACACAATGCATAACATAAAGCATTACATAAAACAAAAATTGCTTAATTTATTTGTTTGTACATATATAGTTCATCACTAATTTAAGGGCTACTATCAGCCGTCTGTATGATTTCCACGCAATTAAAAAACATTTAAATAAAAGTTATTCCCATTTTCATGTACTATGTCGTTACACTCACTGTTTTAACAAAGGTCTTAGGTGTTACTGCTGATGCTGTAAAAACTGATTAATTATTAACTAATCACATGCAAAATGCAAATAACATAAATATAAATATAAAGCATAATTGGAGCAAGTGCGTCCATGTTCAGTTTTGCGTTTGCATTATAATATTCATTATTTTTAAATTAAAGGCACATGAATGGCGAAGATAAAAAAACCTACCTAGTTAAATTCATTGAAATGTTTTAAAACACTTTAAACTTCAATACTAATAATGTAAATATGTAGATGTAAATCACTTAGCAACGTCATGCATTAATCAGTCATTTTCACAAATTTTAAAATTACAACAAAATTCAATAGTTGTGAAGACCACACAGTTGGTTGTCCTTTCCCTTTGCAAGATATTTAATATTTTATATTGTTTAGAGTTTAGTCTCCAAGCATACTTACAAGTTAAATAAGTCACACATTAAAACTAATTTTGAATACATTTATAAACTTCTTTAGGGTTTGTATACAAAATTGTTGATTGTCTCATCAACAAATAAATTCAAAAAAAAAGTTTTGATAAAGCAAAATTTAAAAAAAAACATGGTATTTGTGAATTCCATGCTAGACCTATACAGCAAGAGTCAATTTATTTTGACTTGACTCACAAAAAAATAACTAGCGGACAAAAACTCTCAAGAAAGTGTTGAAATAATATTATAATTTATTATTTGAGAAAATTTTGAAGTCAGGGAGTTTCAGAGGGAGTATGAGGATATTTAGGCTCCGTGTAGAGCCTTCAATACTCTGGTCGCGAATCGCGAAACACAGTGGGTTTTAAACTTCCTAGTCGGGACCATCCACGAATTCCGGTCCCGTTCCGTTCCACAGGAACCACTGCTATCGTCAGAGTAACGTTGAGGTGGTCATGGTAGACGACGAGGACAACAAGGAAAGGTTTTAGCGCGCCTGACTTTGCAAAATTTTGGGGAAGAATTATTAGCGTATGACCCCAAAGGCGCTTTCCTCACAGTTACCATTCGGTGAAGAAGCATTTTTGCCTAAGTCCAGTCCAGAACTAAAAGCATTACTGCCCAAGTCCATGCGTTTCTTAAAAGCACTTTTGCCCAAGTCCATGAAAATCCTGTTCAAACCTGCACAGTTCGGTGGACTTGGGCAAAAGTTCTTTCAAGAAACGCATGGACTTGGGCAGTAATGCTTTTAGTTTTGGACTGGACTAAGGCAAAAATGCTTCTTCACCGGCGATATGTATGTAGGTAGGCAGTAGGTACTGATAATTTTGTGTAAGAACACTGGAAATAGAATTCCAGGATTTCAACTGACCACCCCTATAGAGAATTGACGCCTTGCTACAAAATCTACAGTACAAAATAATCCTTCAAAATTCTAAAACGTAAATACAAATATTTTGCGTTTTGCGCTTTACGAAATATAATTTAACGGCAAGTGCGCAAGTTCTGTAATAAATAACAATCTGTCTATCTTCTACATGTTATTTAATTTCAACACTAATTATATTTAAAATTGGTCATAGGACTAAAACATATTGTATTTAAAACAGTTTGTAAGTTTTGGATCAGGAATAATTCACTTGTTGAAATACAGAGTTGAAGCAGCCTTTGCAGTAATATGAGGCAGTCCCGGTCCAGGGGCGGGCCAACAAGGGATGCAAACTGCTAAACTTGTGTAGAGTAGGTACGTACGAGCATTTTTTTGGCACTTCTGTTGCTGGAAAATAAAATAATATATAAAAATTTATAGATTTCTAAGATCCTTTATAACCCTATGCTGTCATCAGTTTAACCATTAAGTAAACGCCTGTCTTTCACATTGACATTATTATTGGACGATCCTTATCAAAACAGTTATGAAAAGAAATAACACATAGTTATGCATGAACAGCCTCATCCAGTATCCATCCTGACCTTGAATCCCTATAGATTACACACATTGCACTACAGAATATTATTTCAAACACCTCCAAATGTTATACACGGTATACATGGAAATTCAAAAGTAAAATTTTATGTGTAGCTATTAAAGTATCTATCCTGATCCATATAAAATTTCTAGCTTAAAACTCTATGCAATTATGCAATACACTTCTGTTTTGCCAGTGTATACGAGGCAGGTTATGGTTTCACGGTTCGAAGTGACTAAAAGTCTGGTTCTGCTCTCGTATTATTAATACTGGTAAGTTTTATAGTCAACTTTACAATAAAAACAGTTTTTATACTCGTATTAATTTTTTATACAATTTAAATGGCTCAAATCTTAAACTGCAAAAATGTTTTTTATTTTCACACCAATTTCTTGACTACGTTTTTCCACCCTGTGTCAACTATATAATTACATTGACTGATTATTACAATTAAAATAAATTATTTTGAAAATACCCACACACTACACTCAACCTTTTCCGCCCCGTAAACAGTCAAGTCAAAAACGGGAGGAATTACAAGTTTTGCTCTGTATCATTTTTGTAATTAATGCTAATAGCTACTTATTGTAATTTTTGTGTACTGTAATACAATACTTTGACAGATCTAGAAGGAAAAACACTTTTAACTAGAATGTCTCTACCTGCGGTTTAAATACTTGCTGTGGATCACCACGGTCAAAAAGACAAAGATACATTACATAATAGTAGATGACAGAATTTCAGGGTTCGGGGGTGGTTTTAAACCGGCCGGGTAAAACTGAGCGGTTTTAACTGGTTAAAACCGGTTAAAACCGGTCCCACAAAATTTTAGTTTTTGGGGCAAAACGGCTTTAACCGGCTCAAACTAATTTAAGCCTTAAAATTGAATTAAAAGTGACTAAAAAATATATAATTGCTTTCCTCCTAACACTAAAACAATATATTGTGTTTAAATACTGCGGTTTTGCCGTCTTTTTTAGCAAAAAATAGGCTATGATTAAATTATTTCTTTCGAGGATTTTAGCATTTGTTTTTTGAAATTCTAACAAAAAACCAATAAAAGTTATATTTTCTTATAAAATATGTAAAGTGCACAGCCTATTTGCTGTAATACAACACTATAAATTCACTGCAACTTTTGTTTAAGCACTTAAATATATTAGGTACGAGGTTTCAGCCGGTTTCAACCGGTTTCAGCCGGTTTTAGCCGGTTAAAACCGGTTTTAGCCGGTGGGCAGGTTTTTGGGCAGGTTTCAAAGTGGGCAGTTTTTTCCGAACCCTGCAGAATTTCATCTCTAACAATCACAAATTCGGGTATGAATGATTTTCCTTCTACAACTTCACGAGCTGAAGACGTGACTCGTCTGTCCTCCCCGTCTACTTTTATTATAATTCCTGAGAAGGAGCAGGAGGAGGAGGAAACTTTGGCTGAGGGTTTCACTGAGCTGAGTGAAGATGTGAGTGGTTAATTACCCATACGTTCAATTTTATTAGTCATAGTTACAAATTTAACTAAAAGTTTTTAGCTGCTTGGTTTTTATACCCGCGAATTTTTCTTTTCAGGTACTTTTCCTGATTTTTGACATAGACGACTAAATCTTCTCCGTTGAAGATTTGCTAAATTTCCGCTGTGTAAATCGATGCTGGCGAGAGGTTGCTACTTCAGTCCTTGTCAAGCATAATCTTTGCGAAATATCTCTAAGTCTGGGAGAAGTTCAACTTGACCAGAACGGAGTCCAAGTACCAAACGCTGAGCTCCAAGATGTGGACAAAGGTGACGATACTGAGCTCCATTCCAGCGGCAACATGCCACTGCCACAATATAAATACTTCAATACCCACCGTCGAAATTCCTATCTGTCAGATCTGAACGAATTAATTTCCATCTCACAAAAACCTCCATTTTCATGCATTCGTTTTGAGGCAGGATGCCAGTTGGGATTTGGTAAATTATGTCCCTCATGTGTCTGCGAACCACGCTAAGAAGATTTGATGAAGTTCTTTGCACTCTACGGATTAGGAAATTATCCCTTAATAACTATGTAACAAAAGAAGCAATTCAAAATTTACTCTCCACACACCTGCCTAATGTTACCAGTCTGGATTTTAGCAACTTCAAGAATTTTACTGCTAGCGACAGTTCAGTTCAAAATCAAGACATTTTTCATTTCCTATCATTTCAAAATAACAGTACAAACGCTTTAAAATCATCCCTCCTAATTTAAGATATTTGTTTCAGGGGAGATGGTTCCTTTGAAAAGGATCAGAGACGTCTCCTACAACGGATTATTAAAGTTTCCCCAAAATTACGTGTTTTCAACAATGTCAACCTGAGACAACTGAAATATTTGAGAAAAATTAGAAAAGAGCGCTTAATTCAAAGCTTTGGCTACGATCCTTCTGTCAATTAAATGTCCCTTGTAAAAGAAATAATCTCCTTTTCCCTTATAACATAAATGCAGGTTTGACTAGTGTAAGAAAATTAGGTGTTATGTTTTCAAGGCTTTAAAGAAATTACTATGACTACTCACAAGCTGCAATAGCTGTAAATGGAATTTTAGAAGCATGCAAAGACTCGTTAGAGATTTTTGAATTTTATGTCCACGCTGAACGAGTTTTTGCGGATAGTGTCAAAATTTCACGTCTCAGTAAATTAAAATATCTTCGGTTGTTTGAGGACCGGGGGATTTACGCAGCTCAGATGGGCTCATTATTGCGGATGGGAAATGCCCTGATTCCAAGAAACGAAACCATGGGATTGGATGAGTTTACTGACCTTATAGGATTCCAACAAAACCGAATTGCTTATAAGGAACAAAAGTTCCCTGGACAAAAAGTGTCACGCATACTCCAATTTGAACCAGACTCTTTGCCTGGATTGGAACGAGTTGAGGTCGTCGTCTTGGTAGATGAAAACGACTACATGGAGGTGGAGAGTTACGACAAAGTCTTAGCCCACTTGACTTTGCAAAATTTTGGGGAAGAATTATTAACCTATAACCCTGAAGACGCTTTCCTCACCGTTACCATTCTGAAATTGTCAAGAATTTGTGAGGAGAAAGGATATCTGTCAGAATTATTTCCAAATGTTCGGGACTTGACGATTAAGTGTATGTCAACGGACATGCTTCAAATTTGGATGTGGGGAGCTTTTGGGAAACTGGAAAAGTTTGAAATTAAAGGACTTTGTTAGACTGTGGATTTGAACACAGCGAAGGTTGATAACTTTCTTACTAGGCTCCACCCTAAATCAGAAACTGTCAAACTGTTCCTGAAAAGGAATTTTGTTCTGAGGATGATAAGCAGACTTATTCCCAAACTTTGGACTCATTTTGCATCTGCCAGTGCAGGAGTTAGTTTATTTTTTTTTTACATTATTACTACACAGTTGACGAATTCTCTTTAAATTACTTCAAATTAGCTTTCCTCCAAATTGAATATAAAATACTGTTGAATTGCTTTTGCATGCTTTAAATTAGCTCTGACAGTAGTGAAAATTGACACATGCAGGATGCAAAGTAATTTTCATCTGCCAAGTGTACCTCATAGATACTGCTACTTTTGATTATGATAACAAACAGATGGAAATGTACTACTTTAAGGGCGTTCAACTATATTGTTAATAGTTAGTGAAAAATAGCTTTAAGAAAACTGCCAGTTGTCCATTATATGCTAAATATATGCTGGATTATGGAACAATTATATCTAACAGATTTTACACACTGCAACCTAACAATTTTATACTGTACATTGGAATTAGGTTTAATGAAAATAGTAGAAACATAACCATTAGCAGTTATAGTAGTAACAGTTTGGTTTTTATTCATGCTGGTTGGCTTTTATACAAAATTATACCTGCTTTACAATCTGCAAACTATCTTTTTATTTGCTGCAAACTGTCCTTTTAGGTAATAGGTTTTACATATGCACCTTATGTGCTAAACCACCTCAGTTAAAACTTAAACATTTGCTTTGACTAACTACCAGTAGTTGCCTTTACCAACTGAAGTTGACTTTCACTGCCAACTAACTTGACAATCAGGCTTTTATTTACTGCAAGTTAGCCTTATCTTACTGTCAGTTAGATTTTACCAACTGCCAGTTGGCGTTCACCTTCTAGCATTTGAACTATATCTTCTGCTGGATGGCTTTCATTAGCTGCCACTTAGCAATTTCTTACTGCCAGTTGGCTTTTACTTGCTGCTAGTTGATTTTTAGTTACAGCAAGTTGGATTTTACCTCTTACTAGTTGGCATTTACTTACTGCCATTTGGCTTTTACTTACTGCCAGTTGGTTTTTAGTTACTGTAAGTTGGATCTTAACTTTTAGCAGCTGTTGTTTACTTAGGGCTAGTTTGATTTTAATTACTGTTAGTCGGCTTTGAGTTTCTGCAAGTTGGCTTTTACCTTTTAATAGTTGGCGCTTACCTACTGCCAGTTAGATTTTGCTCACCGCTGATTACCTTTTACTGACTGCTAGTTACATTTTACTGAATGCCAGCTGGCTTTGACTAACTGACAGTTGACTTTTACTGAATGCAAGTTGGCTTTTATCGTTTTCTATGTTTTATCGATTCGAATTTGAGTATCAATTTTATTTTTTGTAGATTTAAAGGAATTTAAAATCACATTTGGCATGAAATCGACTTCATTATTTCCCTCTGGACTGACAGCTGCAAATGGATTTCAAAGAATAGTTCCCCAGACGAGAATTATATTTTCTTTTCAAAATGTTTCAATGTGTTCAGAGGAGATGAAAGGTAATTTTTCACAATATACATGTTTGCAGTAAAAATTGTTTACAGTATATTGATATTATTCCATTTAAAACATTTAACCAAAATTAATTCTTTGGTTGAATGGCATATTTGAAAATTAAAAAAAAACAAAATAATTATTACAGTAAAACTGTTTGAAGATACATAATTTAAGGACTACTTCTTAAATGTATTTATTTACTTATTTTCAGAAATGACTGGAACTCACTTAGCTCTGATCTTACCTTACATCGAAATATGAAAATAAATAAGCAAAAGTAAACTTTGTATGACGCTACTTTGACATTGTAAAATTGCTAGACTAGTGAAGTTAAGTAGGGAAAAATTTGCCGTTTTCCTAAACATCAAATATATAGACTATGCCTCATGCAATGATAACTTAAAAATCGTAAAAATTATGCGCGCATTACCTACCTATTTGAAGAATAATGTAAATGTTCAAGGTACTGAAATAATCATCTCTTAGGAAAGCTATAACGATAATTCTTTAAAAAATGGAAAATATTGAATTTCGAGAAATTTTAAATTCTGAGGAATTTAATGCAGAATCCGGCCTTCATTTAGTACACACACAATTTTAGATAAATAAAGCAATAAAAATTGTGAATACATATAGCCAGGGACGGACTGGCCATAAGCAAACTCCGGCAGTGCCGGATGGGCCCCCAATTTCTTATACATTACGTGAACCGGAGCTCTGGGCCCCTTGGCTCGTCGTGGGCCCCTTTATCGCCAACCCTCGTCATTAAAAAGTCATGGGCCCCATAGAGCACCCAGTCCGCCCCTGCATATAGCTACACACATGATGTACAGAATTGTATAACGTCGTCAAGCTATATGTAATAATTACATTATTTAGCGTAAATTAAAATTAATTTTATTAATTGGTATTTTCATATTCATAGTGACAATTATCGAGCGACCAAGTTTAAAACGTACAGTACTACAGCGTTTGTTAGGCCCCATAAAAATGTATGTAGATAGATACAATTTACAGTAGTATGAACTTACGCTTTAAATAAACAGTACAGTGCAAGACTTTCAACCCCAACTCCAAGAAGCTCACTCACACCCCTTAAACAGAACAACCCCTAAGTGGTCGTCCATAAATGATGTCATGGGAATTTCTTATTTTCTAAGACCCTTTATATGACCCTTTTGTATTCAGTTTAACTACATATTGAGTCAATGGCTATAGATTTAACATTGACATTGTTTGCGGACGATCCCTATCAAAAAGGAAACAGTTATATGGACAGAGGGAATGCATTGTTACTACAGGCTTATAGGCGTGTTCGGAAGATTTAATTATGTAATGTATTGAGTGGGGAGAAAGTAAAGAAGGAAGAGGGGGGTACGTCTTCAGATTGAGAGTAGTGGGAATCTGTAGGCTGGAGATGGGAGGCTGGAGAGAGAGAGAGAGAGGGTGGACCCGGGCAATGGAGAAAGGAAGGGAAAAAGAGAATAGGAAGAGATACATAGGGAGTAATGTAGATTAGTAGGTAGGTAGGGCGAGGAGATGAGTGAAGAGCGAGATATATAATTCAATTAGGTACAGTGTAATGGGACAGAGACAGACAGAGAGCGAGAGAGAGAGAGAGAGAGAGAGAGGTATTATTATTATTATTATTATTATTATTATATGACAGGGGTTCGGTCCCAAATGGACCAACGCCGCCGAGGCCTTTATGTAGGTAGGTGCGTAATAAATAAATCCGTAATGTATAGTCCGATTTGAAGTAATAAGATGCAATTCAATGGGACCGAGAGAGAGAGAGATATGTTGACAGGTATGCAAATGCAAATAATACCTTATTAAATTCTGCATGGAGACGGTAAACAGAGAGAGATGCGATTGATATGGTACGTACGTAGTTGTAGTATCGATTAAAACAATCAATAATTCCAACCTGGGCCTGGATAGACAGAGAGTGCCGGGGAAAGGAGACAGTGGCGAGAGATGACTAATTCAATTAAGTGGCACAAGAGAGAGAGAGAGAGAGAGAGAGAGAGGGAGGGAGAGAAATGTATGTATATAGGAAGATACACGTTACGCATAATTCAATTAAGGGCAATGCAAATGGTATGGTACGCACGAACGTAGTAGCATGTACACAGTGCCCGGACCTGACGGGACGGAGTATGAGAAATTTAAAGCTATGATGCGCGCATGTTCTTCACAGCACTAAAATGTAATATATGATTATTTTATTTCTTGACTGGTGCCAGTCCCATGGCCGGGATGGACGAAACTAAATGTTCTCTCTTCATGCCTTCCTTGCTTTTACCACCACTGCCTGGATCTGCCTTGACTCTTAGCTTCCTCAAACTTAAATTTGACTTTGTTTTGTTCCTTCTTTTTCATTTCTCAACTTTTACATTCTACCTTTGTGCTTTATTTTTCTCGTTTGAATTCTGTCGTGTTGAAGTTTAGCTTTTGGTTTGACTTTATTCTTTCTCCACTTCTACAACCAACCTGGATTCTGTTTGCTCCCTCACCTTATATTCTGCTTTGTTTTGTTCCTTCTTTTTATTTCCCAACTTTAACATTCTACCTTTGTGTTTTATTTTTTGGTTTGAATTCTGTCGTGTTGAAGTTTAGCTTTTGGTTCTACTTTATTCTTTCTCCACTTTCTTTTACTTTCACCTTTACTTTCTGCTTCTTTTGTAGTTTTACAAGTTCCGTAGTAATATTTCTTTTGTAAAAATAATATTTTGGTCTAAGTTAAGTTGATATATAATTAAATATGTTGTGTATTAAAATATTTTGCTGTGAGTTACCCCACACAAGATTTTATGCTTTTGTAGCAAGATGTATAGTGTAGACATGTTAACACTAACGTAAATAGAGCTTTCTATGTATACGTATGTAAATGTCATGTCATGTTATGTAAACGTTGTAAAAATAAAAACTCGAGCGTTTTGGCACTTTACCTACCAGGGGCAATGTGAATAGGGGTGCAAAACGTCCTCCCAAAAAATTCAAAACTTTCTCTTTTCCAAAACAAAAATTTATATTTGGACTTGATATTTTGATGTTAAAAAATATGGCGGATTTTATGGACGAAATGTCTTTGCCCATGTAGCAATATGTATTGGTGCAATGTGTGTCCTTTAAATTTCTAGTTGTAGAAACTTCTTGTTTACATGGTATACTCGTTGTTGCTAGTGTATAGGTTCACACATGTAACCATCTCAGTGTACCCTGGCGGATGTTATGGACGAAATGTCTTTGCCCATGTAGCAATATGTATTGGTGCAATGTGTGTCCTTTAAATTTCTAGTTGTAGAAACTTCTTGTTTACAGGGTATACTCGTTGTTGCTAGTGTATATGTTCACACATGTAACCATCTCAGTGTACCCCCATACAACTCTTATTTTTTAGGAATGGCTACTGTTCTCACTGTTTCTTATATAAGTTGTATTACAAAAGGCAAAATGTAAAGGTTTGAAATAGGCGGTCTCTGCAGTAGTTCTCCTTTGCATGTCTACTAAATAACATGATTGGAAATGCAATGTGAGTCCTCACTTTTAACGCTGCAAATAAATAGAAACTTACAATTATTTTTCTTTGCTTTGTTTTGTGCCATCTAAATAAATATTTCACAAGAAATAGAATTCGCTGTTGCAACTGAACTACAACTGCAGTATATTTATGCCACTATTATTAAATCTTATTTATAAACGTTCGAGTCTAGAACCCAAGGTTTACATTTTATACATTTTATTTTACTTTTTAAACTTTCACTTATACAAATTCAGAGTATAAAATATTTCACACGTTGGTAATAAGCTATTGATAAAGTATTATTATATTTTACACACACGACTTGCTACTGCTTTTTAAAATTGAACACAGAACTAAACTTTAAATTTATTACAAGAACTCGGCAACATTTTCAAGAGACATGACTAGTACACACACAAATTAATATTGCCGTTGGACACACTACAAAATTCACATTACTACAAATGTTATATATTATTATTTCTATAAACTTGCGAGTTGAAGTTTACAAATTATATTCTTCATTGCTGTTTTCGTCTTCTGCATCGCAGTCTTCATCAGAATTGTCAGAGTCGTCAATTTCTGAATCAGTGACGGCAGCAAAATCAGAATAGTCAATTGGTTGTTCCGGTGACGGGTGAAACCCTGACACTGAAGTGGAAATAACTCCATTCCAATCGACTTCCACACGTTGTGGTGCCGGCTGAACTTTGACGGCTGGTTCTGGGTTATGTATTTCCTGTGTGACTTCTTGGGCATTCAACTGACGAGACCGAGGTGTGACATCTCGTGGTATCATTGCAGCAATCCGTAAATATGAAGTCGTAAGATAATCCACAAGTGCGTCTATCTCAATAAGACTGAACCACATGGTGCTGCCACCATACGCTGCCCAATTCCGACTAAATATGTCAGGAAGGTTTAAGTTGATAAACATTTTGATCGCCTTAGTCTTGGTGTTAAATGAAAAGCGGACTTGCACAGAGCACAAAGTGTAATGCGGGCTTCCCCAGTAAATACACTTGTCAATATGAGTTCGCGGTTCTTCTGAAAGCTCAGCACTGCTTTTGTTTTCAAAGTATGGCAAACGATCTGTGATTTTCTTTCCTGGTAGTGGGTGTTCATCATTTTTCTTTAACATTTGACTTGCCCACTCTACAATCTTGTGACTTTCAAACAGTGTAAATGATATTATGGAATCGTTGCAATTTCCAGAGTTTCGTCGGCTGAAAAGGTAAACGTATGTCTGCAGATATTCGTCGTAAAAACCTTTTGCTTCAATTTCAGCTTCAAATGGTGACGCAATGAAGGAAGTTTTAGTGTCAACCAATTCAAAAAGTCTCCAGTCTTGAGCGGTCATGTCACGCGCATTAATGCTAGACAGATCTCTGCTGTTGTAGTTGTTGTTTTCAGTTGACAATGCATCGACTGATTGAGAGCCCTGGTAGTCCAGTGGTGCCGAGCGAGACATAGCGTCTGAGGCTCTCCAATACTGTTGACGGCGTGGGTTCAATTCCCGCTTGCCTCGGATCTCTTTCGTGAGGAAGTTGATCTTAAACGCCGGGCTCTCCACATGTGTGGCGACCTATGTCATTAAAGGCTTACTTGGCTCTGTGTTAGTACGGGGTAAGCTAGTCACACGGGGGTTCGTGTTGGGAGATCTGATCAATTGATTAGAAACACCAAACCCCTTACAAATAAAGATCCTTTGACCTTTTGACCTTTTGCAGTCAGAGTTCCACTTGCCATGTCCATGGTTTCTGTCGAGTCCATATGGTGCCACACGAGGACTGTTTTGAATTGTTTGCTTTGGCAACATCAAAAGTCTGTTTCTCCCTTGGGTTATTTTGGAATTGTAAGAGTGTTCTTGATGAGGTTGCGATTGCTTTATTTCTTTTTCTGGTTGCATGGTTGGGTATAGTTGACTGTAGTATTGAAAGAGACCAAAAAATAAGGAGACAAGTTGACTTTGAAAGTTGAACACAGAATGATTCTAAAAATGGCAAGCTTTGCCTATTAATATCATTGATTGTAGTGGCCATATGTTATTAATGTAGCGACGTTTTAGTTTGGTCCCTCAGAGTTTGCAGTTATGCTAATTTAATGAGACCGGTGATCAAGGCGGGGGTCATCATCGCGTCGTGTGATTGGCTAAGGTGAACCATAGTCCTACCTACCACCCCCTTTTACGAGTCCAAGAACAAGAAACTACAATAACAAAGTTCCAATACTTGTATATTTTAAATTCAGTTGTCCAGCAAAATCCAATTGAGAAGTCCATCTCCAGGAGAGCTGCTATTGTATGAATGTTGTGGATCCGAGCAATTTGTACTGTAGCATGCTGACGTTCATAAGCTGCCAGTTTTGTGGCGCTTCGGTTTTTGCTAAGAGAAGTTTATGAGCTCGACCAACAGAACCCAAATACTTTAATAGAGACTTAAATGCCAGGTTTCATACTAACAATTTTAGTTCAGTTCAACATCGATTCACTTGTGGACAGTGCCACGGAAGTATAATATATTTTTCTTTACAACTTCAGAGACTTCTTTGTGCAAACACTCGCGACGATCAACTTTCGCTAGAGCCACCACCAGTAGTATTACAAAGCGCACTATCACCAGAACGAGAATCGTATGAGCCAGCGGTAAGAGTTTGTTGTAGACACATAAAATGCTGCTCATGTAAACGAACTTCTTTTGAGTTTGCAGAGGTTGCCGAAAAAACGTTGAAAGAATATAGGAAGGCAATTCGTCGGGGCTTACCTAGACTAATTTTAGAACTATTGTCACACACACCACTGTTGCCACAATCGCGTTTCTATGCTTTTAACTTAAATCACTCGCTCTGCCGAATCTGTTTTTCCAAGCATCGACTTACCGCCAGAGACTACGAAGATTGTAAGTGTGAGTGTGATTTGTCTAGTTCTATTTCTGATAAAACTTTAAAGTGAGAACCATTGTATTCATTTGATCAAATTCAGTTTCACGATTTGACGCAAGCTGCAATATTACAAATGTCACAACCTCCAGAGGTGTCGTATACTTTTATGTCACCCGCTCAGAAACGAATTATTGATCTTGTCAAAAATCAAATTGAGTTGCCTAAAAAACAGTTTTACGAAAACCCGTTGAGAATGATTGACACAGGTACTCCAGGAGCTGGAAAGTATCAGGCTCCAAAAACAATAAACCATATACTGTCACAAAAACAAAGTCACGATCGCAAGTTTGCATTTGGAACGGTTTGATTTATCGGGATCTGTGCTTCAAGTGTTAGAGAAACTACATTTACATATTATTTGAAATTCGACTGCGTACAAGCGGAAATTTGTTAGACTAAGTAGGCAATGAAAAATCACACGTAAATAGACTAGCTTTTCAAAACGTCATGGTTTTATTATTAGACATTGTTTCAACTTAATTTCACATGCGTATTGTAGATAATGTAACTGACTGAGTCTCACCTGCCAAAATACTGTACAGTTCTATATAAAATATGATCCAAGTCTGTAGTAGTTTGAATTTTAAAATTAAAAGCCCAAAAAATACTATTTACACCTTGTCAATAATATATTGTCTATTAAAAAATAGTGTATAAATGTAAATGTGGCTGGGAGTGTATAAATAGCATTGATTTTAAGACTCCGTATGCATTTACAATCGACAGTTGTTCAATGATGGTCAGTAATTATTACAGCTCTAAATATGGCAGAAATTCGTAAATCATATTTAAACTCTAGATTCAAGGGTTCGTATTCGGCCCTCAGTGGTTTTCTCAAGAATAACAAAAACTTTCATGATAAAGCAGTAGTAAATAAGGAGCTTAGTCAGCTGCGTTCATTTTCAATGCACCGGCCTGTACGCAAAAACTTTAAACGACGAAGAACTTTAGTTAATATGGAAGGAGAAATCTATTGTGCGGATCTGAAAATCTTGGGAAAGGAATTTGCTAAAGATAATTCCGGCTATGCTAATATTCTATTCGTTATTGATGCATTTTCAAAGAAATTGTACTGCCGTTTTATTAAAAATAAGAAACCCGAGTCAGTCATCAAAGCTTTTAAAGATATTTTTAAAGAATCAAAGAAGACTCCAATATACCTATTTACAGACCAAGGTGTGTCAGCCTTTAATGTCTTACGTATATTATAATAATATTATAAATTAGTATTAGAGTTATATAAATCTATTTAATTTAAATTATTATAAATTGTAGCTTGACCCTATTATATTAATTTGTATACAGGCACAGAATTTCGCGCCGAGTCGTTTAAACAGTTTTTAAAAACTCATGGAATCAAATACTATAACACATATAGCGAGACAAAGTCTAGTATAGTAGAGCGTGTAATAAGGTTAGTCTGTCGAGATTGTAAGCCAATATATATTTAGATACAATATTATATAGTCACGTATACTAATGATTACATGCTTTGTTTGGTATAGGACCATCTTTCAGCGGATTGCTAGGTACATGACTGAGAGAAATACAACTAGGATTATAGATATATTTTCCGCCTTTGTAAAGGTATACAACAACACATTCCACTCAACAATACAGATGGCGCCCTCTCAAGTTAATCGATTGAACGAGAACCAAGTCTGGAGAACAATGTTTTCAGATATAATTAACAACACTGACAAAAGAAAGGCAAAGTATTCCCCCGGCGACCGTGTTAGAATTAGCCGAACAAAACTCTTATTTGATAAAGGTACATGTAATAAATACACGTAGGTGAACAAACACAGTATATATAAAGAGATGCACTTTACATTTTACATGCATTCGTCGTTTGTATTTCAAACAGGATATAGCCAATCGTACTCGGAGGAATTGTTCCTTGTAAAGTCAGTAAACTTTAAGACTATACCTATAACCTACTTCCTTGAAGATTTGAATAACACGCCAATAACAGGAGCATTCTATAGTGAAGAGCTGAGCCTAGCCTAATATCTGCTACAATGGAGCCTTCTGGATTCTTGCCCTTGTTTTCCAATGCTATACAACAGCAATTTTCGCAAAAAAGAAGAAGACTAGACAGCCATTACTGCTCGCCGTTAGACCGAGATCCTATTGGTTCCGAGAATATATACGTGACAGTTACAAGTGACCAACAAAATAGTGTATATACAGATAACACACCAGCAAGCTTTGTAGCTGTGTTGCCATACCCGTTGGATCTGCAAAACTATGACGTTGGACTCGTGAGCCTGAGGTATACTTCAAGCCCACAACCTGCGATGATACAACCTGTTCAGAGACCACGAGTACGTAAAGTGCGAAACACAACTGCCGTTGAAGAAGATGCAATTGGCAAATTATTTCCAAACTACAAGCCAACTATCAAGACATTTGTCAACTTTCAAAACCAAGAAACGACCTTGAAAGAATTTATGAGTGGACTCACTACCAAGCTAAGGCTCAATAAAGACACTGTGCCATTTGACGTTGCACAGAAAGCATTGAGCTTGGACCCTGGCAATATACATATGCTACTCCAGAACCTGTCCCCATCAAATAGTGTCATTATTGAAATTCCCAAATCACTTTCATCATTTTTTAAACAAAATAGATCCAGATTTATGTCAGGAAACCATTATCCGTATGCCAATGTACTTGAAACTGACATGGAAAGTATTCCTATTGGTGCAAATTTTAATTTTGGAGCTGAGAAAATTCAAAATATGGAAAACATTATACAGCTATACCAAGGCTTTGAGAACTTTTTAATGTTTAGAAGAGAGAATAACCATGGAGACTCTGATTTTCGCAAATTCTTCGAACGATTCAACGTTGAAATGAATGACCCAGAGTTTTATAATATAAATCTAAAGATTTAATTTCCGTTAGATGAAAGTAATACAAAGTGCAAGCTTACATTTGAAGGCAGTGAGAACGAGTAAGTGGTTTTGCCTGAACCCATCGCATTGTGCTTAGGACTGCAGCAGCACGACAAGTTTTATAATGGCGTCTACAAATCTGAATTTGATTTAGACGAAGAGTTATACAATAACATTGTGGACTATGAATATATGGACTTGCGATTATTCAAAAAATATGCAAACTTTATTCCAATGAACGAACCAGAAGAACTCGATTTGGATCACGTGGTGCATGAAATTAATCGTACTCTAATGAAAAATTTGTGGGCTGATACGCAAGTACAGTTTGAACATGCGGATGGACACCTGAGTATACCAGGCATGCCCGAAGATATCACAGTACAGCTGCCACTACTTGTGAATCGATTTTTCGGCTTTGATGACAATTTTATATTCAAAGCTGGCGAGTCTGCGCAACTGAGACAGGAATTAGTAAAAGAAGAAGAACGAGAAGAAGAAAAAGAACAATTTGAAGAGGACGTTGAGCCTGAACACACTGTACCAGCAAAGAGGCTTCTTGTATTATGCAGCCTAGTTGAAAACCAGTTATATGCCTCTCATTCACTGCCGTTACTGCGAGCAGTTGATATATCTAATGACTACACTTATGAGACTGTCCACAGCTTTGTCCCTATACTGTTTGTGCCATTACACAGACAACAACATCAAGTAATGAGATTCAGTTTAGTCAATGAGTACCGCTCTCTTGTGCAACTTGATGCCAATACTCAGACTATAATTGAATTGCAGTTTTGACCTCGCAATTTCTAAGCAAACAACATGCCGCCAAGTATAAAAGGCGAAGACGTGCGAATTTAGCAGTTATTCTTATTTAACCTTTGAAGTGACAACATCAAATCTTTTGAAGAGCAAGTTCTAAAATCCTATTATTGCAAACCAGTCTAAATGCATTCAAACTAGTGCTTAAATAAACATTGTTGTTTATCAATAATGCGTAAGATACTATGCAAAAACATTTACGACACAAATTCAAGTGTAGTGGACGAAGACATTGTAAAAGATAGCTTGCTTGGTGAATACTGTGTTCTTGAACCTATTTCTGCAAATCAAAATAAAGACAGCAACAAGAGCCAAATGGGGGCAGGCGATAACAGTGTAGCAATTGAATCTGCAGAACCTGTCGAAAATTCATTAGGCGATTTAAGTGTCAAAGAAAATCAATATCTTGTGCCATTAAAGCAACGTAGAACCACTAAACCAACTGCCACAGGCCGTAAATGCAGAGTATCTCATTGTCGCACTTCATGCAATAAACACAGAAGTACATCACGTAAACCACCAGCTCGAGCCAGTCAGAGTGGAGGCGGAAGGATGGTGTACAGGCGCACTCAAGCTGGAGGATCACGGGGCAGGCGTGTGAAGAAGAGAACGCAAATTGGGGGTCGGCTGCGAAAAACCCCAGTCTCTCGTGTAAGACGAACTGTATCAAGCAGGAGTTCTACACAGACTGGGGCAGGACGTAGGCGCAACATCAGCCGACGACGATAAGTTATAAACTACTGTTTGCTGAAATTTTTGTCATTCAACATCCTGACTACCACGAAGCAGTATCAAAAGTCTATTAGCAGCTCCGCAAATCATGGAAACACAAGGCTTTTACGACGAACTGACAGTGTACGAGGGGTCCCAGAAGTCTATTCAAAGCAACCTAGTGCTTGATAAACTTCCCCCGACCAATATAAGTCTTGAAGATGCACCCAAATATTACCCATATTATCCAGTACTCAGTCCAAGGGATAATGAGAATCCCCTTATATTCGACATATTAAAATCCCCTGGAAAATACTACAACTTGAACGAATCCCACTTGGAACTAGCTTGCCGTGTAATGCTAGCAGATGGCAAGGAGATCGCAGCTACCGACGTGGTCGCTCCATGTTCCATGCTGTTCTATGGCCTATTCAGTAACATGGAATTCTTTCTTAATGGCCAACTCGTGAGTGACAACTCAAATCACTATGCCATTAGTTCCTATTTAAAAAGGGAACTTTCATCAAACCCAATCGAAAAGAACAATGGAATGTTGGATCAGCTGTACTACCCAAACATTACTCCCGACGAATTTAAGAAAACAGACACCGGATTTTTGGCAAGATACAATATTGCATCACAGTCAAAACCGTTTACTATGGTAGGAAGACCCGAGTCACCATTCTTTGAACAAACGCGAATGCTGCCTGGAGAAGTTGATATCCGAATTATCATGCGCAGGTCTCATCCTGCCTTCTGCATTGACGCTGAAACTGAAACAAGGTCTGGGTATTCTGGCTGTCCATTCCGTGTAGACATTGTGAATGCTGTACTGTACTTGAAGCGGCAGACAGTATCTCCAATGGCAATTGAGAAGCATAGACTTAATCTCAACAATGGGACTTTGAAGTATCCTTGCCTTGAACCTGAGATCAAGAACTTTGTCATTCCATCTGGAGTCAGCTCGCACTCATTGGATAACTGTATTAACGGCAGGTTGCCGCAGTATATAGTTTTTGGACTTGTTGATTCTGCAGCGTACTTGCGAAAGCTGACCAAGTCATTTTGCAACTTTCAACACTTTAATCTCAGCGAAATCACAGTTTCAATGAACCAAGAAGCAATAGAGTACAAGACATTGCCTATGAGTTTTAAAGATGCCTCTGGTAATGGTCAAGATAATTATCTACTTGCTCTAAACACATTAAAGAAGACCGCAGCCAACCCAACCCTAGGAAATGGCATATCTCAGCAGAACTACACCAAAGGAAGAGTCCTGTTTGCATTTGAGCTGGTACCAACACAGGCTAATGCACTGAGTGTAAATAAATCTGGTCAAGTTCAAATCCAGTTGAAATTCAGAACCGCATTGACCACGTCTGTTACGGCTATACTGTTTAGCCAGTACCAAACTGTAGTTGAGATTGACCGAAATAAACAAGTCATCATCAACCGTTAAGATGTATGTAGCAAACCATCAAGCTTTCTGCCAAAACACCTTAAACCCAAAACACCTTAGACAATTGTGCATAAAATCACGTGTGCGAATTCAAGACATGTCTGTTGCTAACTAGAAGCTGACTGACCAACAACAACACGCGCGTGCAGAATGAATACAGCACAGTTAGAGCAATGTCTCGGAATCTTACTTGGCGGAACAAGCATCAAATACTACGTAATAGCTGCAGACGAAATGAAGATTACATTAGAAAACGCAAGAAAAGAAACCAGCAACGGGGAACTATCGTATCCAATTGCAATAATACAAAATACAGACAAGCTAGAGGGCACTGGGCGTCACTGGATTTGTTACTGGATCAATTCGAGAGAATCCTTTGAATATTTGACTCATATGGTTTCCCAATTCAGCAATACAAAAACCTCCAAGTGCCAGGCAGATACGTTATTGCAGAAAATTGTACAGCACTGCAGAGTGGACGATCTACTGTTTGCGGAATGTATTGTTTATATTTCTTATATTCGCGTGCAATTGGTATTTCATACCAAGATTTTATAAATGTATTTACATGTTCTGTACTAGTTAATGATAGAAAAGTTAAAAAGTTTGTAAATATGATACCTATGTTAAGCAAGTGTTCTACACATAGATATAAGTTACAGTCTAATACGTGTAAAGTATGTTGTCCCGAGTTTTGTAAAAATATGTTATGGTATCCCTAGGCTTAAGATATAACAATAAGAAGTGTATATTGTAAATATATAGCAATTAAGCACCCGTTTTTGTAAACGTATTGTGTATTGTAATACATTTAAGAATAAAACATTGTCTATTTAATGTAAAAACCACAGTTTATTGTAAAACTATAGTAATAGTAATAGTATAGAAATTACATTGTATCAACTATGTATATATATATATGTTTTTGTATATAATATAAGTCATAAGTTAATGTTTAAGTAAAATTGTAAATGAATACACAGAGTTCTATATACATATTTGTAAAATGTCTAAATAAACATATGTTAATTGTATAAATAATAATAAAAATGTATAAAATGTAAATAGTTTAAGAATTAGTAGCAAATTGTATAAGAAATAGTTGTATAAATAATTAGCTATTATAATATATTGTAAATATTCCTTAAATATACTTGTTCTTTGTGAGTTCTGATCAGTTGTTGTTTGCACTTGACGATGGCAACATCAGATACTGTTGACTTTAAATTAATACACCCTTTTACGGCTATGCTATGTGGCCCTAGTTTTTCTGGTAAAAGTACTCTGTGTTTAGAAATTGTTAAGCGCCGTAGGCAAATAATTGGAAATAATATTAATAAAGTGTTGTATATAAGTGTACATACTGACCAACCAGAATTTTCAAGCACTGATTTCCTAGAAGATAAAGACATAACTTTAACATCTGATATAGATAATATTGAGTCACTGATTCAAGGCATAGACAGCCCGTGTCTTGTTGTTTTAGACGATCATTTAAACTTTATGGAAGCAAATCATAAGGCTAGACAATTAGTTCAGAAAATATTCACAGAATTGTCTCATCATATGAATTTCAGTGTAATACTTATTCTGCAAAACGCCTTTTCTAAAGAACTGAGAACCACTAGTTTAAGTACGAAATATCTAGTTCTCTTTGACGTGCCTAGAGACCGTAGCATAATTAACCAAATTGCAAGACAAATTGCACCTAGTCGTAAGAAGTTTTTGCAAGAAGCATACGAAAAAGCATGCAGTCTACGCCAACATAGTTACTTGTTCTTGGACTTGCATCCACAGTGCCCGAACCCACACATGTTTGTACGTAATAACATTTTCCCTGTAAATGGTACTGACATATATGTATACAAATAAAACTCATCATGTCGGTGGAACGAAAGCAAAGAAGTCTGTTTGAAGAAAACTTTGAATATCTATCACTATTAGCAAACTCAAAACCAAGAGAATATTCAACTTACATTAAGTGTGCAACTGTTGATTTGCTTTATGTTATAGCAGAGTGTATATTCAACGTAGATAAGTTTTGCAAACATATAGATCCGCGATATTCAAATCAAATAAATAGACTTGTGAAAACTTTGAAAAAAACGAGTCTAATTAACATGGAAAAACTATATATAAGAAACAAGAACCTTGTGCGTCGAATCTTAGCAACGATATTCCATAAAGTTTACAACAGTGAAATCTGCCGTGTTACACTACTGTCAGATATAATTTGTGCTGATAAAATATACAATTCAAACAATTAGAATAGCTATGGCTACTGTTATAAAAGCAATTGAACCCAAGCTCTACGCTGAGCTTATGAAAATTCGAGAAGAGCAAAAGGCTTTGAACGTTGCCAAGCAACACCGCTGTTTGCCAGAGAATAAACTTAATTGTTACAAAGACGTTCCAATGCACGTTGGCGGAAATTACAAAGAACCAAGTGAAAGTTCCTCCATCAGTGCTTCATCTGGCGTCGATAGGTTAAAACAACTACCAGTTCAGGAGTGGCTCAGCTACGAGCAAGTAATGTCGCAAGCTAATATAAAGAAACCACAGCTAAAATCAGTTCGGGGCCGTGAAAATACATACGTGAGAAATCGCAGCAATACAAGTGCATCAAAGAAAGTTAAATCTCGATATATATAAATAGAGCTGCCATCAATTAGACAGTGTCAGTCTACCTTGTAATGCCAAAGTGTTCAATACAAAGCTATACAATGTTTCTGCAACGTGTAGTATTCCGTTTTTGCGCACTGGCGCTTCTCCTACTTGCAACATGTTGCAACACTGTAGTGCATGCCCAGCATGAATTTAATAGTCCAATGGTAGACACTAAAAGCACCGCTCCAAGCTTTGAAAGTACGCCAAGCATCAATGGTTTATTTACAAAGGAGAAGATAGCCTTAGAAGCAATACAAAACACCCTCCAGCAAGACAAACCGTCATTTTCCAGCCCTGATATTACGCCATCTGCCGTGACCAAGCCCAGTTCATTCAACAAGTTGATTCTTCAAGCCTTAAAATATATGCTTGAAAATTTGAATACGCAAAACGGAATTATACTTGATGTAGTGGACAAGTACAACCAACACGAAGCAAAACCGGTAGTATATACAACGTTTGACTTAATTAGTGAGTGCAAAATTCACCATTACGTGTAATACAATTATATACATGTATATTAAATAAAACATTTGATGCGCATATACCACGTGTCCATTTTTAAACCATTGCTAAATGTGCATTTGTTATTGTTTCTTGTTCTGCGCATGTGCAGCCATCTACGTGTCGTTTATCCTGGTATTACTACTCTTTGTATTCAAAATGATCAAGATTTATCGCAATGGAAAACTATGGTCCCTAGTTAAAGCAGAAGGGGTTTACCAGAAACAGGTGGCCACCACCCACCACGGATCAACTATAAGTACCGCGGCAGACTCATAGGGACCCTCACACCATCTCAAGCACTCCTCCGAACATCAACGTTTCCATCCCACTCTACTCGCCTCAAAGAACAGCATTAGAACATACAAAAAGCATCGAATCTACAACACTACTTCTTCTTAGCCATGGATCAACCAGCCTTGGTACCAAACACGGCAGTTCAGTACCACGAACAGCCAAACTTTCCAACTGCAATTAACAACGTACAGTCTAACTATGTACGTATATTTTGGTGTCAAGTAAATGTGATATTACATTGTATATTTCCATCCGTAGTTATTTTATTGTTTAATATAAGTTTGATTCTAATAATATTGTGTTTGTTGGTTTTCAGCGCTTTGAGTGTTCCATGCCTAGATGTCTGTTCGAATGCAGAAGATATGTGGCGTATCAAGCTCACGTTGAGGATATTCATCACTGTGGAGATTGCAACCGATTCTGTTCTGACAAGACCCGTCATTCATGTCTGCACCCCGGCGAGCGTCGTGCACACTATGACAACAGAAATCAATATCAAACTGGCGGTGGAATTAGTCGTTCAGGAGCAACCTACGGACTTGATACTACTACCAGCAGTGAAGATAGTCCCGCAGGCCCTTCTCGTCGCCCTCGTCGTTTGTCACTGATAGATCAAGATGTATTTCAAGAGTCCTCAAGAGCTCATAAGGGACTAATGGTGACCTACATTCATCAACCAACTGAAGAGTCTCAAGACGTTACATACATCTTGACTGAATTATACGAGTCTATTATAAAATTGTTAACTCAAAACTTAGCTGTACATATTAGTATTAAGGCTCAACTTATATTAAATGTAGCATTAGAATTAGAAACTATAGTAGAAAACGAACCAAAAACAGAAAAACGTAGCATTAAGTTAGTGTCTAGTAATTACGATATAATGAATGAAGACGAAATTGAAAACTTTAAATTTAAAAGTGCAAGTGAAGTTATACAAAAGCTTAACGACTTTAATAGGTACGGTACTGGTTGGACACTTCAGCAAGTAAATTCTATTCAATTTAAAGTAGGAGTTTTAAATTTATTTTCAAATGCTGAAGCAAAAGGATATATTAAATTTCCAAAGTTAAATTATAGAAGAAACGGTTACTTAAATATTAAAAACAAATGCAATGACTGCTTTAAGTTCTGTGTTGCTGCTCACAGATACTGCGATGAAATCTTAGCTGGGTATAAAGTAAATAAGCAGCAGTCTAAATCTAATGCTACTCGGTGTGCAAAAGTTAAATTAGAGAGTCCCAAACAGTATATGCCATATTTTGCGCAATTTGATTTTACTGATATTAATTGTCCTTTGCGTATTGGCGAAGATTTAAATAATTTTGAAATTAAAAATAATCTTGGTATTAATATTTGGAGTCACCGCGATGACGATATTGTCCCTATAAGACGGTCGCGTAATTCTGAGTTAACTGAAATGTGTAATTTGTTTTTAATTTATAACCAAGAAAAGGACGACAAGACTAACTCTTACCATTTAGTTCTTATTACTGATCTTGATAAATTTATGTGTAATGGACGAACTCATAAAGCTTTTTATTGCGAATTGTGTTTAAGGAGTTTTAATTCTGAAAAGAATTTACAACAGCACAGTGACAACTGTCAAGTTCGTGAAGAAAGAAAAATCATTTTTCCTAAACCATGGGAACGAGTCAAGTTTGAAAAACCATGGCAAACACTTCCGTACCCCTTTGTCATTGTTTATAAGTTCTTTACGTTTGCAAATCCTATTCAAGATTTAAAACTTGCAACAAATAACACAAAGTATACAACAGAAATTACACCTGCAGCTTATTCTTTTATTATTATCAGGCGAATGCAAGATAAAGACAATGTTGTTTCTATAGAGTATTTTGATGGGGAAGATGTAGTTAAACATTTTTTTACACGTATATTTTACTGGGCAAACAGGTTACTTACACATATTAGAGAAACAAATAACAAAGTAAAACCAACAGAAAGTGTAAGAGTACAGTTTGAACAAGCTACGCACTGCCATCTGTGTGAGCGCGAATTTAGTAAAGAAACCAAGACGATCAGGACCTTCCACCATAACCACGAGCATGGTAATTTTGAGTTTGCTGCATGTAGTCGTTGTAACCTAAATATTAAATACAAGCACGAGATCCCACTTTTTTCGCACTACGGGGGTTCTTTTGATTATCACCTTTTAATTAATGCAATGAAAATTAATATGTTTTCGTCCAAAAACGTGGAAGCTCTTGCAAAATCTCCAAAAGAATTTATTTCAATAACAATAACTGCTAAGGATACGTGGCTTCCTAATTTAAATTTAGAATATCCCTCTGAAAATTCAAAACAACCAAACTATACTGGCAAATCTTTTGCTTCAAAAGTTAAAATACGTTTTATGGATGCCAATTCATTTTTTGACTCTGATTTATTTGAACTTGTAGATTCACTTAACGCAAAAACCTCCCAGTCACTTAAAATAGTACAGCAGTGTATATATAAATTTTTGCCTACACAAAGCCATGGTTCTTTTGCAAAAAAACTTAAAGTATCAAAACCGTGCCATGACGATCTTGTGCTATTGAAAAAACCTGTTTATTTTCCTTTCTTGTTTCTTACTAAAAATACAAGTCTTGATATTCCTATTCCTACAAGATCTTGTTTTCGAAAATCTTTACTTGATGATATGCCAATACCAGACAGTGAATGGGAGCTTGTTTAAAACATCTGTGCAAAATTCAACCTTTTTACATTAGCTGATTACATGCGTTTTACTTGTTTGTTAGATACAGTATTACTTGCAGAAGTTTGGCAAAATTTTCGAAAATTTGGAATGGAAACATACGAAATGGATCCTACCTATTCTTTGACTTTGCCAAGCTTCTCATGGCAATGCTTTTTAAAGCACTCAAAAGCTGAAATAGATTACATAAGAGATTACAGGGTATATGAAATTGCAAAAAAAGGAATAAGGGGAGGTCAATGTATATTTGCAAAGAAACATGTGACTGCTAATCACGAACGTTGTCCGGGTGGGTTAGATACATCACAGCCACGTAGACACTTACTTTCACTAGATATCAATAGTTTATATCCACATAGTATGAAGTCACTGATGCCAGTGTCTGATTACGAGTACATGGAAACAAAAGATCTTAGAAACATTGACTGGACAGACCACGAATTGGGTAGTACGGAAGGAAGCTATGGGTACGTACTGGTTTGTGACTTGCAATACCCAGAGCATTTGCATGATCGCGACGCAAATTTGCCTCTTGCCATGGAACAGAGAGTAATAAAGCTCGAAGAAATGCCGAGCCAGTTAAATTTAAAATATCGCAAAAACGCTTCAATTAAACATTTTATATCCCGACCAAGACTTATGTTAACTCTTTATTACAAATTCAATTACACAGTTCATTTTAAGGAATTGTGCTACTATCTTTCAAAGGGAATGGTACTCTTAAAAATACACTGTGGCGTTAGATTTAAACAGCAACGTTACTTTAAATCATATATAGATGCCAATTTAGAAAGACGCAAGCAAGCAAAAACCCCTTTTGAAAACAAATTACTTAAATTCCAATCCAATGTTTTGTATGGCAAGACTTTAAAAAAAGTTAAAGATTATGTTGAAACCAGTATTTGCACCAGTACCGCCCATGCTGAAAAACTACTTGCATCACCACGATGTAAAGATTTTGATGGTTTGTCTGATTGTTTAAGTATTATTACGCAATACCTCAAGAGGTATCGTGCAGATGACTTGTCACTTACAGGACTGGCAATTTTAGCCAATGCTAAAGTTAACTTCTATGAAAAGTTTGATATGCTGTGTCGAATATTCCAGAATAGAGCTTACTTGGATTATTCAGATACCGACGGATATAAGTTAGATATATTAGATCCCTCAAATACTTTGTGGGATGATATAGTTAGTGCACGTGCAGAATTTGATTTCAGCAAAATCCCACGAAATCACGAGTTTTTTAAGCGCTACGAAAATCAATATCCAGAGTTGTATCTTCTAAATAAAGACAAGAGTGGCAAAATAAGAATACAGAGCTTAGATGTATCAGAATTAATTACACTTAAGCCTAAAATGTATAGCATGTTATATTTAAATAATATTCAACAACAGAAATGCAGAGGTGTTCCGGCTATTGCGTTACGCCAATGCAGGCACGAGAAGTATAAACAAATGCTTGAAACAGACAAGCCGTGTAATATTATTGTAAATTCTATACGATCTGTAGATCATAACATGTACGTAGTGAGTGTAAATAGATTAGCATTCAACACATTAGATATATCACGGGTATTTTCAGACCCCAATGATTGTAATTTTAGTTTGCCCTTTGGCCATAAAGATTTGTTAAATAAGTAAATATATTATTCTGTAATAGTTGTATATTTATAGTATTATAATAATGTAACCTAGATATATAATGTATATACTGTTAAGTATACCTTTGAATAATTAAATGTTCTGTATTTGTAAGACTCGTGTATTTCAATTGTTCAGTTTATAAGCAACCTAGCTGTTTAATGTCAATGTTATTTGTGAACTACATATATTTATTAAATACTAAGCTCTAGCTTGTAAGAAGTGTATATATATTTAGTATAGTGTAGATGTAACCTAGATATATAATGTATATACTGTTAAGTGTACAGTTAAATAATTAAGTGTTCTGTATTTGTAAGACTCGTGTATTTCAATTGTTCAGTATATAAGCAACCTAGATGTTTAATGTCAATGTTATTTGTGAACTACATAAATTTATTAAATACTAAGCTCTAGCTTGTAAGAAGTGTATATATATTTAGTATAGTGTAGATGTAACCTAGATATATAATGTATATACTGTTAAGTGTACAGTTAAATAATTAAGTGTCCTGTATTTGTAAGACTCGTGTATTTCAATTGTTCAGTTTATAAGCAACCTAGCTGTTTAATGTCAATGTTATTTGTGAACTACATATATTTATTAAATACTAAGCTCTAGCTTGTAAGAAGTGTATATATATTTAGTATAGTGTAGATGTAACCTAGATATATAATGTATATATAAATGTTAAGTATATCTTTGAATAATTAAATGTCCTGTATTTCATGTATATATAAATGTTGTAAAAATTGTAATAAATTTAAAAACATTGTAATTTTGTATATAAACCTGCCTGTGTACTGATACAGCCCATACATAATTTGATTGGCCTGGATGATGCATCTTATTATATGGCGCTGCACACATGCTTACATCGCTGTCTCAATTTGCATTAGATTTGGCACACCTCAGTAAATACACTAATAATTCTCAACACTTACTATGCATTAACTCTCCTTCTTCTTTGTATCATTGAATTGCATCTTATTACTTCAAATCGCATTATACATTACGGATTTATTACGCACCTACGTACCTACCTACCTACCTACCTACCTTCCTTTCTCCATTACCCGGGTCCACCCTCTCTCCAGCCTCCCATCTCCAGCCTACAGATTCCCACTACTCTCAATCTGAAGACGTACCCCCCTCTTCCTTCTTTACTTTCTCCCCACTCAATACATTACATAATTAAATCTTCCGAACACGCCTATAAGCCTGTAGTATTGTTATGTATAAAAGGCCTTATCCAGTAATGTATTAATCCTGACCTCAAATCCCTATAGACTACACATTGCATACAGAATGTTAGTTCAAACTTCAAAAGCCTATAAATATTACGAGATACATTGACATTAAAAATTAAAATTTTATGTAGGTACTAAAGTTTGTTTACTGATCCGTTTCGAGCTTCTACCCTCAACTTCTGCAATATACACCTCAGCTCTGTCAGTATACCGCCGGTTCTGGATCTGTGCCTACAATTTTTCTACGTCATTACAAAACTGACACATCTCTAGTATCTCCTGTACTACTAGTAAGTTTCAAATTTTAGTCAATTTTACAATGACAGTTTTTTAAGCCAAAAGTAATTTTAATAAATTATAAAATTCTTCTTAATTTTGTTTAATTACCACTCAGTTACTTATCCCATGTTTTGTTTACTGTATAGAATACACTATAGAAAAACCCTTAATTATATTTTATTGATAATAGTTTTCTTTTGTAATGCAAAATGTTGTATTTAAATATTTTAAGAAATTTTCCGAATGTTCTTTTAACTTGATTTTAAAATGTGCCAAATGTTCTATTTACATGTTTTGAGATAAGTTGAATATTTTTTGTTTTCATGTTTTTGAAATGTACAAAAAATTTTATTTTTATGTGTTGGAAATGTACGAAACATTTTTATGTTCATGTTTTTAAATCGTACAAAAATTTTTATTTTCATGTTTTTGAAAAGTCAAATTAAAATTTTTTTCTACACACGTTTTGAAAATACAAAATAATATATTTACAAGTTTTTTTATGAAAATTCAAGCAGCGAGTGCTGCGTGGGCTGGCCGCATTTAAAATGTAATTTATAAAATTCAAACTATACATTCTATATTTATAGAACTGAAAGGGGAAAAGTTCTTATCACTAGAATGTCTCTACCTCCAGTTAAAATACTGGCTGTGGATCAGCAGCACGGTCATGTTGACGAAGATACACTTAAAGATAACGGAATTTCATCCCAAAGCAATAATGCGGATTTCACCGCTAATTTTTTCACTACAACCACAAGAACAGACGACGTGATTCCATCCTTTCCGTCTAGTTCCATTGTAAATCCTGAGAAGGAGGGAAAAACTGTGGCCGCGGGTTTGGGTGAGCTGAGTGAAGATGTGAGTATTTATTTGCTCATTGGTTCATTTTTGTTAGTTACAAAAAAAAAAATTTTAAGCTGTCTGAATTTCATAACTGTAAATTTTTTTTTCAGGGACTCTCTCAAATTTTTGACATCGACGACTGTATCTTCTCTGTAAAAGACCTGCTAAATTTCCGCGGTGTAAATCGACGCTGGCGAGACGTGGTCACCTCAGTCCTTCTCAAGCGGAATCTGTGCGAAATATCTCTGAGCCTGGGACAAGTCAAACTTGATCGGAACAAAGTTTCAGTAGCAAATGCTGAGCTCCAAGACTTGGACAAAAGTGGCGAAACTAATAAGCTAGACTCGTACAAAAATTCAAACAACTGCCTCGCACAATACAAATATTTCCATTCCCACCGTCTAAATTCCCCTCTTTCAGATCTGAACGACTTAATCTCCAGCTCACAAAAACTCCCATTTTCAAGCATTCGTTTTAAGGAAGGATGCCAGTTGGGATTTGGTAAATTATGTCCATCATGTGACTGCGAACCCCACCAAGAAGATTTGCTAAAATTCTTTGCACTGTATGGAAACAAAATTACGAAATTATCCATTTGCAACTTTGTGACAAAAGGAGCGGTTCAAAATTTGCTCTACATCCACCTTCCTAATGTTATCATTCTGGATTTGAGCCACTTCAAAAAATTTACGGCACGTGACAGTCCAATTCAATACCAAGAGATTTTTTATTTACCACCATTTCAAAACAGTTTAAAATCGCTTCTTATTCAAGATATTTTTTTAAGTGAAGATAGCTCCTTTGAGGAGGATGAGTGGCGGCTTTTGAATTAGATTATTAAAGTTTCCCTGAATTTGCGAGTTTTAACCAACGTCAACTTGAGGCAACTTAAATATTTGAGAAAAATTGGGAGGGACCGCCTCATTGAAAGTGTATACTAGGATCCCCCCGTCCAAGAAATGTGGCTTGTAAAAGAAATAGTGGACTTTCTCCCAAATAACTTCAATGCAGGTTTAAGCAATGTAAGGAAATTAGCTGTTATGTTCACAAGGCTGAGTAGAAATTTCTATGACTATTGGCAAGCTGCAGTAGCTGTAAATGGGATTTTAGAAGCATCCAAGGACGCGTTAGAGTTCCTTGAATTCCATGTCCACGCGGAACGAATTTTTGCGGATATTTTAAAAATTCCGTTGCTCAGTGAATTAAAATAGCTTCAGTTGGTTGAGGACCCAGGGGTGTACTCAAATCAGATTGGCTCAGCATTGCGGATAGGAAATGCCCCGATTCAAAGGATGGGGGGAATAATAGACATGGATTTTCTTACTGACCTTATGGGATTCCAACATTACCAAATTGTGTTTAAGGAACAAAAGTTTCCAGGACATAAAATGTCACAGATACTGCAATTTGGAGTGGACTCTATGCCTAAATTGGAACGAGTTGAGATCGTCTTGCAAGATGACAATGAGGGGGAAAGTTATGACAAAGTTTTAGCGCACTTGACTTTGCAAAATTTTGGGGAAAAATTATAAGCGTAATTATGACTCTGAAGGCGCTTTTCTCACAGTTACCATTCTGGAATTGTCACGATTTTGTGAGCAGGAAGGATATCTGTCAAAATTGTTTTAAAATGTTCGAAACTTGAAGATTAGGTGTGAGTCAACGAGCATGCTTCAAAATTGGGTTTTGGGGGCATTTGAGAAACTTAAAAATTTGAAATTGTGTGACTTTGTGGAACTATGGATTCGAGCACAGCAGATGTTGATAAGTTCTTTACTGGGCCCCAATTTAAATCGGAAACTGATTCTGTAAAGGAATTTGGTTCTGATGATGATGTGCAGGATAATGTCCAAAACTCGGACTGTTTTGGTATCTCGCAGTGCCAGAGTAAGTTTAATCTATTAAAAATTTTAAATACAATAGCGGTATTCATGATTACGTTATAACGATTTTTGGTGTTAGATAATTTCGCACTATAACACAAAACGCACGTAGAATTTTGAACGCACGAGGTTGTATCTGCTATAACGTTCGCAATGTTTTTGTTGCCATAGGTAACAAACTATGCACAAACCGCATATTATAACAATCTATTATTTTACAGTAAGAAATATGAATGATATATTCACAAATAAATATGCAAGTTTGAACATAATTCAAATTTATTTGTTTCAAACAATAAAGTAAGTCAAAATGCAGTCTCTATGGCAACAAATGAGAGTCGCTATATCGCGTTATATCTTGCCTATTTCTTACGTTATAGTGCCAAAGTGTTATAGCGCCAAAAAAAGTTATAACGTCATCATGAATACCGCTAATTTATTAAATAATTTAAAACCTAACAAATACAATATATTGTTGATTTCCTGCAAATAAGTTTACCTGCAAACTAGTTAATTATAAAAACACTGTTACTTTACACTTTTATGATACAAATTAGCACTGGCAGCTCTGTATACTGATATATATATATATCTAGGATGCCTAATGACTGTTTGTACTGCCAAATGCAGATTATAGTTACTGCTAATTAATGAAATTTGCTTTCACGAACTGCCACATTTGTCTTTTATAATTATTTAAATGCAAACCAGCATTAAGAGTACTGCCTTTAGAGCAATTTTAATCTGTTAACATTAGTTAGTACGAAATAGCTTTAAATAACTGCCAGTTGTCCTTAAACTGTAATCTATATGCTAGACAGCTATGATCCTATATAAAATTTCAAATTGTTTTTGACAGTCCGCTTCTTGAAATTTCCATGAAGCATATTACAATTACCTTTTTTGATAATAGTAAAATATAAAATGAGAAATACAATTTGTATCAATTATAGTAGTGGGAAATATGCTATAATTTGTGCCAAAAAGAAATAAATCTGCTTTAAAAACTCCTTAATCTCTTTTAATTTACTGTAAAATGTCTTTTTAGTTGGTATAGGTGACTCATGTGCTGGATCACTTGAGATTAAGAGCTTTGAAGTTGACTTACGCTTAATGCCATTCGATTTTATTAATTACAACTTACCTTTTACTTACTGCCAGTTAGCTTAAAATTACTGCCGTTTGACCGCCTGCCAGTTGGCTGATATCTTCCACCTGTTGGCTTTCACCTGCTGCCAGTTAGATTTTATTTACTGCCAGTTTGTTTTTACCCTCTGTCATTTGGCTTTTACTTACTGCTGGTTGGCTAGTGACTATTACCAGTTGGCTTTTACTTACTGTTAGTTAGCTTTTTTATTACTGCCTGTTTGATTTTAAACCTATGCCAGTTGGATTTTACTTACTGCCAGTTGTATTTTTCTTACTGCAAATTGACTTTTGCTGTGTTCCAGTTGCCTTTGATATCCTTGTACTTTCTGATATGTCTGTACTTTCTACATAGTGAACTCTCCTCATTGTGTACTAATCTTGCTGGTCCGCTGAAGTACGCTATGTAGAGAGTGGACTGTACATTGTTTTGTTTATGAACTGGCATAGTGTAAAAGCATTGCTTGTAAGCTACCTAATTTTTATAAATGTAGCACATAATAATTTTTTATACATGACAAACATTAGAATTCAGTCTCTCCATGGTTTCCAAAAGTAAAACATATAAAATAAATAAAATTACGAAAAATTATTATTTTTCAGTCAACAATAATTTTTTTAAAAACATTAAATATTAAAATTCGAAAAATTTGAAATTCTTTACAATTCTAGAAGTCTGCTTTCGGCTTATATACAAACAATTGTTAATAAATTCAGCATTATGAATACCAAATAACCAATCCAATATAAACAATACGCAGCATATATACCTATAATCGTAAAATATCATAATAAACTGCATTCCATTTATTTAGTATAAGGTAATTTGGTACTTTGGTGTGTTCATACTAACACTGACAATGATGGTGCGCTTAAGTTTATTAAATAAATTACTTCACAATTAACATGAATTTTTCAATATACGCTGTGTGGGTCCAAGTTTCATTTTCCTATGTAATAAATTTATAGCATAATTACCTAGGAAATAATGGAGAAAGAATATAACATATAAGAATGCATTTTTGTACGGTACAAGGTCCTGGGGATTGTCCACATATGACTTTATCTGTATGGCCAATAGGTTGACTTATGGCTACTGATGACACCCTATGTTTTACAGCCAGTTAAAAAATAGCAAAGCTGATGATGACATAATATAGAGCCCTAAAATTGTACATTTTTTGATGGCGTAATTTGTGGATGCTCTCTTGTTCGAAGGTAGCAGTAGGGAAGGGAAAAGATGTTACTGTCCAAAGTTCAAGGTCCAATGAAGAAAAACATAGCAGGTCTGACTATTTATGTACCGATACCTTTGCCAGTCCTTCGTGGAATTCTGAAGTTGCACTTGTAATTTTGTAATATTGTGAAGTGTAGATTGTGGGTACTGATAATTCTATGTATGTAATAGGTAGGCTTGGAATACAGTTTTAGAGGGTTTCAACCCCCCAACCCTTAGAGAATAGTCTCTTTCCTAAAAATTCATCAACCTTACTCAAAAATGCAACTACTTATGAAAATATCGAAACTAAAAGCACAAGGATACTTACCCAGAGTGTGTTCCATTATCCTTCAGCCACACGGTAAAGCCCTAAATAACTTTCCATCTGAAAGTACATATAGGGCAAGGGGTACGCCACAAATTAGGTCTCAAATTTTGTTGGCCGGTCCCCACAAGTTTCTTGTTTACAGGATGTTTGTATACATGTCGTACATGGTGAGGTAGGTCGGTCCCTATTCTCGGGTTTTAGTAGAACATAGTATATCGTCAGTGAAGAACCAAAATGACCCATATCCATATTTAGCTAAAAACAATATCAACTATCTACAAAAATATTCAAACATATCTTGAAAGCACTTGAGAAGAACATTTTACACTTTTCAAACACTTTAAATTAGAAAACTTTGGACTGGTCAAAATTACGTAAATATCACATTTTGCACCTTTTCGAAAACATAGAATTAGAACATTGTACACTTTTCAAACACATTAAATTACAAAACTTTAGACTGGTCAAAATTACGTAAATATCACATTTTGCACCTTTTCGAAAAAATAGAATTAGAACATTTTACACTTTTCAAACACATTAAATTAAAAAACTTTAGACTGGTCAAAATTACGTAAATATCACATTTTGCACCTTTTCGAAAACATAGAATTAGAACATTTTGCACCTTTTCAAAAACATAAAATTAGAACATTTTGCACCTTTTAAAAAACATGGAATTAGAACATTTTGCACCTTTTCAAAAACATAAAATTAGAACATTTTGCACCTTTTCAAAAACATAGAATTAGAACATTTTGCACCTTTTCAAAAACATAAAATTAGAACATTTTGCACCTTTTCATGAACATGTAAATATGATATTTCACACCTTTTCAAAAACATGGAACTAGAACAATTTGCACCATTTTAAAAACTCCTGATTACCATTTTACGCATGTTTCTCATTTTGTTTGTATGACAAAGCTCATTTTGATTGTAGCCTAAATTGGATATAGGTCATTTTGGTTCTTCACTGACGATATGAAATATTCCTATAATTTTGTTAGTGTCTTCAATGAGTAGAGTGAAATTAATGTTGAACGCCAACTGAATATTTTCCATTTCTACTTTCTACCCCTGCCCTGTTAAGAGTGCTATGAGGCTTCTGCTCTACTCTCTACACGACTCTGAAAGGGTGTACAAACTTCACTATAGATAACTGGCTCTGCTTTGATTTGGTTGAGGTATACGAGTGAGTTCAGAGTTTTGGGAATTTTTACAACACTATAGATTTTAAACTACATAATTTATTAATTGCAATTTATTTTTGTATTCCCCAAACAAAAATATTAAAATTGCGCTTAAAATTGTAATATATTTTATTCTTCTATTTTCCTGCCGAAAATATAATTATGTCCGTCAGTGCGTCCTGCGCTTCGCGCCTAAAATTTAATTGAATATTAATTTGAAAAATACACACACACACTTAATTAACTAAACAATACTTATGCCAGAAACCGCATAAGTAGTTCAAAATTCTGTTTAGCTTTCTTACTAAGCTTACGACGGCCCAGTGTATTTAACTACTAATTCAAACATTTGCAATTTTATATTACAGAATTTGAACATGGGGCTGCTGGTGCTGTTACGGAAACGGAATTGCAAAGAATAAGTCACCATGACGAAATAGCAGGTGTGGGTCGATGTATCAACATTCAAAATTTAATCGGATTGTAACTGACAAATGAGCAAAATGACTTGTCCGTCCAATTTTCAATAAAAAGAATTATCCTTAGATGCCTGACAACTCTAATGTAAACGACTATTCAGTATGTGAGACTGCATACATCCAGTGATGAGGTAATTTTTAAATTTATTTTTTAGTTATTAAATTACCTAGATATTTTAAGAACCAACAAGAATACTATTCTCCATAAATAGTAAATGTCTTATAACAGGGCATCGTCCATATATCACGTATAAAAATAGAAGAGAGGGTTGGGAGGGGGTTGAGTGCCTAATTGGAGGAAAGTCAACACAAACATTTTGTTTGTGTGGTGTGTGTCATTTATATAGATTTGCTTGCAGTTAGTAAACGACTTTAATGAAACAGTTGCGCAAACAATATATACTAAATATCAAATAAAGCGTTGTTTACCAAAACAAGATAGGCCAATTTGTTTTTTGAAAATAAGATTGACTAAATATTACATTACTGTGTTCAACAGCATAGTAGTCAAATTGCAACCAACGATTTTTTAGCAAAACTGGATAAGTCAACTGTAAACATTCATTTTAGATTTAAATTTATATTCTGATTGCTTTCGTTTTTGTAGAAGATATTTTTAGTGTGGAAGATTTTTTATGCAAAATTAAGTTTAGAAAAAGTTTAATTTCACCTTATACATTTAAAATTTCACATAGCAAACATTTAGGTTCGTCATACGTTATTTATTTTTGTGCAGCGCTAGTCATGTCAACAAATTAAATAAACACTTTATAAATTTACAATCAAGAGGTGATCACGCTAAATCGGCCCAATATATTTTCTTTAAAAACAAAATGCTACAAAATTTGGATTTGCTCAAGAAAATGATGTAAATGATCATTTTGACTCGCTTTGTTAGATTTTTGAATGTAAAAATATATATTATCTCTAAGTAATTAAATAGGTATTATATTGTTTACTTTACAAGAAAACGAAATTTTAATTCTTTAGCACGATATAGCTCTAACAATTTTAGATCCATTTTTTTAAAAGTTGTACAGTCCACTCTCTACATAGTGTACCTCCTCATAGTAGATCTCTCCACATAGTGTACTTTACACGCATCCCGGGCAGAATCCCTATGCTTGTAATGCTATAATACCTCTATATAGTGTACCTCCACATAGTGGAAACCTCCTCATAGTGTACTAATTTTGCTGTCCCAAAACACTCATCATGTGTAAAAAGAGTCGTTTCATAGTGTACTCATATAATACTCATACAAAAATTTGAATTCAATAATTTTTTTAAACTTTGTGGTACACGATAGTAAAATTATCACTTGTGCTGCATAACGCAATGATTTTTTCTTAGCCGAAAACATTAAAATAGTTTATATTTCATTATTTCCTACCGGTAGTTCAAATACTAAGAGAAAATGTAAACTTTCTACATAGTAAACCCTCCTCATAGTGTACTTATTTTGCTGGTCCCCTGAAGTACACTATGTAGAGAGTGGACTGTAATTCGCAGAACATTACCTAAAAAGTAATTTATGTGTTTTTGAAATTTCAAAACAGGAATTTATTTTTCAGAAAATAGGACATTTTTCTCCGTCCTTTGTACAAAGAATTTACAATTGTGAATAATTTAATTGAAACAAAGGATTTAAATCATTGAAATACCTCATTTTCTAAAATAAATTGAATTTTTTGAATGTTCACTAATCCAGAAATCACTTTTTAGGTAATGATCTGCAAATTACAAAACTAAAATGTTTTCAAAAATCAGCCAAAAATTGTGTAAGGTAGAGGGTACTAATGAATAAATATTCCATTTTGTGGTTAACTCAATTTAGCGCCCGTTTAATTACCATAAGAAAATTGTATACATTCAGAAATCTGATTTTTTAACTAGATACCAAATGATGTTACAAATAAATTAAATACATATTTATTAAAATGACAACAAGAAAATCGTAAAAGAATACATTTTAAGTATTTATGCTTACGCCTAAAACGTAAATGTATTATTCATGCTGTGTTGTGAAATTCACACAAAATTTGTACATTACAATAATTTTAATTTCAAATAAACTTTAAATTTAATTTCTGTTTAAAGTTCCAAAATGGAATATTGCATACCTAATTCTACTAGGAAAAGCTAAAGTAAACTATAATATCTAATAATTATAAAATAAAAATATTTTTTTTATGTTTTGCACTACCAATTTTCTGTATAAATTATTCATTACAGACACTACTTGAAATATTAGACGACAACCTAAATTTTTTTACTCTATATTATGATTTGCATAATATTATAATATCCTATGCGTCAATAAATGCTTAAGAGATGAAGCCACCGAAGAAAGTATCGTTTAGTAAAATCGTTCTGAAGTGTGGGAGATAGTAGCCCTGGGTAAATAATGAGGATGATGAAACTCGTCAAGGTTGTCAGCGCTGCAGATGTAATCAAAATAAAAATTTTTGTAAGAATCCACCAATACCTTATATAATATATTTAAACATAGGTAGGTACTTTCTCACCAACAATAAATATATGTCATGCTAGTCATAATTAAATATTAGCATTTAACTTACAAATAAAAAATAAAATAAATAATATTTAAATATGAATTTTAATTTTATATTGATTTCAGAGACATACAGGATCTAGATCACGTTGCAACCAACACCAAACTAGAGACAGATTACCTATTTACTTGACAAGAGGATGTTTTCTTCAAAGCGTCTGAAATTACGTTTGGCGTTGGGAAATATGAACGCATTTAATGATGTAGTCTGCTATTAATTTTTGTTTTAATTTTTACAGTGCAAAATATGTTTTTGATTAGATTATGAGGTGTGTAGGTAGTTGTAAGTTTTGAAAATCTCATCGGGTTCATTCTGGCTAAAGTTTTAAAAACTTTAATTATCTTTTTACTTACCTACTTATAATTAAGGGTTGGACTGTATGCATTAAGAAATAGTTGGGTGACCTGAACAGGTTGAGCAAATTGCCTAGTCTAAATACCCCAACTTTCTGTTTGCTTTATTAATGCCTAACACGCAATTAGCAAATTAGTAATTTCCATAATTTTAAGTAACACAGTCTATCCCGTCCCCGTCATTGTCCCTAATTCAAATTTTTTATCAAACTACTAGGCAGTTATTTCTTTAGGTACGCTCAACCTATTCTTACAGTATAATCAAATTCAAAGACTCACATCTAATTGAACCAAATAGGTCTCATAATTTTTAATTTTACCTAAATGCCACAATTGTGACTATCTTGTAAATATTTTCGCTACACTACATATTTCTAATACAGTGATAAACTTCTTTGTACTGTACTCAGGTACTTTCAACTCGTCCAGGGATCCACCCTGCATAGTATGTTTTTCACATATATGTGGTAAGTTATACTATTTAGCTGTACTTTACAAGTTCTGGTTTTGTCTAGCTTTAACACGCAAATCCAGTACAATATTTCTTTAATACTTTTTGTGTGAACTAACAAGCATGACATGTCAACTTGTATTCGAGTTTTCTCAAGAAATATTCGTTTTTAAAAACAGCAATTGTGTGTAATTGGCAATTCGGGTTTCTGTCCACACTATTGTCATAAGTAACTATGATCATAGTCTGGATGGAGATTATAAGATCAAACGTATGTTCAATTGAGAAATTGGTAGTAGGGCGCAGGACGAGAGTTTACTATTAGAATGTAAAGAAAGGTGATTTTTCTCGTCAATTTTGAAAGATAATTATAATAAACGAATAATATGTAGTACCAGCCAAGTTTCTGCTGGTCTACTAAGCGAGTCACAACAGTGATTTCACAATGTAGGATTTACTCATCCTATTTGGTTTTCAAAAAAGCTACTAAAAATTACGGACGGTTGTCGGAAATCGAACACAGCTCATTCTGTTTCCCGGACAAAACTGAGTCCACTCAACCAACCTGCCATCCATTTCTGGACGACAATTTTTAGTAGCTTATAATTTTAAAAGCCAATGTGGGTGGCGCGAGTTTAAATCTGTGAAATTGGTAGTAGGGCGCAGGACGAGATTTTACTATTAGAAAGTAAAGAAAGGTGATATTTATCGTCAATTTTAAAAGCCAATTATAATATACGAATAATATGTAGAAGTAGCTAAGGGTCTGCTGGTCTACTAAGCGAGTCACAACTGTGATTTCACACTGTAGGATTTACTCATCCTATTTTTTTTCAAACAAGTGTACAAATTGTACAAAATAATTTTTAGTAGTTTAATAGAGCACTACTTACTACTCATACTTACAAATATTAGGCAAAAAAGTGTGACTGAGTGGAGCACTACTCACTACTCATGTCTTACATGTATTAAACAAAAACGTGTGGATGAGTAGAACACTACTCACTACTCATGTCTTACATGTATTAAACACTACTCACTACTCATGTCGTTTATGTCAATCCTTCTTTTTGTTTGTTTTTAAATTTTAACATGTATGCGACTATTCTTTTTAAGTATGACTAAATATATATGCTTTAGTCCATTTAGTTTTTTAAATTTATTATACACATGCAAATTTATTTTTTTACAAGAAACATAAAGGCAATATTTGAAAATCAATCACAATGCCAAAATTTAAACAAATTGACATAAATCAAACACAATGCAAAAATCCAAACAAATTGTCATAAGTCAAACACAATGCCAAAATTCAAACAAAATGTCATAAACTATTAAATACACCACGTATCTCTTTTTTTAAACATTGATATTAGTCGCTACTTTCTTCTTCTCCATATCTCTCAACAAATCTTTCAATTCTTCTATTCTCTTTCTTTAATTTTTTTTGTTTGTTTAGTTTACGACATCTTTTTTCATATGTAGTCTCAAAAAGAACTCTTTTAACTCTTTCTAAATTAGGCCTACTTCGTGTGTTTGGTAAGAAAATGTCATCTTATTCTGTAAAAAAGTCGGAGGAGACATTGTTGCTATCCCTCTTTCCATTTATAAAAGTCTCGTCTTCTGATGGACTCTCATTCCGCCTCTTCTTTTTCTTCTCCATTTTCCTTTTTTTGATGCTCCTTCTTCCTGTTTTGCTAGTTTTTGAGTTTGCTCCTTCAGATAGTCCTTATAAATCTTATCTCGCGTAGCCTGTCTCTCCTCCTCAAGTGCTACTGCTGTAGCTTTCATCTCATTCCACGTATTCTGCCAGTGTTGGCTTTATGCTAATTTATGTCTCTTGTTTATTTTCTAGTCAAAAAGTTGCAGTTGCAGTAATTTTTCTCTAACGTTTAGGATAAAGTAAGAAGTGTGCACATAGACACGAAAATCGAAGGACTGTGAAAAATTACTCATTTGGAGTGAACAAGATGAAAATATAAAATTTTCTTCTCGCTCACTTTACGAATTTCTATTATGTGTGCGAATGCGCATTTCTCGAGAGTAGAAAGTTAGCCGCAACACAAAAAAAAACACTTTTAAAGCAATTGCTTAAATTTTTAATCCTGTGCTCTATGTCACTACTAAAACGCTTTTCTCTTGCTTTGTTGCCAACGAAGTTATCCATTAGCACGATTGCCTATGCCAAATATATTCCTATAATAATAATTCAAAATAGGTCTTCAGATTTATAGATTTTTTAGGGCAAAAACCGAGTGAAATGTTTCTTTCATATCTTTCAATAGTCCAGAAGAATGTTTAGAGTTTTTATGTCAGCAACTCTTTTCACTAACGCCGCTGCTTAGTGCTCTAATTTAATAAACTCAACGCTTAGCTACTGTTTTTTCTTCAACGTCGTCTTTAATTAGCACAACGGAAGTTGTCACATCTCTTTTTGTAAAATATTTATAGTAGTATTTTATTTATTATAATTGGTCATGATGTTTTAACATATGTGTACAGATATGACACAAAATAAATATTGCAAATTTAAGTGTCAAACTAAATTTAATAGATACGACGCTATCTTTTGCATTCTGCCGCCAAAACAGCACCTGCGTGTAAAGTCAATTATAATTATTGCTGCAGTAATTTAGAGTATCAACCAGTTGCTCACATTAATTAAACATCTACAACGTGCGGCTTAGGTAATTGTAATGCAGCATTTACGCGCACTGAAATGTCATAAAAAAGATGAATAAGAGAAAAAGCGTTTGCCTAAACTAGAAATGTTCCTGGTTTACATGCTTGTTAGGTAAAACAGTGTTGCGGCAAAATTAATAATTGCTCTACTCATTTACGTTAATAAACTAAATGCAAATTCGCATTATCTTGTAAATTCACGGCATTTAGCAATCATTACTTGGTTTTTTTACTAATACCTATACTAAACAGTACAGGACAGTACAGTTAAAAGAAAAAGTATAATGCGTTGTAGATGGGAACTGACTCTTAACTAATGACTCCTGACACTGATTAGGAGTGCAAACAACAGAGTACAAAACAAATACTTGCATCCAGATTAAGTTCACAGTACAGTACGTACAGTACAAATAGAGTCACATCCCATATTATATTGCATATCAGTAGGACTTTATTAAGGAAGTAGACATATCAACTGTATTTCCTACAATAGTGCGCCGGTCGTCAAGACTAATAAAGTGCATGAACTTCTGAAATAGTATGCTGGATTTTTGTATTTTCTAGCTAAGTGCACTATAATATAGGAAATACGGTTCATTTTATAGTAATGACGTAAAACCGTTGCGTTCTTTTTTAGCACCAGTTTCAGCTTGAAGTTTGACTTTTCGTACGATAAGCCCACTAAAAAATTGAGTCAAATCGGAATTGGAGTATAAAACCTATAGAACAGGAAAATTTGAATGGAAAGTTAGGCAAAGCAGCTACTGTATAGTAATATGTACAAAAATGTAAGTTATCTTTGTTCCTAAGTTCCTTTGTCCTCTCTACATAGATATTTATACCTATTCAATTTAAGTACCTAGTGTTGTTAATAGATCATGAATAATATTTCTAGCACGTCAAGAGCAACAGTGCAGTGTTGTATGAAAACTAAAACCAAACCAAAAACCAATGTTCTTAAGGTACAAACCTATGTGCCTATACGCAGTTAACACAATCAGTTATGGAAGAAACAAATGATGGGGACAGTGTTTTGGCATTACAGTGGGCTTGATAACTGTAGTATTTGTGATAATTGCTAGTGCCTGATTCAGGCTGAGGTTGTCCGCTACTAACATTAAAATGTGAAAAAGCAGTAAGTCAATGGAATAATGGTTTTCTTGGTAGTACTTCATATTCCAAATAAGCTCCTTCTTTGTAAATTCTAGCTCCTTGTGTATACTTTGAACAGATGCATCTGTTTCATTTGCAAGTGTGGAAACTTCAATGCCCACATATATAAGATTTCGATGTTTTTTATTTAGGTTCTTCTTTGAGTTATGAACGTAGAAATTCATAGCCTTTTCTTCGTACTCCATTATTTTAAGGTCAGATGTTGTGGCGACATTGCAGCACCAGCTGCTGAATGTACTTATAACGTTCCTTTTTGTTCTAGCGGGTTATGTGTTGGCGACGTTTTGTTTAGTCTTGGTATTTTTATATTTAATAATAGGGTCAACATTAGAAAAAAGATCGTTGATCATAGTTTGAAGGAGATTAAAACTTTGATCAACAAATATTTGTAGTCTATCAAGGCCAGTGCAAAGTTGTAAATATTTAACATTCGTTTCGTTCTAAATTTAACAGAAATTAGCCCACTTATACTATATATATTATGCCATTAATTAAATACGTCTCGTATTGACAAAAATTATATATATTTATCAGAATCTAAAACTAGCATGGTAAGAAGGTATAGAAATTTTCAATTAAAAGTAAAATTATAAAGCTGACAGCTTGAGTCCCTGGTTTGAAAATATTAAATGTTATTGTTTATTTTTATTTTGGTGAATACTTATTTACTATGTATTTTTCATCGTCAACTCAGAACTTTTTCTTAATTGCTCAATCTTCGCAATGCTTGGAATTTGATGGCTATTTTTAATAATTTTGGCGACTTCCCCTGGTTAACAAATCCTTAGTGAGTCTGGCAAATCATTTTTCTAAAACATTCCTTATATTTCAGTTGGACTACTCCGATCTTCCATATCATGATTTATTGTAATTTCCTGTGCTAACATAGCCTTTTCTTTATATACTAAGTCAGCAAAACTTTCTGCTTTCGGCTCCACGGGACTACTACACTCTGTCTTTGCGATTCTGTCATCAATTGTCAGCTTAATGGTTAGAACAATCACTATATTATTACTAACATGCTCTACTGGTCCTTTGCCAATCTTTCCTTTAACTATTTCACTAACTTTAACGTCATTATCTTCTTCTGATTCTTCCAATCCGTTCGTTTCCCATTTGATAGCCTCCGTATCACCTGTAACGGTCACTAAGCTTTCTTTATGTTCCTTTTCCAGTACGTTCACCGCTTCGTCTACTAGTATTACCATATTATCTTCTGGTAGGGTACAAACTTCCTGTGTAGGAACTTGCTCTTCCGAATCGGAATTTTTAAAAATTGACTTGCTTATAGACGGTCCTTTTAAAAACGAACCATCTTCACCAAAACTAACCTCGCATCTACTCCTGGATAAACTCAATCCTAAACTTCTTTTAGGTCTTGTTCCCGATTTAGGGAGATTGGTCAACTTTACAACGTCTTCCGTTAAAGTATGAAATGTTTTTTCTTCTAAATCGATACTTCTGTTTAATTCACTCGATTCTTCAGACACTGTTTTGTAAATGAAACGCTTTATGCTGTAGTTTGTTCCTGTTAACTGTTCTTCAACTCGAAACCGTAAATAGGCCTTAAATTGTCTCAGTTAATACCAAGTATCCACCTTCTTCATTTGATTTCTTGGTAGATTGTCTCCTTCTTTTATGTTTCGTGTTTCCGTTACTGTCCAATAATTTTGATACCGTCCCTCTAACTTACGATTGTCTCCAAAAGATAAAGTTATTGGTCGCGCTTCCGTTTTTACATTAGTTACTCATTCCTTTGTAACTGGTCTACTGATATTATTTATATTGTCCACAATGATTTCCATTAGATTAAGACACATTTCTACACTCAAACTTAGATACAACGGTCGATGATCTCTCTGAAAGTAGGCCCAACACATGGCAGCCCACGTATCAACTTCAAAAGAGACTCCTACTAGATGTGGCTCAACGTACAGATCCGGTCCTATTTTGTTCAAGTGTTGCTTGAGTTTCTTGTATATTACCTTGTCGTAAACAGCCACTGACACATAAGAAATTGGTACATGTTCTAGATAGAAAGTAAATTAAAAACCTTTTTCCGATTTTTAAACCCGACGTATGAGGAAAAAGGAATTTTCTTTTTAACATTTGAGAGTATATAATGTAACTCCAGGAATCATAGTCTGACAGCCGCTCAAAAGGAACTTACAGTACGCTATTATTTCATAACAGACTCATATAACGGAACAATTTTCAATTTCATCTGGTGTCAGTTTTACCTCACTACAATAAAAATCAAATTGATGTAACCAATAATACTTTGTTTTTCTTTTTCTACTATTTTTGCAGTTATGTCATGAAAAATCAATTTATATCTATTATAGCCAGTTTTTATTCTCTGTATCACCCTACCTAGGATTTAATAGGACAATTGGTATACCTTCAATTTTTTTAATAAGCCTATTGTTAGTTTTGATTTCTTTCTTTGCTCGTGAAATCCCTATCCAACAAGGGACATCTCTTGACAGTTAAATTTGTCTTCCATTGTTATTCTTTTTCTGATTTCTGTGATTTTGTCATATTAACAGTAATAAGGTCCTATAATAGCGGCTAAGTCATTACATGTCCACCAGCTTTTTACGGCTCCAGACCACCACAGTGCTTCTTTTACGGTGATCAATTTCTGTAAAATTTTCACACGTTTTTAAATCTTTACTTGTTTCTAATCATATCTACTTGTTTAGTTTGAATTATTTTAAACAATCAATAAATTATTTATAAAATACATGATTTTAGTTCAGTTTCATAAAATTAGTTTTTTTTCAATGCCTTTCTAAATCTTACAATATGACTGTAAGGATCAAAAATGATAGTTTAAATTTTGATTAGATTTTTGTAATGATTGTAGCATATTAAAAGTGCTTCATCATAAGTATGACAGCTAGGTCTTCAAATCATTATATTAAAAAATATGTTTGCGTCTATATATAATTAAATTAAGAATTTCAAAATTTATATATAACATTCTACGTATCTATATAATTGTTTCCTATAATAGGATTTTTAAGTAATAAGTAAGATATCTCACGATTGATAGTAATAGGATGGTAATGTATTGGTATACGCTCATAATAGAATTGCATGTAGCAGTGTGATGTGAATAGTGGTATTGTAATTGGATCATGATGGGATATGGGGATATTACAAAACTATTCTTGATACTACATGATGTAAAATTTTTATCATAGATTATTTAGATTATAATATAATTATATTCTGATCATATTAATTTGTGGGTAACTATTTATGTAGCAATATCATTGGGTGTTAATTTCCACTTATACAGGTAATAATGGTAAAATGATACAAGTAAGTATCGATATAGGGAAATAGTATATAAATACGTTTATTTGTATGGATAGGTAATTTTATAGACGTACGAATAGTGTAATTTCCCGTCAATGTACACCAGTTAATCAAAACCAAACCCCGACACAGAAGTTTTTGGCAACCTTCCCTACTCTGAAAAACCTTATTATGTGTACATAATGGCATCTTATCTTATCTAACTGCAAGGTTCCAATTCTGTTAAAATAAAAATTGAGTCATTCTAAATACTGTTATTTGGTTTTCAACATTCAAAAATGGGCAAAAAAAGAGTGCTGAATATAAAACTAATTCCAGTCATGTCTTACCTGTAGCAGTAGGATCCGTAGGGAAATATTGTACGAAATCAGATCGTAATGGTTTTTGGCAGTGATGTTTGGACAACCCTCGTTCAGACTTACACGTCAGTTTACACCTTTTGCACATTTAATCTCCCTTTACGTAATTGTTCCTAATACAATTTTTCATACTGAATCAATAAAACTTCCGTACGAGAGCACAGAGGAGGCACTGTTCCTTTGGATGATTTCTAAAGATAAAATGTACTCTCCGGTATCGCGGCAATGTGTTTCTATATCTGCGGTGGCAAATCCTACACTGTATGAAGTCACAAAATGTAAAAAGATTTTTTTTAATTAGTCTATGACCTTCAGACATTGTTTCCTATGGAATTAGACAACTGTTATAAATTCTGAATCATTTTATAATAATATTTATTTAAACTCACTATCTGTTTCTTGTTTGTTTGTTTGTTGCATTTTTACGTGCTCCAGACTAAAGATTATGGGAGGTTTATTTGGAATTTCTCTTGCCAAAGTTCCACACCCTGAATTTTTACTTTCAAACAAGTAATTTGCTCGAATAGGATTTTTTTTATTTGGAGGTACGGGGACAATTTTTCGATGCTCATGCCAGCAAATATAGGTATCGTTGCCTCAATCCGTGGCTGCTAGGTGCGCACAAGCCGCCTCGTTCCACTTAAGATATACGCGTGAACCGTAAAGCGATTAAATCTAAATTTAAAATTAAAAACTCATCACTAAATATAAAATACATTAGGCAATTAAATTTTAATGACGGACGAAGGAAGAGCCACCATCTTTATATTACTATGTAGTGTACATATAGAATACGACGCAATCTAGCATGTTTGAGATTAAATATTTTATAACGAATCCGACTAAACATTTGAACTCAATATGGAATTCAAGATTTTTCGAGTTCCGGAAACTTGGCCTTACTTGCTATGTCCGCATGGTAATATTCCAGGAACCAAGTGGTATAATTGGGATGGGCTTTCGTCCAACGTGGCTTATCTGTCTTCGGATGATTATAGATATCGATTATTTCTGAAGTGGCATCAAAGTCTCCCTGTTGGAACTTCCTCATTACTTCCACCTGCACAGTAGCGGCCAGATTGACCACATTTATAGGATAAGGCATATGCGTGACTTCGACCTGTTTAATACGTTCATCTCGTTCAATACTATTGATCAGCCTCCGTTGCGGAACCAGAATTTAGATGATATCCGTAGTCACCGCCGTTTCTAGTGTCGTTTCTTCCAGTATTACTTTTACTACTGTGTACTTTGTTTATGTCAACTTGGCCATTTGCTCAATTTGTTGTTTTGTAGTTTTGTCTAATTCCAAAAAATTCCACAGTTTAGAACTAATAATTGGAGAAAATAAGAAATCTTTCATTTAACAACGTCATTTAATTCATGTATCATTCGTGTTTTACTGCACATGACATTGACTTATATCTTTTGCTTCGATCCCTTTATCAGTTGCAGTCATACACGTTCAAACTTTTAACTATATAGAATTATATAATTTAACTCTAAATTAACTAATACATCCAAATGGATAGAGTGCGTGAGCTTCACTACATTTGCGTGCAGAATCGCCTTCTTTGATACAACAGTAGGTAGCATCAACGTCTCTGATGAAGTCTCAAACATTACCGTCTCTACCAAAAAATCTGCAGATTTTCATCTGAAGTCTCATATGATTCTTTATCTTCTTTTTCTCCTTCACTTGTTGTCGCACTTGAACTTTTAGGTCCTTTTGACATAAGTCTAGGAACATTTTTCTTATTTAAATTCGTACCTGACCCTTTGGGTACATCTAAAGCTTCACTATCTTTCGACAAATCTGACAACGATGTGTTTTCTTGTAACCAAACATCACCAACTACCAGTTTACATGTATTTCATCTCAACGTCTCCGCAAGTTTCTTTGAAGCCTTCTGTTCAAAACAAGTCTTTTTAATTACGAATTCCATTGGAATTGCCACCTTGATTTTTCCATCCGTACCCCAAATATCTTGATAGATAATATCCTTTTTCAATTTGTTTCTGTATCCTACCTCAATACAAAGGTAATAAGGACTCACAACCTGCAATTCCTTTACTTGCATTTCTTTTACCTGAGTCATATCATCAACGATGTGATGATCAAGATTAGGACAGGCTTCAATAGTCCATAGCGGATAGGATTGTTTTACTTTTAAACTAAGATCTATATAAAACATAGTTCGCCACACATTCGTTTCAAAACCTATTTCATTGTCCTGTACATTGTTTGCTCGCTTATCCAAAAAACCTCAAAAAAATTTTTTACTCCCGGTTAGAAGAAAATATTGTAAACTACGTTAGACATGTTTCTTACAAAAACAATTTCAGGGTAAAACACGAAATACAAGCTTTTTTTGGATTCACCCACTCGTCTTATTACATACCGTAAATTAACAAATTACAAATTAAGTATAGCAATGAAAGATCCGGGATTATTAGTTTACAACCGCTCGACAGGGAATCACTTATCAGTCCTATGAGATAACTCATCCGTAAACTTTTTTTTTGTCTTCAAATCCGTCATTGATAGATCAACCTCCCTGTAAAAATAATTTAATTTATACAGTATATTTTTTTCCCTACGCGTAAGTCTATCAGTTTCCAATAACTATGTTACACATTTAAATTATTACGTTTATAACATTCCCTTAATTACCTCGTATCCATTACCACAATGAGCTTCAGTATATTGTCTACCCGCACGCAGCCCCAACTGATAATACCCGACCCACTGCATTCTGCGCTTCCTACCGTCGAAATTCAGCGCCCAGTGTTTGAACATGTCCTAACTTGCTTAAACAATTTTCGATAATGGGTACATTTTAACTCCTGCACATAGGTGGCCTTCATCCATGTATAAACCTTGCCTAAGTAATTTAACCTTGCCTAAGTAATAAGCCTTGCCTATTACTTAGTTCTATATTTCTCATTCCTTTTGCCTTATTTATCTTCTAGATCCAACAGATCCACATCCATTGCAGATTAAGAATTATAAATAAACAGTGAAATAAAGCAAGCTACGAATTATTTATAGCGTTGTTTGCAAATTAAAAATTATTAAATTTTGACTTACTCCGACTGTATCTAGAGCACATTGATCGTGATATTTTAACCAGTACATGATGTCAACCACACAAAGCCCCAATGTTAAATTTCTTGTCATGTCTGCGCAAATTTGCACGGGTACATAGAATGTTTTTGTAACTATCTTGAATTAAAATTGCAGCTAGGAGCAGTAATTTACACGAATTTACACCCATGAAATAAGCCGTATGCCTATTCTATAACTCTGTAAGACACAGTTCAGTTCTATAGTATGTACATATATTATTTGTAATATTTTCGTTCCAATTCTTAATAACAATTCAGATCTGACGATTTTATAACTTACAATATCTTTTTACACAGTTACAAACTATAAAAACAGTAATATTTTTTATTTTTCATTACACTTATATATTTTTATTGTATACCATTACGGTGTTGGAAAAATTTGCAAACATTTATTGCTTTTCTTGTTTAATTTTCTTTTTTAACTGCGATTTCAGTTAAACTATATCATGTAATGATGTTAGAAAAATCTACTGGATACTTCTATATATACATGCCATGAAATAAATATTATACCTACAGGGGAATGGAACGACGCAAAATGATACACCTAGAATAAAAAAATCAGGGTAGCTACTTTTTAAAAGTACACGTATAATTTAAGTCGAGTGAATTTTAAGTTTTTGGTCATAGTGACCTACCAAAGTTTAAACCATTTTAAGAATTTTAAGCCCTATATAAATTTTACAGTTTATACCTTATTTTGGTTTTTCCAACCCTTAGGTTGTTTTTCGAAAACCAACAGGAGTATTTAAAAAAGTTTAAATTCTTATGTTTTGTGTGAGAAAATTGGGTTACAAAATCGGGTTTAAAAATAATCAATGTTATAATATTTTCAAAAAAACAAAACTTTTGGAGATTTATGAATTTCTGAAATATCCTGTTAAAAAATTGACTACAAATTTGAAATACTCAAACTTTATCAAAAACTGAATATTATTATTTTTGATTTTATTGAGATTATTGAGTCTTTTAAAACCTAACAGGGTCACTGTGACCAAAAACCGCAAATTTTAATCGAGTTACTTTACTGCTATTAAAAATTATCCTGATTGATTGAAACGGGTATTTGTGAAATCTTGATGTATCATATCGCGTCACTCCCATAAGGGGTATATCATTATATTTGCCACCAGGATTCTCAAAGGCGTTCTCCGCATGATAAATAACTTAACTCCTGATTTAAATGCATTTTTAAGCCTTAAATTATGCCGGCGGGCTACATTTTCTAACCAAATTTGACATAATGTTAAGTTTTATCATTGTCACAATATTGTCTCAAAACAATAAAACGTAATCTTGTAATTTCAAATTTAACAAAATCTAAAAATCATTGGTACTTGTGACGCTGTAAAATGTATATGTTACTGGTGAAGAGATTTAAAATTATTAGGCAATTAAGAAGAAATTAGTGAAATTTTAATTTAATTTAATACGTTCAATACTTTATTTATTATTTAAGTTATTAAGTAATTTAATTATATTAGGTTAATTCTAATTGATATTAAGTTAAAGAAGATAACTGCTGAAAAATAAGGATTGCAAGCAAGCAAACAATAGAGAAAGCCTGTACTAAGAAATAATTTCTGACCCCGACCGACGTGCCTTACTTTAAAAAATGTTTCTTTTGTGATCAAGTTTGTGCCTATATAAAATATGTATCTACAAGGATGCAATGTAATAATGTAATAATTAGCACAGTTTTGAAAAGCTTGTAATGTTCTTTTCAAGTGTTCTCAAACAAATAAATTGTTCTGATTTTTTTCTTTTTTTTATTTAGTTAAACGTTATTTTTTAAATGTTTTTATTTGAATCAATTATTAACAAACCACGAAACACATTGCATAACATAAATCATTACATAAAACAAAAATTGCTTAATTTATTTTTTTGTACATATAGTGCATCACTATTGCAGGGGCAAATATCAGCTGTCTGTATGATTTCCACACAATTAAAAAATTACGATTAGATGAAAGTTATGTACACTTTCATGTACAGGGTGGGCCGGTTATTCCAACAGAAACAAGATTCTGGCGCAATAAAAATTTTTTTAAAAGACAACTTTAAGATTGGCCAGATTCGCCTCTGATGCTGTAAAAACTGATTCATTAGCAAAGAATTATTCTGAATTGTATGCAAATAACATAATATATATACAAACTTTATTCAGTCACTGTTGTACAACTACAATAGCCTTACGACTCAGTATACAATACACAACATTTTATAGTATTAATATGTGATTAACGAAAATATTAGTATTTATCACTAATAATTATTTATATGATGATTATAAATCTGGATGGATCCTCTAAGAGCATATAATCCAATTTCTTCCAATAATTGTGAAGGTAAATTAAACTTAGATCGAAATTCTTGAAAAAATTTTGACAATGATCCTCTTGCCCCAATATAAAGGCCAATTACCACGATATTCTTCAATCGATACTTTTCTTTAAAATAGGAAACACACGGCTCATAAATCTCTCTTTTTTCAGTGTCAACTAATAATGACTGTTCTGTACTATCACCATATTCAAACCTTACAGTAGGATCCAAAATATATCCTTGTCTTGTTTTCTCGTCGTATATAACTATATCAACTCGCCTGTTAGAACCCTGCTCTGCAACACAATGCACTTCCTGAAATACCTTCCATCCCTTTTCAATCAGACCTTTTGCCAACATCTCACGTATTCCATTATGTCTTTGATTACGAATCAGTTCTCCCCGGGAACAGAAGCCTAGAACATGTCCAAGTGATTTATAACCGTCATTTATAATTTAAGCAAATACGTCGATGTACATTTACCCATTTGCAATTTATTGTCATCATTCCTAAATTTAAGTAACATTTATGATATCTACCAATGTTAAAATAACAATAAAATAAATTACTTGTGCAGACCACACAGTTAGTGGTCTTTCGCAAGAAATTAAATCTACACTATTTTTTTCAAGAGTCCAGTCTCCAACTATTGCTTCCGACATACGTATATAGTTAATTAAAGGCAGTCACAAATTACAACTAACCTACTTCATAAACTATTTTACTGTTTTTCTATAAAATCTTTGATTGTGTTATCAACAAATTAATTCAAAATATTAAAAATTCTGCTTTTTGATTTAAAAACTGTAATTATTACTCACTCAATTTAAGAACCTGTTTGATTTTTTTCGAGAAACTTAGGATGGGCGAGGCTAGGAATAGGGTAGGCAATTTCCAAACTCCCAGAGAGACCATTCCAAATGCAAAAACTTTCTTCCTGAAATACAAGAGACGGGACGAGTAAATTAATTCCAGTCCCGCTCCGCTCCAGAAGAATCACTGCTATCGTCAGAGTCACATTTACGGGTAACTATGCGAGTATGAACGGTAGCATTTGGAAACATTTGCTTAAACCTTTGAACCACAATTTTCTGATAATCCCGGTTATTTAGGTAAACATTTTTCACGCTTGTAATTTGACTAGGAACTTTTTTTCCAAAACATTTTTCGATTTCAAGCAAAGATATGAATGGGCTCATGATAATTGTTAAAGAACTTAAGTTAGGAAATGTGTCTCCCAGATTAATCCATCGTTTAAATAAATTCACTGGTGAATGATCTCGGTGCCATTTATCAAAAGAAAGATGTTTTACTGCCGAAATCAGTGGAATTGTAAAGTCCAGTGTATCCTTCAATACAAGATTTTGACACGTTTTTGAGGAGCCTTTCAAAATATTGCTCATAACGTCTACTGCTCTCGGGTAGAGATCCATATTCATCCAATACAAATTAATCTCAATTCTTGAGAGTGCCAAGTTGTCTTCATGATGGTTTCCTACGCACTTAAGTGGTTCAATCATCTCGTCATTGATGCAAGCCTCCAGCTGTTTAAGAAGGTGAAGACGATTCACAGGTTTCACAAAAATATGCAGATTTTGTGTTGGCAGCCATACTTTAACTAAATTTGGCGACAATTCCAAAATATGCTGAACAAACTTTTCAGGAATGTCTTTACTACATTTAAATACTTTGAGATTTTGCAATGTTACTTGCTGAAGACAACTCAAGGTCTCATCAAAACCAGCGCTTCTAGTTTGCCTAGTAGTTTGTTGTTGAGGGTGCTTGTAATCCATTCCCCTAGTTACCACTTGCCACACATTTTTCAGTAACAATTGTTGAACATTCAGCGCGTGAGTGAAAAGTAGTTGTTTCAGATCAATGAGACGTACCAACCCATCAAATTCTATTTTTGTAATGAATCGTCCATGATCCTGTAAAAAAATCTGTGTTATGGGATTTATTTGAATATCTCTTCTTTTGAAGGAAAAAGAGGTACACGGAAATTGAGCAGATTGGGTTATGCAAGTGCTTAGTGGTTCCAAAGAAATCTCTTCGCCAGTGGTTAAACGATAAAATAGTCGGTGACGGGACCACTCAGGTTTTCTAACTCCCCCCGTAGCAGTGTACGGTGAGCTCTGTCTCAGCCGAATAGTTACAATCTTCTGTAATGCTTTAGCTCCAAAATAGGCCCATCGGACACAAACGAGGCGACTTGCGAATAAAGCTTTTTTGTCTATTTCTGCAAGCACTTGTTCCAGTATCTAATCATGTACAAAAATTCTGATAATTAAATAGGTTAATAAGTAATAATTATAAGACAAAAAATACACAAATATTTGCTCTGAGGGAGTCCCACAACCTTGTTAATAACTAAGGTTTGCAATTTAACGACAGAATACATGCACAAATTACTAAAACATTGTATAATATCGATTCAGCTATAACTTGACTTACGTGATCGATTAAAAAAACACTTTCCTCAAGAAAATCAGACCAAGTTTTATTCGTTTCCGCAACTTTTACTTTTTTAGATCCGATTAAAGTTTCACTTTGAAGTCTGTGGCAGTATTGATTGGAGGAGAATAATGAACCATCGCTGTTTCTAGACAAATAATTAAATGCCTTTTTGCTAAACAATTTTGGGATTGGTTTTGTCGTCTGCCATCAATAGTTAAACCGTGATTGTTGATAACCCTTGAAGTTTAAAGACGAAGAAGATGAGCAGGGCTGCAAAGAAGAATCCAAAGCCAAACAAGGTATATGACTTATTCGATCAATACATTTCTTTCTGGAAAAGTATACTGCAGTTATAATGTCAATTAGATATAATAAAGAAGCAAAATAAATCTTCAGGAAAATTATGTTTATATTATTATCATGACAAAAAAATTATCTAGCACTTTTTTAAAGTGGGTTCAAAAATATTACATAAAAGTAAGGCAAGAGAATACAGCGACGTTAACTGACTAATCACTATAAGTCAATTATTTAACTAAATTCGGCATTTTTTGAGCACCTAAAATAAATAAACGAACCGTCACTTACAGCCATAGTTAACCAGGGCCTGGAGCCTTTTTTTCTGTCTGGGATAAATGAATTGTTAATATACTCCCGAATTTTTTCTTGACTTAGCTTTTTTCGTCCACCAACTGTTTTCCTTGTCCTGTCGCGACTCCTACTTCCACTCATTTTATTATGATGAGCTCTCTTAGGTAGCTATAGTCATATTGCATTTAATTAGTTAACAATAAAATATAGCAAAGTAACTTATGAAAGCTCTGTCTGTATTTGTTGCTTTAACTTCAGCAGGAAATAGATAGGTCATTGGACATTCACAATGTTCTCTCAAAATTCAAAACTTTCGTGAATATACTGAAACGACTCAAAATTGGAAACCAACTCAATAGGTAATATGTGCAGAAAGGACATTACTTACAATGATAAATAATAGTAATAGTGCAAACTATTTTTTTAGCTATTAGCTAAAGCTGTTGTAGAATGTATAAATTAGCACAATTTTTAAACGCATTAAATGTTTTTAAAGTGTTTTTTAAACAAATAAATTGTTCTGATGTCTTTTTTTATAACTTTAGGTAAACGGTATTTTAAGAATGTCTATATTTAAATCAATTACATAAACATGGCACAGAACACATTGCATAACATAAAGCATTACATAAAACAAGAGTTGCCTAATTTATTTGTTTTTACATATTATGGTACATTACTATTTCAGGGGCTAATATTAGCCGTCTGTATGATTTCCACGCAATTGCAATTAAAAAACTTACAATTAGATATAAGTTATTTTTACTTTATTGTACAATGTCGTTGCTCGCAGATTTAACAAAGATCTTTGGTTGTGCAGTAGATGCTGTACAAACTTTTTATTAAGAAAAAAATCATATACAATTAACATAAATATAAATGTAAAGCATAATTAAAGCGAGTAGTAAGGTCGATGTACAGTTTCGTATTTTCATTATCTTGACATTTCTTTTAAAGCACATTTATAGAAATTTTTTTAAACTAATTATTCAAACCTAAATAGGCATGCAATAATATAAATGTATTAATTTAACACAAATGTCACCACTACAATAAAATACAAACTTTGTGCAGAATACACAGTTTCCGTTCGCGAGAAATTCAATTATTTCTATTGTCCAGAGTTCAGTCTGCAAGCATTGCTTTTGACAGACGTAAAATTAAACTAAATGCAGTCACACATTAAAAAGAATTGTGTAAAATCAATTGAAACTATTTTAGCGTGTGTATAAAACATTTTCGATTGTTATAATAACAAATACATTAAAAAGGATAAAAATCAAGTGTATAATATTAAAAACGTAATTATTACTTGCTCGTTTTATTGGGCTGTAGACTTGTAGATTTGTTAAAAAACCGGGGCGTCCTGACGAGACAAAGCTAGTTTTCCAAAGACCGAAAATATCGTTCTAAAACATTAGAGACGGGAGAGGAAGCATAAGTTCCGTCCCGTTCCGTCCCAAACGAACCACTACTTTCGTCCGAGTCCTGTCCACAGTCAACGCTGGGAGCATGAACAGTAGCATTGGGAAACATTTGCTCAAACCTTTGAACCACATTTTTCTCATACTCGCAATTTTTTAAGTAAACATCTTTCACGCTTGTAATTTGAACAGGAACATTTTGTCCAAAAAGGCGGTCGGTATTACGGCTTATTAAACTTATATCAATAGCTAAGGACCGTAAGTTAGGAAACGTGTCTGCCAGATTAATCCATCGTTGAAACAACTGTAGTGGTGAATTATTTATTTGGATCATCTAGGTACATTTCATTTAAAGTAAAATGTTTCATAACCGGCATCCGTGGAATATTAAAGTCTTAGTCATACTCCAGTGTTAAAGTTTGACACGTTGCTGCCGAGCCTACTAAAATTTTACTCATGACGTCCACAGCTCTCGGGTATAGATCTTGATTTCTCGGATTAAATTTGAACTGAATTCCTGAGAGTGCCAAGTTGTTCTAAGGAAGGTTTGCAACACACTCAAGTGGCTTGATTTCCTCTTCATCGATGTTAGCCTTTAGCTGCTTAAGAAGGTGAAGACGATTTACAGGTTTCACAAGAAACTGCAGATTTTCTGCTGGCAGCCAGATTTTAACTAAATTTGGCGACAATTCTAATATATGCTGAACAAACTTCAGTGGGATGCATCTACTGCATGTGAATATCTTGAGCTTTTGCAATGTAAGTGGATGAGGGCAACAAATAGTCCCATCAAAACCGGAGCTTGTAGTGTTCCTACTTTGATGTTGTTTAGGGTGCATGTAGTCCATTCCCTTAGCAACCACTTCGTCCACATTTTTTAGTAACAATTGTTGAAGGTTCGGCGCGTGAGTGAAAAGCAGTTGTTTCAGATCAATGAGACGTACCCAGCCATCAAATTCTATTTTTTTAATTAATGGTCCATGATCCTGCAAAAAAACCAGTGTTATAGGATTTATATGAACATCTTGTATTTTAAATAAAAAAGAGGTACACGGAAATTCATCAGATTTAGTTATGCAATGGCTTAATGGTTCCAAAGAAATTTCTTTGCTGGTAGTTAAACGATATAATAATCGGCTACGGCGCCACCCGGGTTTTCTAAATCCCCCCGGTTCAGGGAACGTTGAGCTTTGTTGCAGGCGAATGGTTACAACCTTTTGTAATGCTTTAGCCCCAAAGTAGGCCCATCGGAGACAAACGAGACGACTTGCAAATAAAGTTGTTTCGTCCAGTTTAGACAATATGTGTTCAAGTATCTATTTAAATAAAAAATGTGATGTATTTTAATTAGGATCTAATTATTAGAAAACAGAAACAAAAATGTTCGCTCTAACAAGGGAATGGTTTCACATGGAACCCGTCGATTTCAAAAAGTCATATCTACAAAAATCAGGCTACTTTTGAATAGTGGTGTAAGAAAGGTAATATTACAAAATTGTTAATAAATAAAATTAATTTTTTACAGTACACAAAGTAGTTTGAATTTAAATTAGACTTACATGATCAATTAAAAAAACACTTTCTTCGAGAACACCAGACGAGTTACTATTCGCTTTCACAAAATGTTGTTTTCTAGGTGCAGGAGGAGTTTCATTAGGCCTGTGGCAGTTCTGAGAGCGGATTGCAATATCACTGTTCTTAAACCAATATTAAAATTATCTTGTTGAACCATCGTGAGATTTGTTTCGTACTTCATCATTAGTTAACGGGGGATTTTTCATAATCCTCGAAGACGAAGAAGATGAACAGGGCTCCATCGAAGAATCGGAATCCAAAGCAGCTAAACGAATTCTTCGATCATGTTTTTCCTTTTTAGAAAAGTTCAATTTAGTTTTAATGACACAATTATGACAGATGACAAATCAAAAAACTAATTTCGAAAAATTATATTTATCTAATTACAAAAATAGTATATATGCATAGTAAGTACATCCATTAAATAATTTCGTTCAATTAGTAAATGTTATGAAATACAACAACAATACCTGAATAATACTTACAATGGTTATTTAACTGACAACTCAATTTGACTGTTTTTGTACGCCTAAAATAAATAAACGAATTGTCACTTACACCCATAGTCAACAAGCAGGCCTTAGTTGTCCTGTCTAGAAGAATAGGATTGTGAATCGAATCTGGCATATTTTCTTCGCCTTCGTTTAGTTGCCCATCATCTGCTTTCCTTTTCCTGTCTTGACTCCCACTCATTTTATTATGATAAGCTTAAACGAGTAACTATAATTTGTATTTATACAACTGTAACTTATACAAAGTCTGCATTTGCTTCTACAAATTCAGCAGAGAAGTTATACGACATTCACTGATAATTCTAACTTGAATTTGATGTAAAACTTTCGTAAAGGCATGATGCTTTTCATCATATGAAACAACACAAAATTAGAACTCAACTTAACAACTAATTATAATATATGCAAATAGGAGAATAGGAAATACTAACGATGATAAATATTAGTTTATTACAGCTTTTTTATCACCCAATAGCTATAGCTGGTAGATTCCAAATTTTAAAAAAAACAATTAAAAATGAATTGATTGAAAAGTCAGAAGTTTTGAATCCAAGAATTTCAAAAATCCTAAATCCCAAAATTAATTTTATTTCAACCGTTTAAACTTGGCGCGTAAATGCAAGGAACACAGCAGCACTAGAGAACTGAATATTTTTTAGTACATGTTAATCTCAACTGAAACTGACCCTTAACTTTCAATTTCAATTTCAATTGTGCGAAAGTTCACGAAGATTTTTTGTTTTTGAAAACCAAAATATTGTAAATACATGTTTTATAAAATTTAAAAATGTTAATTTTATTTGACCTAGAAAAATAAAGAATGTGCTACTTGCATATTTTTGAAAAGTGTTGAATTTTTTATTCAACAAGTATTTGAAATGTGCAAGAATTTGTATTTACATGTTTTTTAAAAGTCAAAATAGTATTTTGTAATACTGCAAAATTACGTCATTTACGTGTTTGTTTTTTAAATTCAAGCAGCTAGGGCTGCCTGTACTACATAGCTGCATTATCCGGCCCTAAGTAACAGTATCAATTCATATAATAAAGTAAGAGGTTGCGGTAATAAGTAATAATAATACACGCTGGTAAATAGTGTAATATCGTGTGGACCGATCGTCGTACATGGGAATGTATTTCGCTCTGAAGCAGAAAATATTCTTGTGCGAGGTTTTGGGGATCTTTCACGAATGAATTCATCTTTGGTCAGTAGTCTAGGGTGATAACGGGCTTATATGGCGACTGATAATAAAACATAGGTAAACTGATGGCATAATATAGGGTTCTAAAAATGTGAAATTTGTAATGACGTAATTTTTGGATAACCCCTTGTTATAACGAAAAGGAAAATTTTATTATTGTCCAGTAAAAAGTTCCAGGTGCCAGGTGTAAGGATCAAAACAGAACAGGGCTGAGTACCTGTACGTATGTACATACCTAGGTACTTGCGATACCTTTAACATTCCATTCTGAAACCCTACATCTGTTATATCCTTATATATGTAAGGTAATATCTGTAAGAAGGTAGTAGGTACTGATAATTAAAAAGAACCCTGCCAATACAATTACAGGATTTCAACCGACAACCTCTAGAGAAAAGACGAAAGACGACTTCCTACAGATCCTACAGCACCCTTGGAAAATGCAAGCATGGATATTATGAAAGTAATTGAAACCAAATTCGTGGGGATACTCACACAGAGTGTGTTCCACTTCCACTATCCCCCAGCCACAAGGCAAACCCCTTAATTACCTGGTTCCTTCAAATATAGGGCAAGGGATACGCCACAAATTAAGTGTTTAATTTTTATGGTCGGTCTTCAAAACTTGTCCCTAGTATTTAAGGGAATGTAAAATACATGCCATACATAATATGGGGTCGGTCGGTCCTATAAATCTGGATTTCTTTTTGAAAGACATAATATGTGGCGTATCCCCATGTTTTTCAGTTTCTTCAATAAGAACATACTAGCTGACACATGGCGCGAATTGATTATTGTTCTATGCCTTGGTTTTAATTAAAAATATTCTTAAAATGCATACGATAGTGTGAAGGACCTGTACAACTCAACGGTGGGATTGAATAAGACCTAGTGAAGATGTAAGTTTTTGTAATACTGGTTTTTTTTGTATCTTTTTTTCTTTTGTTTTACTTTAAGCACCCACAACAACAATACATACCATCTTCCATGAATACATAGTAACTGTCTCATAACAAGTTAGTACTGTACAAAAGAAAAGGTCAGTTATTATAATGGTTATTTAATAATTATATTATTCGTAATTCACAGTTGCAGTTACAACACAGTCAATAAAAAGAAGAGAAGAAGAAACTCAGCTGGTGCCGCATCCTTTAAACTAACCACCTATGATGAGCGGAATTTCAAAACTTTTAGCAGTGCATTTCCAAAAGACGTGAGTCTAAAATACCAAATACCTGAAATTTTTAATTAGCCATAATAGCTAAATAGCCATAGCCTATATTGTATGTCTCATTCCGTCAGATTGATTCCTTAGTTTGTAAAATACATTTCTTAAGCGTAACATTTTAGTAGTTCAAAAAAGTATGAATTCACTTAAGCTGTTTAAAATTCATCATAAAAGAATTTTAAGACCGTGTTAAACTATTGATTTTTTGGCAAAACGGTTCAATTCAAAAAAATTATTTTGTTGGAAGTTTAATATTGTGTCACCGTTTATTTCAATTTTTTTGGTTCATGAAAAATTTGCTTTGATGGAATTTACCGAGTTTGCCACATGATTACTATTATCAAAAGAATATATCAAATATCTAATTACAACGAGAAATTCCAAAGTAAAGCATACTATGATATCGTCTGTGAAGAACTAAAATGACCTTTGCATTTTTAGTTTTCTTCAAAATGCACTATCTGCAAAAAGAAATTAAAATCACATGTTCATCATTTTCAAAGCATGTAAATAGGATTCTGTGTATTTCTCAAAATGCAATTTTATGCATAAAATATTTTGCCACTTTTAAAAAATACTTAAAACGAACATTCTGTATTTAAAAAAAAAGCATTTCAATACACCAAAATGGCATTTTGACATTTGAGAAAACATGTTAATAGGACAATTTAGTCATGTTAGAATCTCATAATAAGCATTGTAAATAATTATGTATTTTATTTACTGATTTTGTTTGACATAGCTCATTTTGCTTGTAGCATAAATTGAAAATGTGTCATTTTGGTTCTTCATAGACGATATTATGTATTTATGTGTGCAGGTATAATTTATTCAAATGCCTTTTGGATAAGCTTCTAATAGGACATTAATTTACGTGTACTGTATTTAATTAAAGTGAGCCTGATAATTGTAACTGCTGTAAAACCCTATTTCCTATTTTATGCTTTAAAAAAATTCAAGGCCGACTTTGGACAAAAGTAAGACTAAAAATTGTTAAAGTTTGCATCGAAGTTGGCAGTTTTTCACGGATATCACGATTTTTAATATTGGACATAAAACAATGTTTGTTTAGAAGACATTCTAGCTTCTAGCGAAACAACCTATATTAAAATATAAATATTTATAAAAAATTGATTTCAGAAATACGGCAAAACTAGGATCATGTTGCTGCCAACGCCAAATTAAGGATGAGGATAATGTCACTAATTAGCAAGAGAATATTTTGATAGAAGCAGCAGTCCTATTTACCGCCTACTACAGCTGCCTGTGATTCCTTTTTATTTGGCGATAACCTCTATAGATAGCTTTTCTAAGATCATTATTGCTTATGTACTTGAGAAACAATTCAGTTTAATAGCACATCCACATAATATTTGTAAGTTATACTTGTAACCGGTATATTATAACAATATTTCGGCAACTACACCTGTTTTCCTACTATCCTATCATAAGAAACTGTTGCATTTTAAAACTTTCAAAATTATGGAACTGTTGTTTTAAAGACTTTGCAACTGTACGTCTCAATAATAGTAATTAAAGTGAAGAACCAAAATGACCCATATCCATTTGTAGCTAAAACCAATATCCACTATCTACAAAAATATCGAAACATGTCTTGAAAGCATTTAAATGGAATATTTTGCACTTTCAAAACATGTAAATAGAACAATTTACACTTTTCAAAAACATGTAAATAGATTATTTTACACTTTTCAAAAACATGTAAATAGAACATTTTACACTTTTTAAAAACATGTAAATAGAACATTTCACAATTTTTTAAAACTCTTAATTAACATTTTATGCACGTTTTTCATTTTGCTTTTATGAAATAGCTCATTTTGGTTCTAGCTGAAATTGGATATGGGTAATTTTGGTTCTTCACTGACGCTATGTATAATATTTAGTGAAACGCTTGAAAAATTAACTTTTGCAACATGTGTGTTTCACAAAAACTCAGAATTTAATTCAACTCGATCTTCTACGCCCCTATTGTATATAATCCAACTAAAATAAGGAGTATCCTGAGACTTCCTGATTTCTTGTCCTGTGGATATGTAATACAGGATCTTAATGGACAATAAACATTTAAAGGAAGATGCTTTGAGGATTTATTGAAAATGATTTGGGTTTCCAACACCCGCGTAGGCGTAGGTGTTGTGTTTACAAAGCCACCATGTTTAAGACAAAACAAAGCTTGAGCATAACTGAACTAATAGTTGTTCAAACCGGACAAAGCCCTATATATAACCGCGTCATGTCAGTTGTAACATGTATGGATTTATGCTGTAAGATCTTTGATACGGTATTTGAATCTACATGTAGCTAGCAAATCGATAGGTGTGCACTAAAATTCCTTATAATTTGCACATAAATACTTGAGGAAATAGGAAGAAAGCTACATTAGGTGCTACTTAGTTTTTAATTTAACAATACAAAATACTCACCAAAACGACTGATTTTGAAAGAATGTCCGCAGTTTAAAGTTATTTCAAATTTTGGAATTTCATTTATAAACTGAAATTGATAGTTTTCACAATAATTTCCACCGGGACAGTAAAAATAAAACAGTTTAGTTTTAGATTTTTTCACCTTCCCTATTGTACTTCCGAATTTCGTCTAAAAAAATAATTAAATCCAGTACTTTTTTTTGTTTTTTTTAAACACTGTTTCTGCTTTAAAGTTGAAACGGAATTTGTTTGTAGTTTTGGGATATGATATAAACAGTAATAACACTACAAATAATAATACAAGACTGTTTCATTGCTGCAGTCTAAATAAGTCAGAAACAGAGTGAAGCTAGTTGAGCTTCAAATTATGTTTGCTTACAAGCAAAAACCAACTAAATCTCATAACAAAAAACAATTTCTGACCCTGCGACATTCGTGTCAGGGCGTGTTAAAGAAAAGTTTCTTTAGTCGTCAAATTTGTATTATTAAAATATGAACCTACAATTATGCAATGTAATTATTTATTTTTTAGCACAAATTTAAAACGTTTTAAATGTTATTTTTAAGTGTTCTCCAAACAAATAAATTGTTCTAAATTTCTTTTGTTATACGTTTAGTTAAATATTATTTTAACAATGTTTTTATTACAATAAATTAAAAACATACCACACAAAACAATGTATAACATAAAGCATGAGACAAAACAAAAATTGCCTAATTTATTTGTTTGTACATAATATGGTTTGTCACTAGTTTAAGGGCTAAGGGCTAATATCACCCGTCTGTATGATTTTGACGCGAGTAAAACCTCGTACATTTAAATAAAAGTTATTCCTAATTTCATGTACCATGTCGTTACATTCACTGTCTCAACAAAGGTGCAACTGCTGATGCTGTAAAAACTGATTAATTATTAACTTATCACATTCAAATTACATATATATAAATATAAAGCATGATTAAAGCAAGCACGTCATTGTACATTTTTGCGTTTGCATTTTAAGATTGTCATTATTCCTAAATTTAAGGATGTTTTGTTCATTGTTTTAAACAGAGCCAGATCAACGAATTGTTCCTTTAGGCAGCAATTTGTTTCTTTACTAAAACACCTATTAAGATTTTATTGATTAATGGTTTTCTTTAGCAATGCAAAATGTTGTATTTAAATGTTTTTAGATATGTTAAAAATGTTCTTTTAACTTGATTATAAAAAGTGCCTAATGTTCTATTTACATGTTTTGAGAAAAATTGAATATGTTTTGTTTTCATGTTTTTGAAATGTACGAAAATTTAATTTTTTTGAAATGTACAAAAAACTTTATTTTCGTGTTTTTGAAATGTACAAAAACTTTCGGTTCATGTTTTTGAAATGTACGAAAAATTTTATATTTTTGTTTTTGAAATGAACGAAACATTTTATACTTTTGTTTTTGAAATGTACGCAAAGCTTTATTTTCATGTTTTTGAAATGTACGAAAAATTTTATTTTCATGTTTTTAAAATGTACATAACATTTCATATTTTTGTTTTTGAAATATACGAAACATTTAATTTTCATGTTTTAGAAATGTATGAATTATTTTTTATTTAGGTTTTTGCAATGTACAAAATAATTACTTTATGTTCATGTGTTTGAAATGTACGAAACATTTCATATTTATATTTTTGAAATGTATAAAAAACTTTATTTTCACGTTTTTGAAATGTGCGATACATTTGATATTTTTGTTTTTTAAATGTACAAAAATTGTATTTGAATGTTTTTGATAAGTCTTAATATTCTTTATATAAAACTTAAACTAGTTACATTTTATATTTACCAAACTGGCCGGGGGACAACTCTTATTACCAGATAGTATCTACCTCCGTTTAAAATACTGGCTAAGGATCAGCAGCAGCACTGTCATAAAGGCAAAGATACTGTTGTAGACGAAGAAATTTCATCCCTAAGTAATAATTCGGATTCCACTACTCATTTTGCTACTACAACTACACGAACGGACGACGTGACTTCACCCGTCCCGTCTAGATCCATTTCAAATCCTGAAAAGAAGAGGAAAACTGTGGCCGTGGGTTTGGGTTTGGGTGAGCTGAGTGAAGATGTAAACGATCAATTGCCAATTTCTACATGTTTATTTTTATCATTCACAAAAATGTTTTATAGCTGTCTGATTTTCGTAACTCTGAGTTTTGTAATTTTTTTCAGTACTCTCCCAGATTTTTGACATTAGGCGACGGAATCTTTGCTGTAAAATATTTGCTACATTTCCGCAGTGTGAATCGACGCTGGCGAGACGTGGCCACTTCAGTTCTTCTCAAGCGGATGCAACTGTGTGACAAAAAGAGCCATTCAAAATTTACTCTACACCCACTTTCCCAATATTACCAGCGTGCCCTGTTGCCCACCCCCTGGATCCGCGCCTGCTGCAAACTACAATTAATTTTATGAACATAGTTTCATTGGAAATTTAACTCATGACATTTAACTTAGCAGTTAGTAAACAATTGGTTTGAATTCGCTCAAGTTGGCTTTTATACAAACTTGAACATGCTTTGGAATCTGCAAATTTTATTTTTGTTTACTGCAAACTGTCTATTTATGTGATATATTTGACATATGTACTGCACGACTGCAGCTTAACATTAGCTTTGACCTAATGCCAGTTAGCCTTGACCTACTGCAGTTGGCTAATAATGCCATTTAGTCTTTATTTAATGCAAGTTTGCCTCATCCTACTGCCAGTTTGCTTTGGTTAACTGTAAGTTGGCGTTCACCTTTTTCTATTTGGGTTTTATCTAATGCCAGTTGGCTTTTACTTGCTGCCAATTAGCTACTTCTTACTGCTGGTTGGCTTATAATTACTTTCAGATGGTTTTCAGTTACTGCTGAAGTTGAATTTCCCTATTTAATAGTTGAGGTTTGCTAACCTTCAGTTATATTTTAGCTACTGCTAGTTGGCTTTTATTTACAGCCAGATCGCATTTACTGAATGCTAGTTGGATTTAAACTACTGCCAGTTTGGTTTGGGTAACTGCAAGTTGGCTTTTAGTAACTGTCGGTTTAATTTTACTTCCTGCTAATTAGCTTCTACTTACTGCTGATTAAATTGTACTTACTGCCAGTTGGCTTTAACCTACTGACAGTTGCCTTTTACTAAATGCATGTTGGCTTGGATTTTCTTGCAAGCATAACTAAAATAAATATCTTTCAGGAAAGCCATAATTAAATGAATATTTTTTAAGAAATAGCAAATGTTTAATTTCGAGAAATTTTAAATTCTGAGCAATTTAATGCAATATCCCGCCTTTATTTTCTCTACCCACATTTGTATATAAATGCAGCAATAAAAGTTTCAAATACACACAGGATATAAAGAATTGTGAAAAATCGGTAAGCTATATGCAATACATTATTTAGCATAAAATAAATCTATTTAATTAATGGTTTTTTTTTTCATATTCATGCTAACAATAATCAAGTTTAAATAGTACAGTACTACACAGTTGACATAAACGTTCCTAATAGATTTTCTTATCCTATGTTAAATACCCTAACAAGAATAAAGTTTGATAGGGCATGTTATGTGATGGAATAATTTCGTTCTGAATTTATTCACAATTTTATGAAAACCTTATAACTTTAAGTCTTTAAATACACCAATAAAAAGTTTTGGACTTTTTAAAAAGCGTAAAATATTTTACAATGTTTCTTTTCTTAGCATAGTATTTAATTAAATATATTTAAAATAAATCACAAAACCAAAAACTAATATTTTAATTAAATACAGGTTGTAAGTTTTGTATCAGAAATAATTCACGCTATAATACGCAGGGGAAATGCAGTCTTTGCTTGCAGTAACCATGAGTCAGTCCCGGCTTAGAGGCAGAGGCAAGCGAACAAGGGATGAAAGCCAGTAGACTTGAGAGTGGGTTTGGTATAGGTACATAAGAGGATTTTGTCACTCCTGCTGCTGGAAATAAATGAAATTTCCAGGATTACTTAGGCCTATATAACAATGTATGCTGATAGATACCCTTTATAGTAGTGATAATGTACGCTTCAAATACAGTCAAGTGCAGTGCAGTGCTAGGCTTAGACGTTAAATCCCTGTAGATTGAATTACGCATTGCATATTTTAAAAGTCTCCAAATGTTATGATATTCATTAGAATTAAAAATTCAAAAGTACAATTTTATTTAGGTATCAAAGTTTGCTTACTGATATAAGTAGTAGACGAAAAATGGGTATTCAGACAATGTTAAATCTAACTTATAAAAAACGTCGAGGTCATTCTTTACCATGAGAAAGATGCATTTCCAAAAAAATTCAAGGCCAATCGATGCTGTGGCGATCCGCTGGGGCCGGCCATAAGAGACGGACGAGAGCGACCATGGGGGGGCGAGCGGGACCCGATGGGACCCAATGGGACGCACCGGGACACGTGTGGATAGTGGGGAGGGGGGGCGTGGGTGGGGGGAGTGGGGGGTGTGTAAATGTATAGTATATGCGGGGCCAACTGTATGCACGCATCTATATAGATATATGGGAAAAATCGTAAATGTATAGTATATACGGGACCAAATGTATGCACGCATCTATATAGATGTATGAAAAAAAAATCAAGAAAAAATGATGGAAAAATATATGCAAGTAAAGCCAAAATGCTCCTATGGGTATGTAGTGCAACAGTATATAGCTCTTGAATTTTGAGTAAAATGTGTGTTTGTTTGCTAGGTGGCAGTGGGGAGTGATGCGATGAAAAACGGCCGAGGAGATTGAAATAAAAAACAAAATTAATGATGATAATAATAATAAGACAGAATGAGTCTCGTTAGTGGTCATGGGTGGGTGGGCGCGAGCGTGAAGGAGCGTCAGACTTGGCTGGCGGCGGTGCATGTGAAAGCATTAGAGCGCGCAGCTGTTTATGAGGGTGCTCGCTCGAGCATGACCTCCAGCTATATCAAGATGCTTTGTAAATAAACGCAGCACAAACTGTCAACAAAGAAAGGAATTTAATCATTTTTTTCATAGACATAACATTAAAGGCGTAATTTTATTGCATTAACGCTTATCAGAGTCAAGCTTGAGACCATTCGTAAATAATAACGTAAAAATTATTCACACACAAGTTTAATACTTTTTTTATTTGCATAAATTTAATAATCATACATTTTATGTGATTATTGTGATTAACAAAATAAAAAAAAATTTTTGCTTAAATCAGTTTATTTTATAAATAAAGTATAAAAAAACAACTATACTTTGTAAAGTTTACTACAATTCCCTTGAGTTACCATTTCACAGGGTGAAATATATCACCGTGCACATGTTGCATTGTACAATGTTGCACGAAATTATTGGATTAAATATTTTATTTAATCCTGACTTTCTTTGTCGTGCATATTATGTACAACATCAGTTCATATTATTGATAAAGTAAATCACAGCTTCAAATTGTAAAGTTTACTGAAATTTTCTAAAGTTACAAGCTCACAGAGTGAAATATATTGCTGCGCACATGTTTTATAATACAATAGTGTGCAATATTACTGTATATTTTGTAAAGTTTACTACAATTCCCTCGAGTTTCCATTTTACAGGGTGAAATATATCACTGCACATGTTGCATTGTAAAATGTTGCACAAAATTATTGGATTAAATATTTTATTTAATCTTGACTTTCTTTGTTGTGCATATTAAGCACAGTATTAGTTCATAATATTGATAAAATAAATAAAAGGTTGTATAATACAATATTGTGCAATATTAAATACTGGATTAAATATTTAATTTTACGCATGAGTTTCTTTGGTGCGTACAACATCAGTTTATTTCATTGATGAAGTAAATCACAGTTTGAATTTGTCAAAATTACTGAAACTACCTATAGTTACAAGCTCACCGGATGTGATATATAGCCATGTACATGCTGTATATTAAAATGTACAATGATGCTATAAAATATATTTTATTTTACGCTTAAGTTTCTTTAGTGTGCATATTATGCACAGCATTATTTTATATCATTGATAAAGTAAAAACAAAACAACTCTACTTCCTTAACCATACATAGGGTAAAATATATGGCCATGCACATGTTGTATAGTACAATATTGTACAATATTATTAGATCAAATATTTTAATTTACGCTTAAGTTTCTTTATTGTGCATATTAGGTACAGCATCGGTTTATTTTATTGTTAAAGTAAATCACAGCTTTAATTTGTGAAGATTGCTAAAATACAAATAAATTACCATTGTACAGGGTAAAATGTCTTGCTTTGCACATTTTGTATAAAACAATGTTGTACAATATTGGGAATCAAATATTATTATTTTACGGTTGAAAAAGCTTGAATTTATTTTGCTTTTTAGAGCAAAACAAAGATTAAATATATTGTTCTGTCGCGTAAACATTGTCGTGCATAGTACCAAGTGTTGTGTGTGTGTAGGTACTTAAAATTTTCTAGGATGGAACGTGCTTGACACAAACTGATTTAGTTAGTCAAAAAAGTATTTTAGGTAAAAACAAAATTCAATAGCCTAAATTTATTATGCTTGCTAGAGCAACACAAAGATTAAATTAATTTTTCTGTCGGGTAACTACTGTTGTACATAGCACCAAGTCTTGTTTAGGTGTATTAACTTTAGCTAGGCTAAGAAGGTGCAAGCTTGAAAAAACTGATTAAGCTATTTCAAAAAGTATTTCTGGTAAAACACACACTTGAAAAAGCTGAAAGTAATTTTGCTTGATAGAGAAAAACGAAGATAAAATTTATTGTTCTGTCACATAACTATTGTTTGAAATAGTACCAAGCCTTGCATGCGTGTAGTTTCTTTGGGTTGCCTAGAGTTGAAAGTGCTTGACAAAACTAATTTAGCTAGTCAAAAACGTATTTTTGACTTCTTAGAGTGAAACGCTGACACCTTGTAATATTAGGCTATGCACATAAGTGGCACTGTAACGTGGTAGTCTGCTGCCGGATCAAATATTTTATTTTACGCTTCAGTTGCTTTAACAAGCATATAAGGCTCAACATCAGCTTATTTTATTGATTGATTGATAAAGTGAAACACTACTTCAATCTGTAAAGATAACTGAAATTTCCTAACGTAACTAGCTCACAAAATGTGATATACACCGCCATGCACGTGTTGTGTATGTAAATGTTGTGCAATAATACTGAATCAAATATTTTATTTTAAGCTTGAGTTTTTTAGTAAGCGTATTAGGTACAGCATCAGTTTATTGTATAAATGAAGTAAAAAAACAATTATTCTTCGTAAAGTTCACTAAAATTCTTGAAAAAATACCATCTCGCAGGGCGAAACTTATTGTCAGGTGGAATTTATCGCCGCAAACATGTTGCATTGTACAATGTTGTACGATATTATCAGATTAAATATTTTATTTTGATTGTGAAGTTCCTTGTTGAGCATAATATGTACAACATCAGTTTTATGTTTTAATAAAGTAATTCACAGCTTAAATTTGTAAAGTTTACCGAAATTTCCTACAAAAACTAGCTCGCAGAGTAAACTTTGTTTATGCGCATATGTTGTATATTACAATGTCGCGCAATATTACTATTTATTACGCAAATACATTGTGCAAAATTATGTAATAAATATTTTATTTTACAGCTGAAAAAAACTAGAATTCGCTTTGCTTGATAGAGCGAAACAAAGATAAAATTTATTGTTCTGTCTCATAACTATTGTTGTACATAGTATTTAGGAAATAAATATTTTATTTTACAGCTGAAAAAACCTAGAATTCACTTTGCTTGATAGAGCGAAACAAAGATAAAATTTAATGTTCTGTCTAATAACTATTGTTGTACATAGTATTAAGTCTTGTGTGTGTGTAGTTACTTGATGTTGTGTAGGGTGGAACGTGTAGGGGAAAACTGATTTAGTTAGTTCAAAAGAGAATTTTGGTAAAAAAAAGTTAAAACATCTAAAACTTATTTTGCCCGCTAGAGCAAAACGAAAATTAAATTGAATGTTCTGTCTCATAACTATTGTCGTAAATAGTACAAAGTCTTGTGTGCGTGTAGTTACTTTAGGTTGCCTAGGGTTAAAAGTGCTTAACAAAACTAATTTAGTAAGTCAAAAAAGTACATTTATCTTTTTAGCGAGCATATTATGTACAGCATCAGTTTATTGTATAAATGAAGTAAAAAAACAACTATTCTTTGTAAAGTTCACTAAAATTCTTGAAAAAATACCATCTCGCAGGGCAAAATTTATTGTCAGGTAAAATATATCGCCGTAAACATGTTGCATTGTACAATGTTGTACGATATTATTAGATTAAGTATTTTATTTTGAGTCTGAGTTTCCTTGCTAAACATATTATGTACAGCATCAGTTTTATGTTATAATAAAGTAATTTACAGCTTTAATTTGTAAAGTTTACCAAAATTTCCTAAAATAACTAGCTTGCAGAGTTAAATTTGTCTATGCGCATATGTTTTATATTACAATGTCGCGCAATATTACTATTCAATACTCGAATACATTGTACAAAATTAGGAAATAAATATTTTATTTTACAGCTGAAAAGAAAACTAGAAATCACTTTGCTTGATAGAGCGAAACAAAGATAAAATTTAATGTTCTGTCTCATAACTATTGTTGTACATAGTATTAAGTCTTGTATGTGTGTAGTTACTTCATGTTGTGTAGGGTGGAACGTGCAGGGAAAAAGTGATTTAGTTAGTCCAAAAGAAAATTTTGGTAAAAAAAGTTGAAAAATCTGAAATTTATTTTGCCTGCTGGAGCGAAACGAAAATTAAATTAAATGTTCTGTCTCATAACTATTGTCGTAAAAAGTACCAAGTCTTGTGTGCGTGTAGTTACTTTAGGTTGCCTAGGGTTAAAAGTGCCTAACAAAACTAATTAAGTATGTCAAAAAAGTATATTTACCTTTTTAGAGTGAGACGCTGACACCGTGTAATATTAGGGTACGCACATGAATGGCGCTGTGACGCGGTAGTATGCTACTAGATCAAATATATTATTGTACGCTTTGGTTGCTTTAACGAGCATATTAGGCCCAACATTAGCTTATTTTATTGGTTTATTGATAGAGTAAAACACAACTTTAATTTGTTTAGATTACTTATACTTCCTAACGTTACTAGCTCACAAGATGTGATATACATCGTTAAGGCCCGTACGGGCAAATCCGGTGACGTTTCATATGTCACTGGTTGTCCCGTTGGCCAAAATTAAACATTGTTATGATGGGACGTCCGCAATGGGCCTTATTGGCCTTGGCGGTGTCTGTGTGGATCAGTATTATGATCTACATGGTGCCCAATAAAAATAATAATAATAATAATACATCGTTATGCACATGTTGTGTATTGAAATGCTGTACAATAATACTGGATCGTAAAACAAAATTAAGTTTGTCTTACATTTGTTTTTGGTCGAATTATCAGTAAAAATATAATAATGCTGTAAACACGTTGCACGATAAGGCAACAAGAGCGTAAAGTATACTATTTAAGGCACT